>APFE030465928.1:87187-195194 GCA_000404065.3 Pinus taeda
CGGGGCAGCGCCCCAAAATTTTTTTTTTTGGACCCTATATTAGGTTGGGCGAACCTACCTATGGTTTTTCGGTCCATAGTTTTGGATGCGATGGTTTTCGGTCCATGGTATTGGATGCTTCGGCATGTATAAATATGTATTGTAACATTGAAAGGAATATAATGAAAAATCAAGCTGGTAGTCTCGGTTTTGAGATCCAGTGGGAAATCTCTGTGTATATGTGTTTTATGGGTTATGCTCTCGCATGTTTTATTTTTCTGTGATTTAGAATTAATATGCAGGTAATTTCTGTACGGGGTTAAAACCTACAGTTCCAGTGATGGAACTGGGGCTTATAATCCGACAACTTACTAACCTCCCTAGGGGACTACTGACCACTCACAAGGCTACCAACAATCCCAAGCAATTAATCCTTGAGTTGGAACTCGTTTTCACTAAAGAGACTCCCCAACCACACCCATAACATTGCATGCATGTAGTAGGGAGGTTATAACTGCATGCACATGCCTATCTACTAATGCTTATGACCCAGAATCCCCTATTTAGAGCATGCAGTCGCAAGCTCTATTTCACATTTTCAAGATAACCTCCAAAACATTGCCTGTAATTTTCCATACTCATAAATAACATGATAAAAAGCCTAACCATTCAAAACTTGGACAATATCTTGACCATACCATGCCTAGTACATGGTAGACATTTCGTCAAACATGTGGTAAACATATAAGTTATAGGTCATGAATTCATATCTAATCATAAAATTTTGGACCTCATATGAGAATCACCAAGAAGGCTCAATTCCCTCTCAAGCTAGCTGCACAAAGCTTGTTATCCCATGCATTCATCAACCATTCCATAAACTATCAAACAGTGAACAAGAGCAATAGCTAGAGCACATCATATAACCAAGTATATAACCAGCACGTAACCAAAATAGAAACCATGACAAATCAACCATAAAATCCTTGTAATAACAAGTAATAGTTCTCATACTGCTCGCTATCCTTTTTCTCTGCATTTGAACTAAGAAAATTGTGCATTCTCTGGAAAAAAGGACAAGAGGATTTGAAAAGGGAAGTGTACAGCCACTTTAAAAAGCTCCTAACAACAAACACATCAAATCCTGGTCATGAAGTCTTCACCCAACATATTCCCAAAAAACTAGTGAAGAAATAAATTGAGAACTCACTAAAGAAGTGGATGAGAAAGATATTTATTCAGTTGTGTGGGATCTCCATCCGGATAAACCTCCAGGCCCAGATGGATTTTCCATTTCTTTCTATCATAAAAATTGGAATTTAATCAAAAAATATTTGATCATAATGATAAGGAATGTATTCAAGAAAAAAAAGCTAGGAAGATTTACAAATTTTCCTTTCTAGCACTGGTTCCAAAAGAGACAAGGCCCTCTTCTTTTAGTAGATTCTCATTGATTTCTTTTTGTAAATATTCTTACAAAATCATCACAAAGATTTTACCAAACTGAGTAAATCCTATCCTCCTCGATGTAATTTCTGAAAATCAAGGAGGATTCGTGCCTAGTAGGAAGACCCTCGACAACATCATGATAGTGCGAGAAGCCTTGAATTCTAGTTTAATGATGAAAGAGCAAGGTATTATTTTAAAGCTAGATATGGAAAATGCATTCGATAGGGTGAATCTATCCTTTCTTTCTGTAGTTCTAAAGGAATTTGGATTCTCTTCAAAGATAATTGATATAATCAAACCCTACACAATAGGCCCAAGGATCGCTCCTCTAATCAATGGCATGCCAAGTGAGTTTTTCCAAAGCTCACAAGGTCTGAGACAAGGTTGTCCTATTTCACCCTTTATTTATATAATCGTGGTAGATTCATTGAGCAGACATCTAGAAAAGTGCAGGAGAGATCACATATTAACAAGCTTCTCTATCTGATCCAAAATGGATCTTGAAACCTCTAAGTCTTCAAAATCGGAAACATTATCGCAGATGAAAAACACTAAGGAATGGCGGAAAAACCCGAAAATCCAAAGGAAAGTGGAAGTGCAATAGGGATCTACTAGAGCCATTGGATCAGACATATCAACGGCCTGGATCAAATCGGAAAATCGCATCGAAGAAAGCCAACGGAAGTGTTAACGGGCCTTGACATTAAGAGAATTGCAATGAGCGATCAGCGATACAACGTGAACCGTTTGATCAAGCACGCAAATCAACGATGGAGATTAACTGCAATATCGCATCATAGGAACTTAAGGGAGGACTTAACACAAGCTTGCAGGCTTAGCGATATGTGATTGCCAATCGCGATATCGCATCACTATAACACAAAGGAGGACTTACCGAGGGATTGAGGATTAGCGATATGCGATTTCTGATCGCAATATCGCATCGCTATAACACAAAGGAGGACTTACTGGGGGGCTCAAGGACTTGCGATATGCGATCGCCGATCGCGATATCGCATCGTAATATCACATTGCGATAGTGCATCGCAGCAATACAAAGGAGCGGCGCTATGCCACAGGCGATATGTGACATGCAGACCCAAAAGGATTTATAAACATAGTTCATATGATATTTGAGTTCCGATAAAAAGTTTTTTTTGGGATTTATATGTATTTCTGTGTATTCCCACTATGGACCAAATACAAAGTGATTATGACCATAGCTCTGCGACTTGCGATAGTGATCAAGCGCAGACCCGAAAGGATTATGGGGCGAACTTCATATCGTTTGAAGTCTGGCTTTGGCGTTTCGGTCAGGATTTCCTTTGTTTTTATTGTTTTCCTGGTATTTCTCTGTGTAAACAGAGATGTGTAATTTCAGGGGATTTTCACCCACGCCCAAGATCTTTCCATTTGTGAACAGTTGCCTATGTGCCTTAAGCGTTTTGAAATAAGTGTTTAACACTCGGCAAGGAGATAAAGGGACAAAGGACGGGAGGCAGAGAGCTAGAAAAGGAAGGTGAATGGACAAGGCTGAGAGGCTTAAAAACCACTCAATGCAGAGACAGAGAGTCAGAGAAAACGTAGCTATGAATAGTTTATCAAAGGCACTAAGAGGAAAAGTCTGTGTACTCTTTAAACTCGACGTTTTCGAGTGAAATCCCTGTGTAATATCATTGTTGTTGTGTTATGGCTCTGATTGAGCTCACACCTATAAACTCTGTTCTTGAAGACATAATATAGAGGTCGACATTGAAAGCTGGACCAAGAGACGTAGCGAGGAAGTCTGGTGAACTCCTTGATTATTCACTGTGTTGATGTGTTGAATTTTTATGTTTTCTGATTGTTAAATGTCTGTATTATTCACAATATTTTCGATCCATTGCACTAAGTAATATAGGCATACCTCCACATGAGTCTATAATACCTTAATATTGATTTAAGATCTCATTTTCGGATCACTATCTCCCCTGGAGTAAAAAGCATCAACCCCTCATTATTTGCATATGGCACTCTAGTGATGGGAGGTACCTCTTGTATAATTGCTAGAATGATAAAAGAAGTTCTCAACAAATTTCTAGAAGTCTCAAGAGATCTCTTAAACAACAAAAAAAGCAGAATATATGGTTGGAACACCTCTCCTCACACCCTTCAAAGAATATCTTAGATTTTGGATATCCACTTCCAAGAATGATGGAGTCATTTCCACTATCTTGACCTTCCTATAATATATCTAAAGAAAGACTGAAGACATAATTGTGGAACAAACATATAGAGAAAATGAAAAAAATAATTCAAAATTGGGGCATAAACTAGCTCAACCTAGTAGACATAGTGATTTTAATCAAATCAATTCTCACAGCTCTTCCAATCTACCAGTTCGCAGCTATCTTAGCTCCTGCAAGCATCCATAAGCAAATCAAGTTAATAATAAGGGGATTTATATGGAAAGGAGGGAAAGTTGACTCAAAAAAGTTCAGCTTAGTAAAATGGGATCAAGTCACCTTGCCTTATGAAAAAGAAGGCATGTCCATAAGACTCCTTGCTCACTTGGACTTGGCTCTTGGGGAAAAAATAGCATGGAGGTTTATCACAGGAAAGGATTGTTGGTGGAAGAAATTTCTGGAAGCTAAATATATGAATCATGATCAATCTCTCCTTTTAGAAGAACACTTCCCGATCATGCCATGCACTCAAGTATGGAAATTAGTCAAAAAATATCTTCCTCTCATCAAGGAGAACTCATCTAAGCTTCCCGGGAATAGAAAATGCATCAAAATTTGGGAAGATGGCATAATGGGGAACCCTCCCCTGGCCAACCAAATAAATATCCAAAACCTAAGATGATGGATGAGCACAAATGGAATTTTCACCTTGAATGACATCTCTCTATGGAAAAATGGGAATTGGGCAGAATGGAGGACCCCTAATCTGCCTCGAAACCTCAAATCTCAATGGAACTCATTAATCAACCTTCTAAAGAGAGCTGCTCCTCTTAGCCTTGATTCCCAAGACTCCTTTAGATGGGACCCCAATGGTGGAGAGTACTCGGCTAAATCAGGTTATTTGACCATCCAAGCTCAAAAAGATAAACAAGATTGTGTTCATTGGAGAATTGTGTGGAAACATGAAAGTTTACCAAAGGTAAAAATATTCATTCGGACACTTCTAAAAGGTAAAGTCCTAACAGTTGACAATCTTAAAAAAAATGGATTTGCAGGTCCCTCCAGCTGTCCAATGTGCTTAATGAGTAAATAAACCATCTAACATCTTTTTCTTGACTTCTCCTTCGCACAAGAATGTTGGCTCCTTCTAGTAAGTCCTCTAGAGGTCAATTTGCATCTATCTTAGTCATTCAATGAATTCTTCACAACCTGGAAATAGGAATATCCATACTCCCTAAAAAATGGAAACCATCAAAAGGTACTGGAATAGTCTTCCCTCATTTCTGTGTTGGCAGCTCTGGTTGGCAAGAAACCAAAAAAAATTCAACAGATGTCCTCCACGCATCAGTAATGTATTATCAAGGACCTATGGCTTGACAACTGAATTCTTATCTTCAAAAGGAGTAAAACTAATAGACACCAATTGGATTCAACAAGAGGAGATAACTTGGATTAAATATGCAATGAACAGGCCTAATAGGCCAAGCATCATCAATTTAAATCCTAATATTCAAAACTAGAAAATAATATTAAAAAGTGATGAATTCATCATGTGGATGAAAAATATAAATAGACCCTTCCTCCTTTTTTATGGTACCTGCAAAGCAAATCCTTGCAAAGCTGGAGGTGGAGGCATCCTCTTTGAATCAAGTGGAAATAATCCAATTACTTATGAATGGGGCCTCGAGGAAAATTCAAACAATAGGGCAGAAGCTTATGGATTTTTGTTAGGCACGACAATTCTGAAACAAAGGAAAATGTTGAACCCATTAATTTTGGGTGACTCAGCCATAATAATTCAAGCGATGGTTGGGAGAAGCACTCCAACAAACAAGGCATTGAGCCAAATCATTAGAAGAATCAGGAAAAATTTGATTAATATGGCTAAGGTCTCATTCAAACATATTTTGAGAGAGAATAATAAAATAGCAGACATTCAAGCCAACATAGCAGTAACACAGTCTCCTGGTGAGTCTAGAATTTCTCATGATATTGTTCAAATCCCAATACCATAATTCTCCCTGCAGGAAAATCATACCAATGTCACTTCAACGTATGGAAAGAAGTTTGACTTATTCCACTAATCTTCCTTATTCTCTGAACTCATATCTCCTTCAAATCTACCTCGTCCTCATTCCGTGTCACTACTCGAATACCAAGCACAACGTGCTCCATCAAGCTCCTCGTTATCTCTCAGATGTTGTCTCGATCCTTCTCCCGATCCTCCCCTCCACTCTTCTATTTATTTGTTTCCCTTCCTCACTTTTCCTCATCTCCTATTGCAGTTTTCTTTCCCCTGTCTACTTTGTACTTTATCATCCCTCTGCACTTTTCCTCCAGTCCCTATTCTCCTACTCCCATTCTCCCTCTTCCTTCCTAAGTCTCGGTCCCTCTTTGCTACACTTTTCCTTTCCAGGTGCAACTTTCTTGCTACATCTCCCTGTTTGTTTTCCTTTAACTATCCCTGCCCCCCTTCTTCCTCCCCCTCCTCGTTGAGCCTCTCCTCTGTTGATCTCCCCTACATCTCTATGTTGAGGCTGCCCTATTCTTTCTTCAGTCATCATCAAACAGATCTCAACGCAGCCATGGATATGAACCTATTAGACAAAGCCTACCAAAATGACCAATGTGTGGTTTTCAAGGCAAATAAATTCATGATTGATCAGCTTCGTGATATAATTAAGGACTACCGGATTCAGTCTAAGCCTGAGAATTCTCTCCTGAGAAAGCAACTTAATGACTAGAACTCTAAAATGGCAACTCTTAAGGACAAGTGCCAACACATGGAGGGCTCTTTCAACTATCTCAAGGGATTAATAATCAACCAGGCCAGTGAGAACTCCAACTATCAGAGTAGAAGAATATGATCCCAATAGGAACCTTCAATCAACCAATTTTAGAAGACATATGATTAGTCTTTCCTTCAACACTTTGTCACAATTTTGAAAGCTTTCATATGTCTTGTAAATGTAAATATATGCTCAATCAGTTTCTTAGGCTCTATAAGAAGAATGTATTTAGAAATCTTGGTAATTTTGGATGTAAGGCTTGGCGAACCTAGGATTGTGCTCCCTCATCTTTCCCCATTTGCATTATATTCTGCAAAATTTCTTTTGTAATGGGATCTTGCTCCTTTTTTCTTTTGGAATAGAAAACATAGTAACCGATATTGTTAAAAAAAAACAAGTACTATAGCTCATAGATTACAATAAGAAAATAACTCATATTAACATATGCAAAAGCCAACCAAGTCGGGGACTTCCACGTACCACCTAACCATAGATTGGGATGAACCAAATATTTCTTTTAGCCAATCACCCTCATGCCATATTCCAAGCATGAATGTCAGATCTCATGGGGTAAACCAATTCATAATTTAACAGGGAATCCAGAGGTTACACCACATGCAACCTCGAGCTACCATGATCTCACCTAAATTGGTCCCAAGATTACAAAACGAAACCAAGCTTGGATGCCTCAGAATTCCTTCACCATACCTTCAATTTTCTTGTCACCACCCACCTGTCAAGGGCTTCCCAGAGAAAACCATCTCCACCCCAACCTTTGGGATTTTCCTAAGACCACCTCACCTAGTTCTAAAACCTTTTGGTAATCAAAATCTCAACCAAGAATGAATCCCATCACACCATGGCTATCCATGAAATGGCAAGGCAATACTAAAACTACTATCAATTGAGGCAAAACCCATGTCAACGACAACAAATTAACCAAATAATAAAATGCATGTACCATGCATTCACACCTCAACAAGGTGATTACACGTGCAACATGTTATTAGCAAGATCCTCCTACTAAAGTTGTTGATCCAACCTTCTCCTTGCGCTCCCTTGCTTTCCTTTGCTTTCTCTCTCCTCTTGGAGCTCACTCTCTCTCTCTCTCTTTCTCTCACACAATTGCTCTAGGATAAAACTGACAAAAGTTGTGAATTGTTTCTTTGATGCCATTTTATCATTGTTGTCTCCTTTTTCTTCATTTTCCTTCATTTTTCCTCTAATTTCCCTTGCATGAAAATTTGTGTCTCTTCACCTTCCTTTTCTCCTATTTTCTTGATTTCTCATAATTAAATGCCAATTTTTCCTCTTTTCCTTTGCCAATTTCCATATCCATTATTAAACCACAAGTGATTCCCACTATAATGTTTTCCCAATATTCAACTTGGAATATGTGTCCCATGACCTTGGTCTTATTTTTCCTTTATTATCCTTTATTACATGAAACTTTAACTCGGGGTTGTTACAAACCCCTCCCCCTTAGGGGAACACTGTCCTTAGTGTTCTATGACACCTATGACCATTGAAGCACTGAAAACAAAACATACTGCCTATGGAGCTTTATAACTTAGCTCGATGCAATATTTAAAATGACATCCTATTGATAGCAAAACAAACATATTTCTTATTGGATCTTTATAACATAACTAATTGCAATATATATATATATTATATATATATAGATATATATATATATATATATTATATATATATATATATACACCAAAAACTCATTTTCTTGAACCAACAAATAATGAAGGATACAAAGCCTGCATCTGATCAACCATCTCCCATGTAGCTTCATCGAGCCCAAAGTGCTTCCATTGGACTTTAACTTGCTCTATTACTTGGTGTTTTAGCATGGGTTGTTTCCATAAAAATATGCACTAAGATTTTGGCTGGAACTCTCCCTCTGGTTCCACATACAATATAAACCAATCAATCACATGATCAACATCTTGTACATATCTCTTAAGTAATGAAACATGGAAAACATAATGGACTTTCAATGTTGGTGGCAGTGCAAGTTTTTAGTCCATTATTCCAATCCTCTCAAGCATCTCGAAAGGCCCAAAATACACAAGTGCCATCTTGGAACATGACCTAATTCTCAAGGATATGCTCTTAGGCTTGATGCACAAGTACACATGATCCCCGACCTTAAACTCCTTAAATTCTCTATGTTGATCTACATAACTCTTCTTCTTGTCTTTTGCTACCTTTAAATTCCATTAAATAACTTGTATTTCTCATTCCGTCTCAGCCAACTTATCTAGTCCAATAAATAAATTGTTTAATGGATCACTCTAGTTCATGGGAGTATTACAACTCCACCCATAAAGAGACTCAAATGGAATTATTTTTTAGGACTCCTAATACCCATTATTATATGGAAACTCTAGCAGCAGAATATACTCCTCTCAGTTCCTTTGTTGGTGCATGACATACATCCTCAACATGTCCTCAAGAATCTTGTTGACCATCTCTATATGTCCATCTATCTGTAGTTGGTAAGTTGTAATGAAGGCCAACTCTATCCCCAAAACTACAAAAAACTCCCTCCAAAACTTAGAAGTGAACTTGGCATCTCTATCTAATATGATCTTCTTGGGAACACCATGCAACCTCACTATCTCCCTGATGAAGATCTGAGCTACCTCACTAGCTGAATTCGTAAAATTCACTGCAATGAAACGAGCTACCTTACTTAGCCTATCAAACAAAACCATGATGAAATCATGTTGCTTTGATTTCCTCATCAAAACTGTAATGAAGTCCATGGAAATGACCTTCGATTTCCATTCTGAAATTAGAATAGGATATAACAAACCAGCTAGATGCTTACACTCTTCTTTCATCTGCTGATAGCTAAAACATTTCGCAACAAACTTGGCCACCTCCTTCTTCAAGTTCGATGAATGATATAACTTCTTGATTGTTGTCAAAGTCATCTGATATCCCAGGTGACCTAAATACAAATTGACATGAAACTCCCTCAAGATAATATTCTTGAGCTCACTATTATCTGGCACATAAATATTGTTCCTAAATTTGGTCATGCCATCTGCCATGAGGTGATACTCCTCATCCCTATCACCTTCACCCAAGTGTTGTAACCTTTGCTTCAGTTGTTGATACCTATCATCATGTCACCTTGCATGCAATATCTGCTCCTATAAATCTGTCCCATAATAGCTCACTGCTGAAATATGATTTACCTACACTCTCTTACTGAAAGAATTTGCAACACTATTCTCCTTGCCTTTAATGTACCTAATATCAAAATCAAAATTACTGAGGATATCCAACCATCTAGCATGCCTGACATTCAGATTAGGATTTTCAAACAAGTACCTCAATCCACTATGATCACTCATCAGAACAAACCTCCTGCCAAGGAGATAATGTCTCCACATCTTCAAGTCGTGTATTATAGTTTCCAACTCAAGATAATGAGTCACATAGTTATGCTCGTGCTCATCCAACTTCCTTGACTCATAGCATACCACCTGTGCTCCTTGCATCAAGACCTCACCAAGTATTTTCTTGCAAGCATTTGTACATACTACTAAGACCTTATCAGGATCTACAATATTCAAAATTAGAGAATTTCTAAGCAAATGCTTCAAATTCTCAAAGCCAGTTGCGCACTCCTCAATCCATTCAAAATTCTTACCTCTCCTCTAAAAAGATGTAATAGGATAGGCAATCTGTGAGAAGTTCCTGATGAACCTCCTATAATAACCTACTAGCCCCATGAATGATCTCACCTCATCCACATTCCCAGGAGGTGGCCACTCCAAGATAGCTTTAATGTTTTCCACGTCCACTGTTATCCTTTCCCTGGAAACAACATGTCCCAAGTAATGAATATGAGTCTAAAATAAACTACTCTTGTTAATCTTGGCGTAAAACTATGCTCTCTCAATAATCTCAACATTACTGCAAGGTGCTCTACATGATCTTCCTTATTATTGGAATATATCAATATATCATCAATAAACACTATCAAAAACTTGTCAAGATAAGGATGAAACATGTTGTTCATCAAACATGTGAAAGTGGTACGAGAATTAGTAAGACCAAACAGAACCACCATAAACTCATAATTCTTATACCTAATATAGATTGTGGTCTTATAGATATCTTCTTTTATGCACACCTGATGATATCTTGATCTTAAATCAATCTTTGAGAATATTGTTGCTCCCTTCCACTGATCAAACAAGTCATTAATCTGCAGAAAATGATATATGTTCTTGACATTCACCTTGTTCAATTACATGTATTCAATGCATAATCTGAGATTATCATCCTTCTTCTCTACAAACAACACTAGTGCACCACAAGGTGAAACACTTGGACTTATGTGTCCCTTGTCAAGCATTCCCTTAAGCTATAACTTCAATTCCACCAACTTCGAAGTACTCATCCTATAAGGTGCCTTTAATGTTGGTGTTGCTCCTGGTACCAACTCAATAGAGAAATCCACTTCCCTATGAGGTGGTAACTCTCAAATTTCTACAGGAAACACATCCTGAAACTACTGCAAAATAGGATACCTCTTCAAGAATTCATCATCCTCAACATATTTTCTTTTGCATTGGAAACATGCACTATAAATAGTACACACCACTTCCTACAACTGTGCTTAGCTTGCATGGTTGTAACCATTCTCACTGATGTAGGCTTATTCTTTCCCTACAAGATTATATTTTCCCTGGCATCATCTAGGCAGTCTACCTTGGTCCTGTGAGTAAACAACCAATCCATGCCCAAAAGCATATTATATGATCCTAAAGGAATCACATTTAGATGTGTTGATGTAGGCATCCCACTCAGCTCAAATGCACAAGCTCTCACCAACAAATACTTTTCATGTATTTCTTTATTCAAGCCACACTTATCCACCAAGTAAGGACTAACATAACTATAATTAGATACAGGATCAATCAAAATGGAAACAACTCGATCACAGATATTACCTTCCATCTCAATAATGGATTCTTGATGATCTTCTTTCCCATTATCAAGTGTTGCATAGGTCCAAGGAATGCTCTGACCAACATCCCAAACTATCTATGCCTCCTGAGCACTAGAAATACGTGGTATGCCACCCTTGTATAATGTATAAAGCTTCTTGTGATGGTCTTTGCCACAAATCTAACACCCCAATGGTTCTCTTCCACTACCTTTATTCTGATGCTCTCCATCTTGAGGTCTATGTCCTTTATACGCTTAATTAAACTTATTTTAAGGAGCGATATTTTCTTTCTCACCTGCATCCTGAGGTCTTCCTTGATTTTGAGGCCATTTTTCTTTATCCTTGTCATTCTCTTTCCAATCACGTTGTTGGCTTAAGGGGGACTAACCCAGGTTTAGAGTTGTTCGCGCCAACCAACAAAACCCTAATTGTTGGCTCTTTCAGCAACAACCTGCATAGCGCAGGTTGCAGTCTCACCTGAAGCAATATTGGTGGATGATAGAACCAAGTTTCTGCATCCATAGACAGTGTGATAAGTGGTCTTAAGCTCTTGTAGCTCAGATCTACCTTCATGCAGATTGGTATCCTTCTAGGGCTCGCTACTGCAACTCTAAGAAAATGCCTTCTAGACCTTTGTGAAGATCTGTGATCATGCTTTATAGACCCTAAGGAAGAAGTCTATCTACTCTCGTGCACTAATTAATAACCCTAGATCTACCTTCACGCAGACCTATCCAATTTGTCAAAAATCATAGTAGATTCAACATTTATCTTTGTGAAAACATACAATCACTTAATTCATGCATAAATATTATAGATTCGCGCAGCATTTACGCATTATTTCATATAAAACACATTATTAAGAAACAGAACATAACATAAACATAATTCATAATTATACTCAGATGCAAAGTATTTCTCCAAAAATTTTCTTTATTCAGTTCCAACGTTCAATTTGCAGACTTCTCTGCCCTGCACACTCAAATGGAGGGGTCCACACACTCAGATGCAGCTTACCAAGGCCTCCTGTGCACTCAGTTGTAGGAGCCTTCCCCTTTCGCCTAAGTATAGGAACCAGAGGTTTCCTGCCTTAGCACTTTCCCAAAACAACAATCTTCCTTTAAAATTATTAACTACTACTTCTAGACTCGCTATGACTCAACTATATATATATTTTTCCAATACAATACCATAGTCTATGGACCATGGGTGAGACTCAAAACCGACCTATTATTTACCCAAACAGGGGGCTAAAAGCCCCTTTGACTCCTATCTAGCTGCGTGCTTCGCATCCACATTTCGCGGAGACTTTACATTCTTTAAAAAACTTTTACAAAATTGGGTTAAACTAACCCTAGGGACCATATCCCAATAGGCCCCCAACACAAATATGGTGACTCACCCTCAAGTCGCTCAGCTAGAACCTCGATATTGCTATGGAGACCACCTAGCTAAACCTCTAATGTTGTGATATCAGTAGCACCCTGCACTATGGCCTATTGCACTTCCTCTACCAACTTCTCTATCGTCGGGCCTTCCACTGCTAGGTGCATTGTTCTCTGTGTCTACTATAGTACCTTTAACTTTTCCTTAAGTGTTAGAGTAAGTTGGCAGGCTTCTATCCACAATTGTAATATGGCTTTTAGAAGGGCCTATTTTCTCTATAATTCTTTCATCTGTGCTTACAGTTGCTTGCCTTCCTAACACGTTTTTCACTTCTTCGAGTAGCATAGTTTATAGTCCCACAATCCCTTGTAGCTGCCTGGATTACTGAGATTGTCCTGCTTCCATATAGTCATTGTGTAGGGGCAGGATCTCCTATGTACAGCTTCAACCTACTTCCGTTCACTTTTCCAGGGAATGGTTCCCCATTAAGATTCGCAAGCTTAACTGTGCCACCATCCGTGATCTCCTTAATAGCATATGGCCCCAGCAAATGCATTTGAAACTCTCCTAAAAATTTCATGAACGTGTTGTCATATAAAAGAACTAAATCATCTACCTTAAATATGCACAGATTAATATGTCAATCATGCCATGCCTTCTTGCATTCCTTTTGCACTTGCTGGTGAAATCCTGCAAGAAAGTGGTCTTCTTCTAACTCCATGATCTGCGCGAGTTGTTCCTCCAAGGTCTCATGATCTGCCATCTCTATCAATGTTGCAATATGTAAACTTGGGACAATATACTCCATAGGTATTACTACTTCAATCCCATAGACCAGTCTAAATGGTGTTTGGCCTATCAACTTCTTCCAGGTCGTCCTATAAGCCCATAAAACAACAGGTATGTGCATGTCCCATTCATTCCTCTATGCATTGCAGACCTTCGTCAATGCATGCTCCAAAATCTTTTTAAAATCTTCCACTGTTCCATTCGCATGTGGGTGATAGGATGTGCTCTTATGATGATACACCTAGAATTCTTCAAGAATCACACTGATAGTTTCATTCAAGAAATGTGTACCCCTATCACTCATCAATATCTTAAGGCATCCAAACTTGGTTAAGACATACTCAAACAAAAACTTCGGAGCAGTGTCCGTTGTACAATCCTTCACTGGTGTTGTGGGATAAACTCCCCTAGGGTCTTGGGTGAATACCCTAGCACACTGAAAGTTATCTATGCAAAGAAACACACATTCCATGCAATCATAATGCTACTATAAGCAAACTCTACAATAGGGGGCATACCTGAGGTCCTACGTTTGAGAAGAGCCTTCCAGGGTCCAAACCCTTCTTGGAGTTCCTTTTCTCCTTTGACCTGCAAAACAATCAATTCAAGAAAGTACAGCAGTATATGGACTAGACATCATAAAGAAACCATCTTCATATTATAAGGAAAGGAAGTTAGTTATGAAATTAAACAACCGTTCACACATGAACCATAATATGAATAACATAACATGAAGAAGATCTATATCAGGAACAAAGACATGTGTTTCTTTTATTATAGTCAAAGAAAGTACAGAAAAGGAACAATTTCACCTAAGTCGTCCTTTTGCAGGCTCCAAGCGGAACCGTCTCCCGGATTCTTCCAGTCTCAAGCCTTTAACAAACTCCTTCCATGACTTACTCCATGATCTCTCAAGTAGTGTGAAATCATCAACACACACAAGGAAACAAGGGTTTCCTGTAGGATGGGGGAATTGCAGGAGGCATAAGGATCTTCAGACTTGGTCAGGGAAATCTCAGCATAGCAATATTTCTCTATCTTTTCTCCTCCCTTTGGCCTTCCCATAGAAGCCTTTTTATACTTCTCCCAAAGTAGTTTTTTAGTTGGGAATTCGTTGGGAACAGTTGGGCCACGGGCACTAACAGGTGATAAACAGGTAAAACTCGTGATCTATGCCCGAAATTAAGGAGATTTATTTTTTTTAAGTGTTTTTATACATATACGCAGGTTGGGTATACATAGACCCGCGTATACACGTGTTTAGCTCACGGCAATGTCGCGTATAGGGAAAAAAACACTATTTTTTTTAATTTGGGACAGGTCTAGAAGGAGGCGTTTCCCTAGGCCATGAGTGTAGCATCACAAACCTCAAGAGTGAGATTTGGAGCTATAACAGATGCCCCCTAATACATGAGGTCAGAACGGGTACATGATGGCTGAAATGTATTAAGAAAGTTCATGGAAAGGAAATCTGTCGAAGACTGAGAAGGACTGCACTAGAATTCAGCCTGCTAAGCTACAAAAGGAGATCAGAAAGAAACACTATCTGAGGCGGGCATACCCATGCTCACAGAAAATACAACATGTCCGCATATCAAGTACAAGCGGATCCACCAAGTATACAAGTATAGATGATTGGAAAATACATAATCGATCATCTGATCATGATCGAACAAGTACATGTTTGAATTTCACATATAAGAATGTTAATGATGCTGAAAGATGAAGCAGATCACTAATATCAAAGACTGATCCCAAAAAGTACCAACTGAACATGATGGAATAAGATAGTACTACACTACAAACTCAGGTGCCAGCATATAAAATGTCGCCATGAATGACTGCAACATATAAGGTGAAGTGGTATCAACTAGCAGCAACAGGAGCAACTGTCAAGTGAACCAATGAATGCTAATACAACCCGAGGTCTTCACCGACTACCGTGGTACATTTCTATAGCATGGGAATAAATGATCTGAAGTCGACCATGTGAGAAATCATTTGATTACCGGTCATTGACGTATACCGTTAACAAATGCGAGACTACTCACCGATAATGATAATGAGCGTCAAGGTACCCAGTACAATCCAACAAGTGTGAATAGATGAGCTGGAATCGAACACCTGTAAGAATCTATTGATCAGGAGAAAATGATGGTTTCCCACTGTCGATAGCGAAGGATCTGCCACTAATGACTGCAAACCTCAAGGTACTGCCAAATGAACTCTAGATCCTTGCCCCAGAGCAATGAGTCGAAGTCGACAGGGAAAGATCCGCTAGAAGGAAGGCATTAAGGCATCCTCCATCAATCTAGCGCGAGTGTAACCCGTAGGCCAATAATGTGGAAGGAATCAATTGAAAAAGATGCAGTAACCCAACCGAAGTACGTTACCGGCGTACACAAGATGTGGCTAGCGCATGAAAGAAACCCTCTGAACCAACCAATAATGAAAGCTGACACAGAGGCAAGGTATCCACCAATAGGGTCAAATGGAAACCAAGGTACTGCACGAATCCTAATGTGTGATAATGTAAGCTGATGTCGAACACAAGGGAAACCGCTCAGTTAAACACCCATGATACTGATCGATCCTGAGCACAAGGTGACCTATCAATAATGAAAATAGGGCCAGGGTGCAGCTCTAGGCCTGTCCTCAGAGCAAGATGTCGTCGTCGATAAGGACAAGACCCGCCGGCAAGAAGTCAATGGAGACCTTCTCAAACCGACACGAGTAAAGGACCAATATAACTGATGTGATGATAGACATAGCACTGATAACCAGGGATGGCCGACCGAAAAATAAGCCAAGAGACACCGCAGAGAGGCCGACTCACGCTAACTTCCCTTGAACAAAAGCACGACTCAATGTGACTATGTGGCAGCATATGATGACTCTGTATAAGTTCGTCGCACAGGAGGCACAAATGAACCCTCCATATGATTGGAAGAGATAACCAATCAGGGGAGAACTGACTCAATAACATGGTTAAGGCATACCTAAGTCAAACTAAATCCCACCCAAGCGGAGGAGACTTTGTTTTGAGTGCTTTGTTCAAGGGCGACACGACTGACTCTAGCTGCCAACAATAAATTGAAATACTGTCCCGTTCCCGCTCTTTTTTGGAATATATAATTTTTTTGGTCTTTTTCTTTAAAGCTAGAAAAAGAATAAAAGAATGCTATAGTACAGTGGAAAGAACGAGTGTCAGCGAAGCAGATGATCTAGTTCCTGGGATTAGAACATTCCTATGCTCAATGCAGGGAGCTGAAAACTGGCTAGAGACACTGAAAGGTGTGTTCCTTCCACGGGTCAAGGTGTGTCAAGCTGCAGAGGTCAAAGGTATGCAAGTTTGATTTTGCAGTCGTCATGGTCAAAAGTTGGCTTAAACACGAGTCCAAGTGAAGCTGGCTTAAGGCCAAAAGGTGCAGATAGTCAAAATGCAATGCAGTAGTACAACTCAACACAAAGGAGCCTCTAGCGTATAAGGCCAGAACAAAACGAAGAAGCAAAGAGGAATGAGTCTTCATCATATAAGTCATGGCGGGACTAAAGAGGACTCCCGAGCCTACTCAAATTGGAGCAGCATGGGCAACAAATGTTAGTGAGGTGCTAACTAGGATGCCCATGTAAAGGATGGATCTACCATCGTGTCATGATTTAAAGAATCGGCAAGTGAAGATGGTTTGCGAACCATAACACGATGGGATCGACCCTATGGCAAGTGTATTGACAGATGGAGGCTAGCATGCATGATGCAACGGAAAAAATGGCTTCCCTAACCTATATGCCAGTGAGAAAACGATACCTGCCATGACGGGTCAGCAATCATGGAACCGTCTCGAAACTGTCGAAAACGTCCAAAATGTCCTGAAAATCAAACCATTCTTGACATTCCAAGCTCCCAAGTTAAAAGTTACATGAGACCGAACAAAATCAAGTTTTGAAAAAATTTGACATTTTCAAAGCTTATAAAAAGGTTTTTGGACTCACCATTTTCACCATTTGAGTTTGAGAGCAAAGAATTGGAGCAAAAGGAGCTAACTTCCCATACGCCAAATTCAACCGTTCAAATTCCTCCAAAATCTCTAGTTAACTCTCATTCTTAACTTGTAATTGATTGTGATTAGTTTTAGAAGTTTTAATTAATGTTTTACTGTTGATTTTTTTGCCAAAATTTTCTCTGTGGCGTATACGCGGGTTGGTAATATGAAACCCGCGTACACGCGGGCCCTACACGCGACTGTGTGTAAAAGGGACCTGCGTATACGCCGCGGACATTTCAAATATAAAAACTAACGATTCAAAATGATTTTTCCTTCAGGATGACAATCACCTGGCGAGAAAGAGAGCATACCGCAGTAGATGAAGAAGTTATGAACAGTCCTGAGGCTCTGGATGCATTACAGGGATGGGTTTGCTTAAGTTCTTCAAATTACCAAATATGAAAGCAAACACACATCTGCTTGAGATGCTTCTTGATTACTGGAACATCGAGGCGGATGCTTTTATTATCGGCCAGATGCCACTCAGGATATAAGTGGAAGATATCTATTTCATTACAGGCCTTTCTCGAAGGAGAGAGGTAGTACATTCCCGGGGGAGAACACGGAGCAGTCTCTCGATCGAGGACTACGTATAGATATATTGCCCGGGACATCCGAAGAAAGTCAGAAGTCAGATTTCCATCACGCATGTGGCGAGTCTTCCATTGTGGATAATCCTGTTCATCATAGCTCGAGTGAACGGATCCGCTTCTCTGCATCAGGCATCACGGCTAAAGAGCGTGGCAGTTGACTGTCTCACCACAGTGTTTGATTGGTGTACTCCTCTTCTGGCTAGCATGAAAAGCCAACTCACTTCTATCAAGAGAGGACAGACCAAAAACTTTGGTTATGGGACTATTTTGTGCTCTTTCTTCTTCGAGAGAGTCCCTGCACTTCGTCCCAGAGTACCAGTTTCAATCAGCGCCCCACGAGATCCTCGAATGGGCAGGTGGTCTGACCTGATGAAATGTCTGGGAGGTGGGGAGGTCCCACGGACTGCTTTCGATGAAGACCTCTTTTCCTGGTGGGATCAGCAGATCATCGCCATTGATCACTACCCCTATGCCGAGTTGGATTTCCGAGGAGATCCCGATCTAGCATTACGACCGACCGCAGCATGGGGCGACATTGGTAAGTGATTTTTGATTTTATGATTTTTTTGATTTTTCCAATATAATAATGAACTTTGAAAATGTTTTTGATAGGATTCAAATGACTAATATAATGATCATGTTCCAGATATTGGGCCTGTACGACCAGACGAGTTCCCACGGCACAAGCATCGTGGCCAAGGGGCCGAAGAGGCGGCTGCAGCCACGAAATGAACTCTACACACAGTTCAGCAGCATTTGGTGAGGCTGACCCACCGAGTGTTGATGGCGGCGGTAGAGGACCTTCCTATAGAGATGCAGCATCATGTGGTTGGCATGCCATGTGACTGGGTCTGCACTTTTAGGCGTGTAGCCAATGCAGTAGTTGCCTACTTAGCCGCTCATCCTGAGTCGGGGAATTAGACATAGTGGACATGATTATGGGCATTTGAGTCCCAATTTTGTATATTTTTTAACAGACTTATGTACACTCGAGACGCTTTATGATATATATATATATCTATATATATATATATATATATAATATATATATATATATATATATATATATATATACAGTTTGACTTTTTTATGCTTAATTTATTGTGATGAATGATTGATGTGCCAGTCTAATGCTTGATTAGTAATAGAATCAGCTAACCAATTATGAGATCTTGGAATATGAAAATAATTAATATAAGTAAATGATCTTTGCAACAACCTCACCCTTAAATACTGGCGATATAAACATGGATCCCTTACCCGATAAATGTTATTTAATTGTGACACTATCAATTGTGAATCAAGATACACTACCAACGAGTCGATTTCATGAGAAATTGCCTCAGATAGAAAATTAATGAAGGCAGTATACTCAGCCATATTGTTTGAAGTGGGACCGCTGTATACTCCCCTTGATACCATCAATTGACCAGTTGGATAATACAGTACCCAAGCTGCAAAAGCTAGATTCTGAGTCTGCCAACTAGCACCATCGGCGAATCCAAAATAGATCAAGTCATCCATCAACACCTGCCAAAGCAGACCAAAAAGTGTTGATATCACAAACTCTCGACAAAATATGTACAAATATACATAATGTATAAAGAAGCCATTTCCTAGTTGCTACTTAAGCAAAGTAATTCTTAAGGTAGAGCCCGTTTCGGGGTTTCGACAGTTTGTTTCCTTCGAAATCGATTAACTCATACGACCCTTTTGTTAAAACTCGTTTAATTATGAAGGGACCGTACCACATAGGTTTGAATTTGCCTGCCCCCAAGGTGTCCTTATCTTGGTCATAGACCAAGACGAGGTCACCTTCAGAAAAGACACGAGAACGGACAGCTTTATCATACTAGGTTTTAACCCTTTTCTTATGAGCCTCATTTACTATGGCTGCATCTCGACGTTGCTCATCGAGATGCTCCAAGTGAAGGAGGCACTCTTCGAGACAAGAGGTCTCTGGAAGGAGCTCAATAGCTAACTTAAGAGATGGAATTTCACATTCGACAGGAAAAATAGATTCCAACCCATAAACTAACTGAAAAGGTGTAAAACCTGTAGCAGTCTTGACGGAGGTTCGGTATGCCCATAGAGCCGGATACAACATAAGATGCCAATTGGATCTATTTTTATCAATTGTCCTTTGCAGGATCGCCTTTAGAGTTTTGTTTACTGCCTTGACCTGTCCATTGGCCTGAGGATAATAAGGAGATGAATGTTCCTGCCGGAAACCTAGTTTGATAGCCAATTCGGACATTAGTTGATTCTGTAAATGACTGCCATGGTCAGTGAAAATCTCTCTTGGGATACCTATCCTTGAGATAATCTGATTAAAAAGGAACAAAGCGATTGTCTCACTATCATTTTTATAAGTGGGCATGGCCTCGGCCCACTTCGTGAAGTAGTCGACGGCCACGATAATATACTTGTGATTCGCTACTGAAGGCGGATGACAAGTCGTAAAATCAATACCCTACTAGGTAAAGGGACTGACAGTGACAACAGGAAAAAGAGGAGTTGGATGTGCGCACATCTTCCATGTATAAACTTGGCACGGGTGAGAGGGTTCGACCGCTTCAACACAATATTTGAAGAGTGAATGCCAAAAATAGCCAGCACGCAAGATACACTGAGTTATAGCGAGCCCTGATAGATGACCACCACAAGCTCTACCGTGGCAATCATTTAGCACAGACTCTGCCTCCTCTAAGGTTAAACAACACTGAAGGATTGAATCAACCCCCTGACGATATAATGTATCACCAATGATGACGTAATTTTTAGCGAGATGACGTAATTTGCGACGTTCATCCTTAAAGAAAGCAGAGGGAAACTTCGAAGTATGGAGATAAACAATGATATCTCCATACCAAGGGTCGAGTGAAGAGATGAGGAATAAATGTTCGTCGGGAAAACTTTCCTCATAAACAGTATCCTCTCCACAAGGTAGCTCGAAAATTAGCTCGGCAAAAACCATAGATTTCTTGGACTTAGAGGACAAGAACTCGAGAACAAATTCTTGTAAAATGACAATCCATCGATTATATTTTCCTGCAATCACTCGCATACTGAGGACAAACTGAAACAGATTTACTGCTGCCAAGAAAAAAGTTTTGTGTAGCAAAATATAATGACGGAGCCGCTGGACAGTGTGGACAGCTACCAAGGCCAACTTCTCATCCGGAGAATAGTGAAGTTTAGGACCTATCAAGCCTCGGCTCAAGTAATAAATCACGTGCTCTGTGAGAGCATCGTCTTCCTGAACGAGAACCATACCAATGGTTGATTCTGCTGCAGCGAGATATAAAAGGAAGTCCCTACCATAATCCGGTGGACTCAAAAGTGGGGCAGAGACTAATGCCTTTTTCAAATCATCAAATGACCACTGCGCAAAGTCGTCCCACACAAATGGAACCCCTTTGTGAAGAAAACGCATAAACCCTTTAGTGATCTCGGCATAGTTCGCTATAAACCATCTTAAGAAATCAGCCTTCCCTTGAATACTTTGAAGTTGTCGAATGGAGGATGGGGGAGGCAATTGGACTATCGCCTCTACCTTGAAGTGATCAACTCTAATCCATTCATTTGACACGATGAACCCTAACAATCGACCAGACGTAACCGCGAAAACGCACTTGTTCGAATTTAACCGGATTTTATAAAAACGACATCGCTCAAAAACCATTCAAAGGTGATTGGGATGATCAGTTATTTTTCGAGAATGAGCAGTGAGATCGTCCAGGTATGATTCAATGATATGTTTTATGTCGTGGAAAGCATATGACATGGCCTGCTAGAAAGTGGCTCCAGCATTTTTGAGACCAAACAGAATCTTTCTGTATGCAAAGGTACCCCAGGGACATATAAAAGTCGTCTTATGTTGATCTTCAAGACGGATAGAAATTTGATTATAACCAGAAAAACCGTCCATGAAGGAAAAAATCTCATTAGCCGCACACTCATCAATAATCTGATCAATGAATGGCGTGGGGTAAATATCTTTCAGACAAGCTTTGTTTAAGTCCCTAAATTCGATGCATACTCAAATTGTTCCTTGCTTTTTATCTACAGGGACTGGATTAGAAACCCAATCGGTAAGAGGAACAGGGTATATAAAACCCGCCTTGAGCAGCTTCTCTACTTCAACTTTAATGGCTGCCGCTTTCCTAGGATTAACCGGTCGAAGTCTTTGACGAACCGGCTTAGCGTTTTCATACGTCTTGATCTCATGCTGAACTATAGAAGGATCAATGCCAGGAATTTCCTCATAAGACCAAGCAAATACAACTCGAAATTCTTTGAAAAGGTCAGTGTAAATTTGTACTTCTTCAGGGTAACATTCAATTCCGATGAAGAGATTCTCAATCACGTTAGGGTCCCTAGAGATGTTTATAGATATCGTTTCTGAGATCACCGACATATTACCTTCGGCACGAAAGTGTACTGGAGCCAAAGGATTTGATATCTTACAAACATCTTTAGCGAATATCTTGGAGAACCTAGCTTCCACTTCCTGCAATGGAGGAAGGAAATACAAACGATGGTGTAAGTCTTCCGAAGGTCGATCTACACCCATCATCACTTTGAGGATTGCTTCTTCAGAAGGTAAAACCGTATCTAAGCAGTCCGAGGCAGAGGTGGAATCAAAAGCCCAAGCCAGGGCCACATAACCCTCAAACTCCTCTTCGGAAGAAGGAGCAGAGTGGTCGTCTACAGTGTTAACGATAGACTGATATCTAAGCTCATCCGCAGACGTAGAGGATGCCATTCCATTTACTTGTCCTTCAGCTAATGTGGCCATAGGTGAAGGCAAGGTCCAAGGGTCCGAAAAATAACGAGTTCGGAAGAACCCTTCTCGAGGAGACTCCTTGGATGATGAAACGACATTGATTCGAGCGATAGGAGAGGGAAACTCAAAGGTACCCATCAATGAGGAATACATCCCAACTCCTAGATTCTCCGTAGGCGGGCGAGGGCTATCCACTAAGGGGACAGTAGAGTCAGAAGTTACTTGAGGATCAACTGGACAATAATTCAACTGATCAACCTTAATGATTTTCCCTTCATGAGGAAAGCAGATGACACGAAATAGAGTCGAAACAACAACATCCATCTCGTATACCCAATTCCTTCTTAAGAGGAGATTATAGTCTAGGTTAGCATCTATGACCTCTACTTCAACATTGACGACCTTTCCTCCAACACATATAGGAAAGGCCGGGATAATCCCATGCGGCTTGTGAGAAATCCCATCAAACGCAGTCAGAAGGGTAGGTGAAGGAATAGCGGAAGGAGATCAAATGGCCTTCTAACAAAACATCGACATGACGCATGTGGAAGCTCCCTCATCAATAACGGTGCGAAAAATATTAATCTTTCGATATGTAGACTTTATCTGGAAAGCCATGTGATGAGGGAGTCGCTTTTTGACATTTAACATGTTAAAAGTGAGCACTAAAGAGTTGGTTGGATCAACTACCCCAATTTCCGAGAGTAAAGCACTTCGCTGAGCCGGACACAACTGGAGAACCACTAAAGCGGACATGGCGCATGGACTCTGGGCCAGATCTTCCACAATGGAATAGTTCTAGGTGGCCCTAGCATTAGGATTGATAGTCGCACGTTTAGCGGAACCTTTCGGTATCCGTGGTATAATCTCAACAGGGGGTCGCTCAATATGAAGGTCGGTATTTCCGGGAGCAGTTTTGTCCTTGGAAGTTTCGGCTTCACCGTAATCACGTGACCGAGTAGCCACATGTACATTAGAACCCATCATGAAAACGTTCGATGATTTTTCCCCTTCCTGGCTGCCCCCTAAGGAGGTACCAGGATTTGAACTCGCGCTAGCAAGCAATTGATGCCCTTGGGGAAAAGGGTTGGTTAACACAGCTTGAGAACTAGAAGCCCCTTGCTGCCCTAACATGCGCTGACCGTCCTGAATCTTCGGGTAGAGATGAGTTAAATGGTCTCCACTACACAACTGGCATGGAAACTTGACTTTCTTTTTAGACTCATTTCTACCCCCACCAGCATTATTGCTGGATTTATTAGTGTCAGCCTTCCCATCCTGATTCTTTTTCTTACCTCGTCCTTTCTTTTTCCCATTGGAGTTTTGATTTCCTTTGGGGTTATCAGATTGGACGACATTAATCGAAGAGGGTTGGGAAGACGAAGTAGTAGACAATGTGACTTGGTTGTTTGAAGCAGTTTGCAATGACAATTGCTACAATTGGCTCAACAAGTTCACCGCATTCGTGTCTACCGATCCAACGATACCATCCCCATGGGGTCCTGGCTTCGACTTGGCTATATCAACCTTCGACCCAGGAGCATCTGGCAAGTATTTTTGTAACATCCCAGACTGAGAGTAGATCAATTCTAATTGTTGGGCCCTAAAAATAGCTTGCTCCTCAGAGTAAACTCCGGACATCGAGACATCCTCAGAGATCTCAGGTTGTAAATATTTCGAAAACCATTCAAGACGGTACTCCGGAGGGATTTCGACTTTAATGAGCCTCTTTCTCCGTCTCCATTCCTAAATATGGTCAGAAATGTGAGTTGTCGTATCTTGACGAAAATTGGCCAGAAGTTCAGTTCCGGCATCATAACGGACGGGAAACTGGAAATGATTTAAGAAAATATTAGCTAAGTCGGAAAAAGATGTAAAGCTACCCCCTGGCAACTCTATATACCATTTGGCCACATTACCAGTCAAGGTGCACTGAAAAAGTCTCAACCAAACTGAATCATCAATAAGGGAGTTCGACGAGCACCACAAATGGAATGTGGTCACATGGTCGCCCGGGTCCTCACCGCTCTTCCCTTTGAATTTTGGAATGTCCAAAGGGAGTTTGGTTTGGACCAAAGGCCAGGTCGGATTATATTTGATTGGATTGTTTGTTAACTTTGTGAGGTCTGGCAAGTTCAAAGTTGCCAGAAATGGAAGCCTAGGAGGACCTTGGCGGTTCCACCCAGACTAGGCGAAACTCCCAAAGTTTTGAAAAGATGGGCCTGGATTTTGGAAGGCACCAGGCTGCCCGAAGTAACCTACAAAACCAGTTGAACCAAAAGGCATGCCTTGTGATCTAGCATAACTCGTAGTTTGACCAACTCCAGCCGCAAAACCTCCATAACTGGCGAAGCTTCCTCCTAAAGGATTATAAGGAGCTGACAACCCCTGATAAGGATCCCAAGCAGAAGCTAGAGGAGGAATACTTCAGAATGAACTAACCGTTGAGTACAGCCTATTCCCTTGTTGGCCGAGAAACGAATTCCCAATTCCCATACTACTAACCGCAGTGTTAGTCCAACCTTGAAAATGATTTCTACCTTGTCCTAAAGAAGGGAAAGGCATAGATCCAATTGTTGGGTTGGAATGTGGTATATGACCACTTCCAAAAGGAAAACCCTAGAATGAAGTTGGTCCACCCATCATGACACGATGGTAGATCCATCCTTTACATGGGCATCCTAGTTAGCACCTCACTGACATTTGTTGCCCATGCTACTCCAATTTGACTAGGCTCGGGAGTCCTCTTTAGCCCCGCCATGACTTATACGATGAAGACTCATTCCTCCTTGCTTCTTCATTTCGTTCTAGCCTTATACCCTAGAGGCTCCTTTGTGTTGAGTTGTACTACTGCATTGCATTTTGACTATCTGCACCTTTTGGCCTTAAGCCAGCTTCAATTGGACTCGTGTTTAAGCCAACTTTTGACCATGACGACTGCAAAATCAAACTTGCATACCTTTGACCTCTGCAGCTTGACACACCTTGACCCGTGGAAGGAACACACCTTTCAGTGTCTCTGGCCAGTTTTTGCCTCCCTGCATTGAGCATAGGAATGTTCCAATCCCAGGAACTAGATCATTTGCTTCGCTGACACTCGTTCTTTCCATTGTACTATAGCGTCAGTTTATTCTTTTTCCAGATTTAAAGAAAAAGACCAAAAAAATTATATATTCCAAAAAAGAGCGGGAACCGGACAGTATTTCCATTTATTGTTGGCAGCTAGATTCAGTCGTATCGCCCTTGAACAAAGCACTCAAAACAAAGTCTCCTCTGCTTGGGTGGGATTTAGTTTGACTTAGGTATGCCTTAACCTTGTTATTGAGTCAGTTCTCCCCCGATTGGTTATCTCTTCCAATCATATGGAGGGTTCGTTTGTGTCTCCTGCGCAACGAGCTTATACAGAGTCATCATATGCTGCCACATAGTCACATTGAGTCGTGCTTTTGTTCAAGGAAAGTTAGCCTGAGTCTGCCTCTGTGCGGTGTCTCTTGACTTATTTTTCAGTCGGCCATCCCTGGTTGTCACTGCTATGTCTATCATCACATCAGTTATATTGGTCCTTTACTTCTGCTGGTTTGAGAAGGTCTCCATTGACTTCTTGCTGGCGTGTCTTGTCCTTATCGACGACGACATCTTGCTCTGAGGACAGGCCTAGAGCTGCACCCTGGCCCTATTTTCATTATTGATAAGTCACCTTGTGCTCAGCATCGATCAGTATCATGGATATTTGACTGAGTGGTTTCCCTTGTGTTCAACATCAGCTTACATTATCACACATTGGGATTCGTGCAGTACCTTGGTTTCCATTTGACACTACTGGTGGATACCTTGCCTCTATGTCAGCTTTCATTATTGGTTGGTTCAGAGGGTTTCTGCCCTGCGCTAGCCACATCTTGTGTATGCCGAAAACGTACTTCGGTTGGGTTACTACATCTTTTTCATCCAATTCCTTCCACATTATTGGCCTACAGGTTACACTCACGCTAGATTGATGGAGGATGCCTTAATGCCTTCCTTCTAGCGGATCTTTCCCTATCGACTTCGACTCATTGCTTTGGGGCAAGGATCTAGAGTTCATTTGGCAGTACCTTGGGGTTTGCAGTCATTAGTGGCAGATCCTTCGTATCGACAGTGGGAAACCATCATTATCTCTTGATCGATAGATTCTTACAGGTGTTCAAATCCAACTCATCTATTCACACTTGTTGGATTGTACTGGGTACCTTGACGCTCATTATCATTATCGGTGAGTAGTCTCTCGTTTGTTAACGGTATACGTCAATGACCGGTAATCAAATGATTTCTCTCATGATCGACTTCAGATCATTTATTCCCATGCTGTAGAAATGTACCACGGTGGTCGGTGAAGACCTCAGGTTGTATCAGCATTCGTTGGTTCACTTAATAGTTGCTCCTGTTGCTGCTAGTTGATACCACTTCACCTTATATGTTGCAGCCATTCATGGCGACATTTTATATGCTGACACCTGAGTTTGCAGTGTAGTACCATCTTATTCCATCATGTTTAGTTGGTACTTTTTGGGATCAGTCTTTGATATCAATGATCCACTTCATCTTTCAGCATCGTTGACATTCTTATATGTGACATTCAGACATGTACTTTTTCGATCATGATCAGATGATCCATTATGTATTTTCCAGTCATCTATACTTGTATACTTGGTGGATCCACTTTTACTTGATATGCAGACATGCTGTATTTTCTCTGAGCATGGGTATACCCACCTCAGATAGTGTTTCTTTCTGATTTCCTTTTGTGGCTTGGCAGGCTGAATTCTGGTGCAGTCCTTCTCAGTCTTCAACAAATTTCCTTTCCATGAACTTGCTTAATACATTTCGGCCATCATGTACCCATTCTGACCTCATATATTAGGGGGCATCTATTATAGCTCCAAATCTCACTCTTGAGGTTTGTGACGCTGCACTCATGGGCTAGGGCAACCCCTCCTTTGATACTTGGTCCCAAATTTAAAAAAACAGTGTCTTTTCCCTATACGCGACATTTCCCTGAGCTAAACGCGTGTATACGCGGGTCTGTGTATACCCAACCTGTGTATATGTATAAAAACACTTAAAAAAATAAATCTCCTTAATTTCAGGTGGAGATCACGGGTTTTACCTGTTGATCACCTGTTACTGCCCGTGGCCCAACTGTTCCCAACGAACTCCCAACTAAAAAACTACTTTGGGAGAAGTATAAAAGGGCTTCTATGGGAAGGCCAAAGGGAGGAGAGAAGAGAGAGAAAGATTGCTATGCTGAGATTTCCCTGACCAAGTCTAAAGATCCTTCTGCCTCCTGCACTTCCCCCATCAGATTGCGCATCCACCCACCTGGTTAAATACTCAGTTGTAGTAATGATATATTGTGTGCCCATCTTCTTTCCTAGTGGTTGTATTGGACCTATAAATTCAATGGCCCATTTATCAAATACTTGCAACGATACTTGAGGATTTAGAGGAAATTCATCCCTTCGCGAAGGCTTCCCCGTCCATTGGCAAGCATCACGCACCTTGCAATATGCCTTAGAATCCTTGTGTAATGGCAGCCACCATAACCCAACACACAAAATCTTATGCACGGTTGCTTTCCCTACATAGTGACCTCCTGCGACTCCTCCATGGGCTTCAGCTAGGATACTAGCGCGTTCAAACTCCAGAACATACCTTCGCAGTATCTCATTAGTTCCCATATTATACAAATGACCCGAAATCACTGAAAAATCCGTAGAGCGGATTACTAACTCCTTTTTCTGTTGAGTGTAATAACCTTTTGAAGTTATTCCCGTTGTTAAAAACTGAATGATATCAACAAAATGATCATCTACGACGCGCACCGCAAAGGGTTCCGCATCTAGCAATCCTTCCTCCAAACTACTTGGTTCTTGAACTATTTTAATCCTTGATAGATGGTCTAAGCCTGCATTCATCCTTCCAAGCTTCACAATCACTTCAAAATCATATTCTTGGTGTTGGCTTGATGGGCCTTGACCCAAGTTCAGCGTTAATTAGCCAAGCAAATCCCTACATTACTGGCCCTTTCAGCATCAATCCGCGAAGCATCGACTGAAGTCTCACCCGAAGCAGTATGGGGGGATGTAGGAACCAAGTTTCCATACCTTGAGATGGCAGTGATTTTGCTTTATACCCTAACCATTCCTTCATACAGATCGATAGCCTTTTAGGGCTTATTGATATACTTCCCTTAATCATCCTCTAGACCTTCGTGAAGGTCTATGATTGTATTTCGCGTACCCTAAATAGAAGATTCAGACACTTACGTGCCTCTGTAATTAATCTTACTATTGTATTTACCCAGATTAGCTTAAGTAGTGGATAACTTCAACATGCATTATGATTATCTTTGCATAAACAGATATTCCTACTTGTATTCATATAAAAAAGTAAAACACATAGATTCGCGCATCAATACATCATTAAATCATAAACCTAGTATTCAACATAACATAATCGCATGCATACATAACAGAAGTAAAATAGCTCCTACACAAGCAATTCCATAATAATTATCTTTATTTATGTTCAGATCTCCTTTATCGACTCTAACTACCCTACACACACAGATGTAGGGGTCCGCGCACTCAGCTGCGGACTTCTACCCTAGGCCTCTCCGCACACAGTTGTAGAGCCTCTTTCCTATGCTAAGACTCTTTGCTCTTAAATCTCACAGACCCATTACATCAATGACTCCTCAAAACATATCTGAACTGAACTAAAACTTCCTTAGGCTCTTCTAACACTTCCCTTTTTATACAATCCCATGGTTCGCAAACCAAGGGTAGATCTCGTAAAGCCGACACAAGTTACATAAACTAAGGGCAGAAACCCTTGATGATTCTTTACAAATTCGCACTTTGCAACCACAAAATGTGGAGACTTTACATTCTTTATACAAAACTTGGGCCTTTAGCCCCAAAATTGACCCTAGAGGACCCGTTCCCAATAGGCCGCCAACACAAATCTGGTGACATGGCCTCGAGTCACTCTACTGGCACAGAGATATTGTCACGAATACCTTCCAACTCCACTTGTACTACTGCAACCTCGACGGTACAGTGCATCACCACCTGCTTAACCTGTTTGACCAGCTCCTCCATCGTTGGTCCTGTGCTATCTGCCTGTATTTTCTGTTGTGTTGCCTACATACTTGCCAATTTTCCTTCAATGGAGGTCGTGAGCACAAGGGCTTCATCTAGCCAAGGCCCCAATCTGGCCTTGAATACTTCCTCCTTGCGATGTGTTGCGTCCACCTGTTCCTTCAGTGCCTTCGCTTCCTATAGCTTTTCCAACCTCTATGTGATGGTGACGGTGCATGTCGTTGCTTTGACCTTGTCATACTTCTACTACAGTGCCCTTGCCTTTGTTTCTAGCCGCTGCACATTGGGATCTTCCTGCAGGCTGGTAACTACTTCGAGTGACTACTCGAAGAGTGATGTGCACTCCTTCACTGCAGAATCCACTATGGCAACTGCATCCTTGATAGTTGCCTCACACAACTCTCTGACTTCTGGTGCAGTCGAAGGCTAGTACCTCAACTTGAGCTCTGTGATCTTAAAGTTCGGCTCAAATTGAACCTTAGACAGCTTTGTCCTTGCGTTGCACACACCTGCATCGAGCTTCCAAATTATGGTGTCGACTAGCGCATCTTTTGAGATATTCATCTTTGGAACAGTCTTGTAGGCCTCAGCTACCGCAGTTGTGGTGCACTCATTCTTCTCTGTGATCTTCTTAAGGAGATGAATCGCGGAAGTCTTTTCTACAAACATCTAGGCATTGTTGACCTTTTTCTCGTTGATCACATTCAGCGCGTTCTACTCTCTGGCTCGAAGTTCTGCGATCACACCATCTTGCAAGGTGTGAATGGCTTCACTTGGCAGCGCAACCAAGTTCAACCCAACCTTCTTGAGATCATTGATGGTGGCCTTTTCAGTTTCCACTTTTATATTCAATGCTCTGTCTGGCAGCATGATGGCCTGAGGATCCAAGGAGCAGACTAGCTCTACTGCTTCTGAGGTCCCAGATGCCACGCTAGTTGACATCATACTGCATTGTCCCACACTGGTCTATACTTGAGTGGCCTAGATCTGCAGCTCGTGCAGACCAGTCTAAATGGAAACCAAGGCTTGCTTCTGCTACTACTCGAACTGCTGCAGCAATTCCACAATTGCATCCCTCGCTGTGTCCCTGATATCATTCATATCACCTTCAATCAAAGTGATCGGGTCAAGTGATGATTTTCTAGCCTTGGAATTCTTTCGTGGCCCTACTTTTTCCTGCTTCCTAGTGCGCTTAACCCGTAATGGAGTAGTCTCCAGATCTGCACCTCCCTATCCTGATTATTGCTCATCTTCCTCCGTCTGTGGTGAAGCAGACTTATAACTTCTGTCAGAGTCACACTCTTCCTCTTCTTCTTCCTCCTCTACCTTATTCTTAGCAACGCGCTCTTCCTTAGCTTTGTCTTCAGCCTCATTTTTCCTTCTATCGGCCAACTGTTGCATCTTCAACTTGGCCTCTTCCTTCTTCTACTTGGCGACAGACTTACTAGACCCAGTTGACAAGTCTAAGGTTGTGTGCCACTCTTACAGCTAACTCTCTAGGACTGTTGTGATTGCATCATTCGTTGCCAAGTATGGAAGGTCATATCATTTTTTCTTGTGGTCCTTCCATTCCCGGATGGAAACACAGTGGAAGTTCGCTTTGAACTCCACATATCATGATAACTACTCGAAGATAGTTGGGGATAACCTCGGCTTGCGATTTATTGCGGTGTGGATGATTGCCTCCATCAGCACCCAAAATATTTTAGCATCCTTGATGCTCGCGACATCCTTGGTGGCCCAGAGCGAAGTGAACTTCACTACTTTTGGTAGATATGACACGACTAGAGGAAACTGGTTATCCTCCAGTAATTCCCATGCAACTAGGACAATTGATAGTAAGAGCCACGCGTAATGGAAGGTCTTACTCTCGTCTTGGACTTCTCTACAGTTCACGAGGAACTCACTACAGAGGTAGCGTGCCTAATAAAATTTTATGCCCTCCACGCACTGGGCCACTAATGACACAACAAGTGTCATACTTCATCGATGCGACACTTCCTCATTGTTTTCCGAGCCAAAATCTAGGTGGCAACTTTAACCATGGGGTCGGTTATGTTGGAAATTGAGTATCCATGCGGTTTCTAGGCAAGCTTGAATTTTTCCTTCATTCTCATGGCGAGTTCGCACTCGCCCATCTTTCTGCGAAATGCCATGGCTAGATTCAACCCTAAATGTGGTAGCAATGTGATCCTATGGATCAACATATCTGTGATGGGTATCGGTTCTCCTAACCACAGGCACCCATTGTGCACTAAGCATAGCAACTGTTTGATCACCATCAAGGTTATGGGCATGTAGTGGTAATGCGGCACCCATAGCAGGTTTAAAAGTCCTACCTTTTCCACCCCTTTAATCCATTGTCGTGGCTCCAGCGCGGTGACACCGGAATCTTAATAAAACACACGGGACATAAAGGTATCAATCGCCAAGTGGGGGAATCGCTTTGTGTCTGCCAAGTCCCAATCCTCTAGCTTGAGATCATGAATTCGCGCCAAGCCCGGCCCTTCAAACGTGATCTGATCTGGTAGCAACGGGGTATTTAGCAGAAATTTCCCCGCATCTAGGTCCTTCGGTACCTTCAGCTTAACCTCACATGGAGGGATGTACTCGGGTATCTTTGAGATAGGGTCTACACCCTCAATCTCAATTTCCTCTGCGCCCATATCCATATCTTCAACGCTCTCCTCACATTGTAATTCTACCACCTAACCTTTCTCCTGTGTGGTGGGCTTCTCTTTCTTCTCGTGTTTCCTTAGCGACTCATGCACCCGCTGCATTACTTTCTATTTATCCTTCTTTCTCTTGGGACCATCTTTGGGTGGCATAGGCCTCAGTCTGGGTGAATTCTATGATTTTGGCACTTCTGCGGGAACTTCTACACTTGCAATCTCAGGGGCAGCTCCCTCAAATGCCATCGCTCCTCCGGCACTTGCAGTCTCCACAGGCGCCGATATGAGTCTAGTAAGAAGCTCCTAGGTTTCTTTAGGAAACTTTTCAAATGGTGAACTAGCCACCAAAGCCTCGAAATTCTCAAGGTTCATGCATGCTTGATAGCTCAACACCTCCATTCTCAGAATGCAAAGTGTTTTCCATTGGGCGACCATCTGAAATTTATAGGCGAATTCGAATTTGAATCCAACTGTTCCCCCCAAAATCCACTCATAAATGCTTGATTGGCCGCAGATTTTCAAAGGTCTCACTCTTAAATTCCGACTTAAATGTCCCCCCCCCCCCCCCCCCCCCGCTCCACTTTGCCATTTTCCTATTGTGTTGTGTTATATTCTTTCTGCGACTAGCTACCCTACTGAACTGGGGGGTTAGAACGGGGGCGGAGCCCCCCCGTCGTTGTGCTGATTGCATAGTGGGGGGTCACAGGGGGGTAGTAGCCCCCCTGTCCAAGGGGTTTGAGGGATCCGGGTAACCCCCCTCTACGGGGTCTGAGGCAGCGCCCCAGCAAAAAAAAATTGGACCCAATATTAGGTGGGGCAAACCTACCTCTGGTTTTGTGCATGGTTTTCGCACATGGTTTTGGGCGTGATGGTTTTCGATCCATGGTATCGGATGCTTCGAAATGTATATATATGTATTGTAACATTGAAAGGATAATAGTGAAAAATCAATCTGGTAGTCCCAATTTTGGGATCGAGGGGAAAATCTTTGTGTATATTTGTTTTATGTGTTATGCTCTCATATTATTTATTTTCTGTGTTTTAGAATTCGTATGCAGGTAATTTTTGTACGGGGTTAAAATCTACATTTCCCACTATCAACTCATGAACAATGACCATAACGGTCACTTTCTAGCTACCTTACGTGGTCTCTCCTTCTATAGCGCATCTCCTTTCACACTTCTGCCGATACTGTGACATTCCTCCCTTCCGCACAGTCCCCCAGTTGCGCAACTCTATAACCTAGGAAGTGTATTTTATAGTCTCATGCCTCCTTTCAGCTACCTAGAGTGCTAAGAATGTGCCTCCACCATATATTCATCTGGACGGATCCCTGGTGTATGGCTTCAACCGGCTGCCATTCACCTTCCCTGGAAATGGCTCTCTATTCAACTTCACCAGCTAAACTGCTCCATCATCGGTGATCTCCTTGATGACATAGGGCTCCAGCCAGCGCATCTGAAATTTTCTTAGAAATTTATTAAACTTGCTGTCATATAATAATACTAAATCATTTACCTTGAAGGTGCACAGTTTGGTGCGCCGATCGTGCCATGCCTTTTCACGCTTCTTTTGAACTTGCTAATGGAATCAAGCCAAAAAGCTATCCTCTTCCAGCTCTGCCAGTTGCGCAAGCCTTCCTTCTAGGGCTCCACAATCTGCCATTCCTGTGAATGTCACGATGCGCAAACTAGGTACAATGTACTCCATTGGCATCATAGCTTTTATGTCATAAACCAGCCTAAAAGGCGTTTGTCTAATCAACTTCTTGCAAGTCGTTCTGTAAGCCCATAGCACCGCAGGTACGCGCATATCCCAGTCATTCCTTTGTGCATTGAATACCTTCATTAGTGCATTTCCCAATATCTTATTAGATGCTTCTACCGTCCCATTATCCTGCAAGTGATATGGCGTACTCTACTGATGATAAACTTGGAACTCCTCTGTCAGCACGCTGATCGTCTCATTAAGGAAATGCGTACCACAATCGCTCATCAAAATCTTCGAGTAACCAAATCTAGTCAGTACATACTCAAAGATGAGCTTTTCTGTTGTTTCCCCTGTACAGTCCTTCATAGGCTCCACCTCCACCCATTTGGTCAAATACTAAGTCGCGTTGATGATGTACAGCGCACCTGTCTTCTTTCCTAGAGGTTGAATTGGTCCTACAAAGTCAATCGCCCACTTTTCGAATGGCTATAATGACATCTGTAGATTCAGAGACAGCTCATCCCTTCGTGATGTCTTGCCCATCCTTTGACATGCATCACATGCCTTACAATAAGCCTTGGAATCTTTATGAAGCGTCGGCCACCATAGCCCAACGTGTAAAATCTTCTGCATTGTAGCTTTGCCTGCATAATGTCCTCCCATAACTCCTCCATGAGCTTCAGCAAGGATGTTGTTTCGTTCAAAGTCAGGTACATAATGTCGTAGAATTTCATCTGAGCCCATTTTATATAAATGTCCTGCAATGACAAAAAAGTCTATTGTGCACACCACTAGCTCCTTATTTTGTTGACTAGTATACCCTTCTAGAGCCATCCCTGTCATCAGGAAGTGTATAATATCTGCAAAGTGATTGTCTGCAACGCAAACTACAAAGAGTTGCATGTCAAGTAGTCCTTCCTCCAAATTAGTAGGCTCCTCTCTTGTTTCAATGCATGACAGATGATCGGGTCTTGCATTCAGTCATCCTAGTTTTACAATAACTTTGAAGTCATATTCCTGAAACAAAAGAAACCATTTGCATATCTTCCCCCCCAACACAGGCTTGTTAACGAGGTACTTCAATGCAGAATGGTCTATATACATCTTGATGTGTCCACCTAATAAGTAATGTTTGAACTTCTGAAGTGCGTACACCATAGCCAATCCTTCGCGCTCTGTCATTGAATAGTTCTTCTCAGCTTTAGAAAATTTTCTACTTGCAAGCGCTATAGGGTGATCCAACTCTCCCTCACCAACCTATGTCAATACTGCCCCAAGTGAAATACATGATGTGTCCACATGCACATGAAATTCCTTCTTCCAATCCAGGAATACTAAGATCGACGCGACGAGCATCTTTTCCTTCAACACATCTAAGATTTGCTAACACTCTTCATTCCAACAGAACATAGCAGCGTCACCATCGGCGCGGTAATCTGGGCATAGCTTTTGATAAAATTTCTATAGTATCATGTATGCCCCAATGTTACGCATAGATGTTTCATACTTCTTGGTGCCTCCAAATTAATTATAATTGTGATCTTAGCAAGTTCTACCATCAAGCCCTATCTGCATACCACGTGACCCAACAAGAACCCAAAAGGGACACAAAAAAAACATTTCTTCAGATTGAGCGCGATCTAGTACCTCCAACATGTATCCAACATCAAGCGTAAACTAGCTACATGGCGCTTTACCAACCCAAACACTGTCCAATCATCGAAGTATACCTCTAAAACTTGTGAATGAAGTCCTTGAATGCCATGAGAACCACGCACGAAAATATCGTTGGTGTGTTCTTCAGTCTAAAGAACATCACAGTGTATTGAAAGCATCCCCATTCAATCGCAAAAGTCATCTTACTTCTATCCTCTGGTGTGATCTTTATCTGATGGTACCCAAAGAACCCATCAATGAATGAATATGCTTCCTGACCACCAATATTATCCAGTACTTCATCAATAAATGGAGTCGGAAAGGGATCATGTATGCAGGCATCATTCAACTTCTTGAGGTCTACGTATATCCTTATTTCATCCTTTTGCTTCTTTTCCTGAACCACTATTGGGCTCACCCAATCAAATTCTTCGACTGGTTCAATAATAGATGTGGCAAGCATTTTATCGAACTCTAAGCGAACCCTTTCTTTATACTTTGGATTGAGGCAATAAGGCCTCTGCTTGATCGGCTTCTCATTTGGTTTTAGCGTAATTTTCATAACCCCCAGGTCCCCTATTATCCCCTTTAGGTCTGAGAACTTCGTAGGCAACAAGTCCTGGTATTCGCGGATCAATTTAGCAACCTTATCTATTGTTGCGTCATCCCAATAGTCCCCAAGCTTTGCAAACTTTAGCTCCGCCTCTGTCCCAATGTTCACTTGTCCTGTTTTTAGCAACACATGATATCTGGATTTTCAATTTATGGTACCTCAACTTCGCGATGACCTCCCGTCTCTGGAATGTTAATTTTCCTTGGATACATGTCCTCTTCTTCAATAGTAACACTCCAATGTGTGGCTCAGTTGGGTGGTCCAATCTCGTTTAATTAAGTCTAAGGGATCCTGCGGTACTCTGAAGATTGTTGCCTTAACTTCCTGCAATGCCTCGTTAATACTTTAAAACCCATCCTTAGAGCTAAACGTCATCCAGAATCCCTGTCGCAAAACATCCCATTCTTCAATGCCATGGCGGAGTTCCGTTTCTAAGTACCAGTTCGTCGGTATTACATCCAAAGCATGACAAAACAGATGCACCCATTCAGGCTAAGGCTCCGCTCCATAGACCTTAGTCCATTTGGCCAGGTGATCGTGCGGGTCATTCCTTCCATCATATTTCTCTGTTAGCCGCACTTGTGGGTGACCAAACCACAATCTAATCATCTTTCTATACACGCGCCAATCATCAAATTGTCTTTGTGCGTACCCCACCATCTTACAGGTATAGTGCACAACGCCCAATCCAAGGCCTAGAAGTGATGCTTGTATGGCACTTCCCTTTCGAATGCATCCAAAAATTTATCGACATCAGTTAAACCATCATAGTAAGGAAAGTTTCTTACCTCTAGCGATACACAGCACAATGACTTGGTCATCATATTACAGCGCAGCGTAGATACTTCATGCAGTCGATTCTGCCAGTGCTCCAACTCCTTATCTGAATCTAAAGTGCAGGATCTTGCGCAGTCCCATGCAATATGTCCATTCACTGTTAGATTCACCTAATCCTAATCTCATGAAGTTATCTTATAAATCTGGTCCAAATCATCATCACCTTCATAATTGCAGACCGATTTAGTATAGCACAGTTCTTCTATAGGGTCCAGGGGCACCACTACGTGGCGTGATTTCTTCCCAAATATCATCTTCTGCTTCTTCAAATTGATTATCCCATTCATGTCAATGGCCCAATCAATCCCAAGGAGAGTAGGGTAGATATTGTTGTCATCCACAATCTCTATCACTTCGAAGTCATCCAATGCACTCATGCCCTCAATATCCACTGTTACTCCTTGCAATCTTCCCATGGGGATAATTTTCTATTGATTTCCCATCCTTAACTAAACCTGAGACCACTGCAGTGCGGGTCTCCCCATCCTTTCCCATGTCTATTTAGGCAGAACATTCGCGTTTGACCCTAGATCCATAATTACTTGATCCATCTCATATTCTCCTATCTACTTAGAGAGCCTCATATCGCACCCCGTTCTTTCCTTATGCTTACAAATCTTCTTGACTACCCATGGTCCATCAGGAGCGTTTTCTTTCCTGGCACACTTATTTATCAGTTCCTGTAGTCCTTTCAAAGCCTTGCTATCGTGCAACAGCTTCATACAGGTCTCCAAGGAAGTAGTAAGCGTGGAAGGGTCCATCTCTTCAACTGGCTTATCCTGACTTCCTGAGGTCTTAGCGAATCCTTTCTTTACTTCCATAAATGTTTCCCATGCGTGCTTTAGATCAAACTCGACCGCCTTCTCTAGAGCTTTGCGGACCCATTCACTTTCTTCAGGATGCTTCCCCTTATCTTCGCTAGTTATCATCCCACTCTACAGCACAATATTTACCTTGGGATCATCTTCACAAGGCTCAGCCATCATCATCTGTAGGTTCTGAGTGAGTTGCGGAGGCTGCACCCCCTTTTCATGTATCCTAGCTAGCAATATCAGGCAATCTTCAGTTGTGTGGTCAAACTAAGTACAATATGAGCATGATAGACGTGTCAGATTTGGGCAGTCTCGAGCGTAGTGTCCTGGTCCTCCACAGTTGTAACAAATGACCTGTCCCTGACCTCTACCAGGTCCTCCTCCACCTCAGCCACATTTGCGCCCCTAATATTCGCCTCACGCTCCCCCAGTAGCTTGGTCTGGAGGTCAGGTTTCTACCTGCACCATATATGCAAGTGTTCTATCCATCATTAACTCGTAACTATAGCAATTATGCTCATCATGACCCACCGATTAATAGAAGTTGCATAAGAGCTATTGCAGTGTCTGTACAAATTTTTGCAGCAAATTGCAATTGCCTATCACGTGTTTTCTAGCTACCTGACAAATAGCACACCATAGTGTGGGCCCTGCACTTGGCCCTGCTTGAGCCTCCGGCCTCAGAGGCATTGGTCCTCCTACTACAACATAATTCACGAAGACTGGGTAATGATCTTTGTCATGCCCCTGGCTTTTGTATTTCAGGCACAAAACTTCTTCGCGCACCTCTGGCCAAGTTGTTCTATCTTTCTTCAAACTCTGCATTTCTATGCAGAGGTTCTGCAACTACGCATGAATCTATTGAACCCCCAAATTATCATCATGCATCGGTGTCTCATGCAATATCATCACAATTTCCAGAGCTTCTGCCTGGGTCCCAATATTTTGTTGTGATAACGCAACCCTTAGATGAGGTAGGAGCAAAGCCACAAAGCATTCGCGGTGCTGCCCATCTGTCAGATTCATGTTAGCTTCGTGGATTGTACACTTCAATCTCTAATCCAGATCCTAGGGTGTCTCGTCAGGCTTCATCATGGTCCCTTTGAATCCCACAATTGATTGCGCTTCAGACTTAGGTCTACTCAATTCCTTATTTAGCGCAGTCTGAATATCTGCCAATGCAGACGTCGAGTTATCATTGCAATACTTAATGTACCATGTTAGCACGCGTTCCTGCAAAGCACTAACCAACATTTCTTTCTTCATTTGATCATCTGTGATACCTTGAGCTTCCCATACAGCCTTAGCGACAAACCAAAACTGGTCTGGATCCTCATTTCCCTAGCCCTTGGACACAGGTAGCTTTACTGAGTTCGCCATAATGAATGATGGCAGGGGTGGCAGTGGTGCAGGACAAGGTGTATGCAGTGGTGGCGAAGATGGAGGCGGTGTGGGTGGATGGGGTATTCACGGGAACCCTTGCTTTATCAATTGAACATCGCTCTGCGAAGAAACATGTGCTGCTTCCTCATCGTCACTCAGAGGAGGTTCAATCAGCGGGCTATATTCAGGGCATGTTTTCCCTCTATTCCTGAAGGTCTTTCCACTTCGTGTAGCCCCAAACATCAAGTTAGTCGCATAACTTGCTTTTCACACAAGAGCATCTTAATCCAAGTATTTAAAGACCTTAAATACTTACCTCACGACCCCTTAAAGAAGCGACGCTCTGCTTCGTTGTAACTGACCGAGGTATCGACCACGAATTTTTTCATGAACCCTCTTATGATATTATCAAACCAATGATCGACAACATGTGATCTTATCTTCAGAGGCTTCTAATCTCTGCACTAACTCTGGGGTCTAGACTATTGGACCGTCAAGCCTCCACCTTCCTTAGTCGTCTGCCAATTTCGCGATCCACTCGTATAATTCGACCGGGAAGGAACAGAAGAAGATGTCATGTATCTCTATGTATAAATGTCTGTCCAACGACTGTTCTTTCATCAATCGCAGATTCATGTTCTCTTGTGCCGTGAATTTGTGGATCTTTCTATCCAACCATTCTTCAATCTCCTTCTTCGTTGGATTCTAGTGATGTGACATCACACATCTCTTTATGCAGATCTCTGTCCCAGCAATAGAACCATTTGTTGGCTGATGGGCCTTGATCCAGTTTTAGCGTTAATTAGCCAAGCAAGTCCTACACTACTGGCCCTTTTGGCATCAATCCATGGAGCATGGACTGAAGTCTCACCTGAAGCAGTATGGGGAGATGCAGGAACCAATTTTATCACCCTGAGATGGAAGTGATGTCACTTTATACCCTAACCATTCCTTCACACAGATCGATAAGCCTTTTAGGGCTTATCAATATACTTCCCTTAGTCATCCTCTAGACCTCCATGAAGGTCTATGACTATCTTTCACGTACCCTAAATAGGTGATTCAGACACTTACGCGCCTGTGTAATTACTCTTACTATTATATTTACCCAGATTAGCTTAAGTAGTGGATAACTTCAACATGCATTATGATTATATTCACGTAAATAGATATTCCTACTTGTGTTCATATAACAAAGTAAAACACATAGATTCACACATCAATACAACATTAAATCATAAACCCAATATTCATCATAACATAATCACATGCATTCATAACATAAGTAAAATATCTCATACACAAGTAATTCCAGAATAATTCTCTTTATTGATGTTCAGATCTCCTTTACAGACTCTAACTACCCTGCGCATACAGCTGCAGGGGTCCGCGCACTCAGTTGCGGACTTCTACCCTAGGCCTCTGCACACACAGTTTTAGAGCCTCTTTCCTATGCTAAGACTCTTTGCTCTTAACTCTCACAGACCCATTGCACCAATGACTCCTCAAAACATATCTAAATTGAACTAAAATTTCCTTAGACTCTTCTAATGATTCCCTTTTTATACAATCCCATGGCCTACGGACTAAGGGTGGATCTCATAAATCTGACAAGAGTTACATAAACTAAGAGTGGAAACCCTTGATTCTTTACATATTTTCACTCTGCAACCACAAAATGTAGAGACTTTGCATTCTTTATACAAAACTTGGGCCTTTAACCCCAAAACTTGGGCTTTTAACCCCAAAATTGACCCTAGGGGACCCGTTCCCAACACCTAGAACAATAGTAACTATCGGTATATATCCCCCCCAACATAAGCTCATTGACAAGATACTTCATCACAAAGTGATCTGTATACATTTTAAAGTGTCCAACCAACAAATAATGCCTAAACTTCTAGAGTGTGTAGATCATCGCCAACCCTTTGTGCTCTGTAGTGGAGTAATTATTCTAAGTTTTGGATAACTTTCTGCTTGTGAAAGCTATCGAATGATCAATCTCTCCCTCACCTACTTGTGTTAATACTGCTCCTAGCGCAATGCAAGAGGCATCAACATGCACATGGAACTCCTTCTTCCAGTTTGGAAATACCAAAATAAGCGATGTCACCATCTTTTCTTCAAGACATCCAAACTGCGCTGACAGTCTTCATCCCGGCAAAACATCGCATCTTTATTTAATAAATTTTCCATCAGTGTTGTTATCTGAGCATATGCTTTGATAAAATTTTTGTAATACCCAGTGTGTCCCAATTTCACGCATAGTTGTTTCACATTCCTAGAAGCTTCCAAATTCACAATTACGGCGATCTTCACAGGGTCCACCATCAATCCTTGTTTACATACAACATGACCGAGCAAAATTCCAAAGGGCACACAGCATATGCACTTCTTCAAGTTCAACGTGATCTGATACCTTCAACATGTATCCAGCATAAGGCATAGACTCCCAACATGGTGCATCACTAATCCAAACACAGTTCAATCGTCAAAATACACCTCCAAGAATTTATGAATAAACTCTTTGAAGGCCGCGATCACAACCCGAGAAAATATTGCAAGCATGCTCTTCAATTTGAATGGCATAATTGTATATTGAAAGCAACCCCATTCTGTCGCGAAGGTTGTTTTGCTTCGATCTTCTAGCGCAATCTTTATTTGATGATATCCCAAAAATCCATCAGTGAACGAAAACGCCTCATGTCTACCAACATTTTCTAACACTTTGTCAATAAACGGTGTTAGAAACAGATCATGCACACATGCATCATTTAGCTTTCTTACATCTACGCATATATGAATCTATCATTTCTGTTTCTTTTCTTGGACCACCATTGGGCTTACCCAATTTGATTCCTCGACTAGTTCAATAATACCGACATCCAACATCTTATCCAGTTCTTGGTGCACCTTCTGTTTATATTTTGGATTTAGCCAATAAGGCCTCTGCTCAACGGATTCGCATTCGACTTCAATGTGATCTTCATAACACCTAAATATCCAATGATTCTTTTCAAATCTGAAAACTTTGTTGGGAATAAATCCTTGCACTCGTGTAGCAGCTCAGCTACCTTATCAACTATATCTTCATCCCAATAGTCTCCGACCTTGGCGAACTTAGGCTTTGCTTCAGAGCCAATGTTTACCTGTTGAGTTTCCAAAGGTTCTAATACATATGGGTTCACCACCTTCGATCCTTCGACTTCATGTGTCCTTCTGTTTCTGGGATGGTAATATTCCGCGGATCATCTTCTTCTTCTTCAGCAGTCACATTGTAACATTCCAACGCATGGCACAACTGTGTACTCCAATCTGGCTGAGCCCATTCTACCGGTTCCTTCGATATTCTGAATATAATTTCTTTTATCTCTTGTAGTGCCTCGTCAATGCTCTCAAACCCATCCTCAAAGCTTAAAGATAATAGAAAACTCTCCCTTAAGATGTTCCACTCAGTTGTTCCATGGCGAAGTTCCGTCTCCATATACAGGTTCATTTGGATGGTATCTAAGGTGTGACAAAAAATGTGCACCCATTGTGGTTGTGGTTTTGTTCCCCAAGCCTTAGTCCATCATACCAAATGATCACATAGATCATCCTTCCCACTGTATTTTTTTGTCATTCTAGTATTAGCATACCCAAACCTTAACTTCATCATTATCTTGTATTCTTTCCATGCAGCAAATTTCTCCTTATGTGTACACCACCAACAGGAAGACGTATCGCACAACACCAATTTGAGTGCCTGGAATCGATGCTCTTCCAGCGCTTACCTTTCAAATTCATCCAAAAAAAACTCCACATCAGTCAAACCATCACAATGTGGAAGATTTATTACCACATGTGCAACTGTTGACAATATACCAACAAAACAAAAAGAATTTCATTGAAAATTCAAAGCATTATCATATATATAATAATTATTTTGTGAATTGGGTATAATTGCTTGTTTTAGATATCTTCTCCGCTAACATCGAATAAGATATATAATAATTATTATAAACTGTTTATAAGAAATAGTTTACGAGAGATTTAATAATAACAAGCAAATAGTAGATAGTTTATGAGATAATTATTAACCGATGGATTTTTTGAGAAGATTTTCTCACCAAATCTTTTTTCTGTTTTAAAAGGAGACAAATACTCATTATAATGAAAATTGATGAAGTTGATGAGATAACTACGGATGGATTTTACTATAATATTTATCTATAAAGTTTATAATATGATTATAAATAATGAAATTTATGAGAAGATTTCCCACCAAAACTTTATGCTACTTCTAAACAATACAAATACTCGATTCTTATGCTCCTAAACAAGACAAATACTCAGTGTAATGGAAGACCAATGTTGACCAAGTTATCAATGTTGACAAATTTTATGAGATTAATAGAAAATTTCCCACCAAATAATTTTGGTCCTTTAAAAAGACAAAAAAATCACTGTAATGGAATGCCAACTTCGATTATAAAAAAAATGTTTTCTAAAACACCATAGGCTACATAAAATAAGTATCAGTATGGAATGACTCACAAATGTGAACGGCTATTAAAAAAGGTTCAGATAAAACAAAACCTTCTCAACACAGAATAAAATGCAATTCAAAAGCCCACCATTACAAAGAATCAACTCCAACTCCATGCTTAACGAAATTTCACACCATCATAAGAAACCAAGCGCACCGTTACAAAGAGTCACCTCCAGCTCCATGTTTAACGAAATTTCACGCCATTATATGAAACCAATCACCATCGTTAACTGAATTTATAAGACTAATTCGAAGTTCTTAAATTTGATTCAATTAGTATGGAATTTGTTCATATCCATTCCAAAAAATTGAATTTCTTCATTTTCATTCAAAGTAACAAGTTACACGTAGTACGCGTCTAAAGTTTATTGGTTTTCAGTAGAAGTTACTTGCTCTAGATTAAAAGATTATACTTGTGCTAGATAACCCCCAAAAAAAATACTTTTATTAATGATATTTTTTTTAAACCCAAGGATATTGAACATCTCATCAATGAGGCCCCTATTTTAACAAGATACCGCTCCACTGAAGAAATCAAATAAAGTGTGATCACACCTCCCAACCACAAATGGAGAAATCAATTTTTAAAAATTTCATTTCATCTCCACTCATTATATTGCAAGTTTACACTACATCATTTAAATAATAATTTTAATAAACCTTGAAACATAATAAAACTTCTCATTAGAATTTAATTTATGCTTTTCCCAAAGCTAATTTAAATATTTCCCATAGAGACTTGATTCCCTGAATAAAATAAGAATACTAATACAAAAGCCCAAGTAAAGAGCTGTTAAGAGTTTAAACTACACCACACCAAAGCATCAATTCAATTTCTATAGAGGAAAGTGTTGGAAATTAATTCCAACTGCAAACAATGAACAGCTAGACAGAAATCTGATTTCCAGAAGATGTTCCAGCCTATTCGATGCCGCAAAGTCACTCTTGATATTTTGCACATTGATGAACATTAAATTCACAGAAATTAATTCTCCTGCAACCGACTTGTTTTCAAGTGAAAAAGTCATCACCGTCTCTTCTGCAATAAATACACAGATAAATATCAGCAGATATTTTACTTAGTTTATTGTTTAATCAGATTTTTATTTTCCTATAAATGTAATGCACAATAGTTCTGTTTTCAAGTGCAAGAAGGTGTAAGCAGAAAAGAACAGCAGTTCTGTTTTCTGTGTGAATGTAAGAGATTTCTGAACAGCAGTTTTGTTTTTGTACTCTGAGAGAAAAGAGTGAAGGTTAGAAGAACAAGTGTGTGTCTCTTCTGTAAATGCACAACAGTGCTGAACCTGCGATTTTCTGAGATAGAAAATCGATTTCTGGAACTGAAGTGTTCCTCTTGTAACCGCTAAGTTTACTGTATCAGTTTTGTTTACTGTTCATGAATACAAGTTTACTGTTTTGCTGATTTTCAGTTGCTGTTACACCAAGTGTCAAAAACACTTTGATTTTACTCTGTAAGTCTATTAGTGATTTGACGCCCCTTGTTTTAGTTGCTGTAACACCAAAGCGTCAATTTTCTTAAAGTGACTTAGCGTCAAAAACGTGTTGTCGTTACACCGAGTGGCTTGACGTCAAAACTCGCGTTGTTGCAACACCACAAGCAGCGTTGCTGCAACACCAAACTGTGTTGCCGCAACACAGTTTCCAGTAAGAAGTTTTCTATTTTTTCTGTGTTAACAAAAACAGAGTATTATTTCCTGTTGCTGCAACACCACGATCAGCGTTGCTGCAACACCGTTTCCTGTTGCTGCAACACCAAGTCCAGAAAACGAAATTATCATTTTTTTGTGCAAAAACAGAGCATTTTTGTGTTGTCTGTTTGTTAAGAAATTTAGCAGAAAATTCCACCATTGTATCAGAGTGTTGTTCTCTAATCTTTTGTGTTTGAAATCACCATAAAGTTCCAACATGGTATCAGAGCTAGTCTAGGCACTCAGTGAGTCAAAAAACAGAGTTTTGTTTTTCACTGTAGGAGCTGTAAGAAGTTTGAAGAGCAGATTTTTCCAGCAGAGAAAGTTTTTGCTTATTTTTAATTTTACAGTCAGTATCTCTTCTTTACCTATACAGAGTTAAAATGGCAGATGCTCGAACAGGTTTGACAAATTCCCAACTGCCACAGTTCAATGGGAAAAATCACAGTGATTGGTCCATAAAAATGAAAGCATTGTTTGCTTCTCAAAGAATATGGGAGCTAGTTGAAACTGGCTATGTTGAACCTGCAGATGCAACAGCACTGGCTGCTTTGACAGTAGCTGAAAGGGACCAGTTGAAGAGTGACAAGAAGAAGGATGCCAAATCCCTCTTTTTCCTCTTCCAATTAGTACATGAAAGTCCCTTTCCACGGATTGCAGCAGCAACAAAATCCAAAGAAGCATGGGAAACTCTCAAGACAGCCTATCAAGGCATGGAGAAAGTAAAGACAGTAAAACCTTAGTTCATTGAGGAGGAAGCTTATGATGAAATCTTGGAGAAAACAATGAATGATAAAAATTGTTTGTCTTGTGATGAAGATGATGAGGAGATGGCTGAAATGCATCCCCAAATAGCAGCGCCAACACAAGGGCAGCAAGTCGCACCCTTGAGGAGAAGTGAATGTGCTTCTCCAAGCACACCACAAGAAACAACAAATGAAAGTACAAATTCTTTGTTTGCTTTATCTAGTCATGTTGATGACTCTGTTCATTTCAAAAATGCAGTTGAAGATAGGAAACGGACAAAACCCATCAATGGGAAAAAGGAATTGAAGTTCCTTGAAGATCTGTTTAAAGAAAATGGAGTTCGATATGTAACTCTTGCCAAGATGGCTGAGATGGGCTTTACTGCCAACACCCTTGTCAATATGACAGAGGAAGAGATTGAAGATTTGATGAAGACCCTGGTAGAACTCTATCAAATGGATCTTCCTATAAGGAAGAGATATGAAATTACATCTCCCATGAGAGCAGAGAAGGAGCAAGTTGTTGATATTCTCACCAAACTATTGGATCAGAAAAGTTTCGAATTTTTGATGAAATGTCTGGGTATGACTAATAACCTAGCAGTTGAAATTAAGGGGGAGTGTTAGAAATTAATTCCAACTGCAAACAATGAACAGTTGGACAGAAATCCGATTTCCCGTGGATGTTCCAGCCTGTTCGATGCCGCAAAGTCACTCTTGATATTTTGCACATTGATGAGCATTAAATTCACAGAAATTAATTCCCCTGCAACCGACTTGTTTTCAAGTGAGAAAATCATCACCGCCTCTTCTGCAATAAATACGCAGATAAATATCAGCAGATACTTTACTTAGTTTATTGTTTAATCAAATTTTTATTTTCCTATAAATGTAACGCACAGTAGTTCTGTTTTCAAGTGCAAGAAGGTGTAAGCAGAAAAGAACAACAGTTCTGTTTTCTGTGTGAGTGTAAGAGATTTCTGAACAGCAGTTCTATTTTTGTACTCTGAGAGAAAAGAGTGAAGGTTAGAAGAACAAGTGTGTCTCTTCTGTAAGTGCATAGCAGTGCTGAACCTGCGATTTTCTGAGACAGAAAATCGATTTCTGGAACTGAAGTGTTCCTCTTGTAACAGCTAAGTTTACTGTATCAGTTTTGTTACTGTTCATGAATACAAGTTTACTGTTTTGCTGATTTTCAGTTGCTGTTACACCAAGTGTCAAAAACACTTTGATTTTACTCTGTAAGTCTATTAGTGATTTGACGCCCCTTGTTTTAGTTGTTGTAACACCAAAGCGTCAATTTTCTTAAAGTGACTTAGCGTCAAAAACGTGTTGCCGTTACACCGAGTGGCTTGACGTCAAAACTCGCGTTGCTGCAACACCACGAGCAGCCTTGCTGCAACACCAAACTGTGTTGCCGCAAAACAGTTTCCCTTAAGCAGTTTTCTGTTTTTTCTGTGTTAACAAAAATAGAGTATTATTTCCTGTTGCTGCAACACCACGATCAGCGTTGCTGCAACACCGTTTCGTGTTGCTGCAACACCAAGTCCCGAAAACAAAATTATCAGTTTTTTGTGCAGAAACAGAGCATTTTTGTGTTGTTTGTTTGTTAAGAATTTAGCAGAAAATTCCACCATTGTATCAGAGTGTTGTTCTCTGATCTTTTGTGTTTGAAATCACCATAAAATTGCAACAGAAAGAAAAATGGCAGTGCCCAGCTTCCGAGCACAAAATAGTTTCATGGATTTTTTTTCTTTCTTGTTCTAATTTTATCAATAATTCGTTTAGTTCCCTCTAGAAGAAAAGGAAACTCTAAATTTCGTATTTTGTGCACAATACAATATTGTGCTGAAAATATTGCTCACGTGCTTTTCATCGCATTCGAGATAATATATCGAATACTCGATATAAAGAGTTTCCAGAAGAAGAAAATACAAATACAAAGGCTACCATATTAATTTTTCTTATCCTATAGAGTAAAGAGAACGGAAAGTGAAGACCATAATTGTCTATAATTAAAAGCATGAGAAAACTACTAGAACAGAAACTCTGTATCAAATACCTCCAATATTTTATGGACACCAATTGGATTGACACATGGGTGAAATTTCCTTCAATATACCTGATAGAAGCACACAAAATCCTTTACCCAAGGTTTCCTCATTTCACATACATCGAACACTGAATCTTGAGAACTTCGAAAGCAGTTGCTTCTGACAAGGTAATACATTTATGATGCATGACTACAGGGAGGTCAACACTGATCTAATACATCAATCAAGATGCCAATGGAAAATTTCCTGATGGTTTAGCATGTTGACTACCCAATATTCTTATTGATTAATATCATATGCATGGAAAATTGAAACCAATTGTACTTGAATCAAACCAATGAGAATGAGACTTACATTTCTTTAAGGTAAGTATGTTGGTAAAAGGCATCTCGTCGTTCCAGATAGAGAGTGGTCGAGATACCTAGCAGTGAACAATTTATTGGTCAAACAGGAATGTGAATGGGAAATGAGAAATAAGAATGCACAACAAATTGATGCATTTTCAAGTATCATATAAAGTCACAAGCGTTGGGCTTGCCAACCCTCTTGAGGCTTCAGAAGGAATTGAGGATATTCTCTCTACATGATGATGGTGTCCACGGATTTTTCTGTTAAGGACAACATTTTGAAGACCTACCCTGTAAGTATTAGACCAGCCAGGCTCAGACGATAGAGGAGGAGACGCAGATGGTGACAAAGGCGGGGTGACTGAGAATGCCCCGCCAATGTCGAAGTTGGGGAAGATATCAAAGATTTTCCCAAGGAACTCGAAGTCACGACTCCTTCCAGCGCCTGTCGAAACGGTGATCCATCAGAAGCCGCAGTGAATCTTGGCGAGTGGCAATTCATGGCCTTGTTTGAGACGATTACCCGTCCAGCTAAGGCTCGTGAAGGAGCGCAAGTCCTCTAAAATGGAGACATATTTCCGGCAAGCGTGCCGAGCATAACAGGAAGAGGCCAAATTATATGCCGAATTGTAGTTGGACAATATGAAAACGGTAGACGAAAAAGTAAGGTTCACTGCTCTAAAAGAAAGACCTATAGACCTAATTAACTTTAAATTTAAAGTGTGACAGAAGATTAATGTATAAAAAACCACATTATTTCTGAGAAGGTAACTCATCATAGTTGTATATTTCAGATAATATTTTATCATATATATAATATCAATTGTTTGCTTGCTTAACTGCTCTAAGTTTTTTCTTTTTCGTTAGTTTTGCATTCAATCAGGTATAGAAAATACATAATTGTAATTTTTTTTTTTAAATTTCTCCAATTTTGAATGTCTGAAAAAAAAAAGTTTAAATGAAGATTTATACATATCTTTAATACATATTATTATTGTTATTCAAAACATATTATTATTGTTATTCAAACTAAAAAAATTAATACATGCTATTATGGTTATTCAAATTAGTATATTTTTAATAGAAAACTTTATTTAGATCGTAAATGTCAAGAATATTTCAAAATCTGAAAATACACATCTTGATTCCTTGAATCAGCCATCTATATAAATTTTTCAATCCTTAATGCATATTATTATTATCCTAAACTGGTATGCTTAACAGTGTCCATTCATATCCCTAGTTGTGTAGTATCGGCTTTCCCAACCAAGGCTCGCGGCTGCAGCTTAGACGTGTATAGTGTGCACTGTTGCATTTGTTTTTATAGGGTGAATGGAACTAAGCTGAGCTTAGCTAGTTATTTCTTCTAAATTTATTCTCATAAAATTTAAACTTGAAATTTGGTGGAGATCAAAGGTTACACAAACAATATGTCTATACCTTATAGATAATAGTTGACTCCTCCACACTCATTCCCATAACATTTAAACACTAAACACCACACAAACAACCAGTGTACATCTCATAAATAACACTGTTGTGCACTGTTAAATTTATATGGTTGGTGGCTTATTTGCATTGCTATCAAAATTTGCTTATACCTTGCAAGCCAGAGCACTTTTAATGTGAAGCTTTTCATAGCTAGAAACCTCCTTAACACTTTCTTATCAGGTTTTCCTCTTAACTATTTCTTTCTCTTTACACTCTTGTGTAAAGATATGTTTTTAACTGGGCCTAAATACAGAAAAATGTATAATGCACGGACAAAGGAGGAAGGGCAATAAAAAGAGAAATGCACCTACATGTAGGAGAGTTTCTTTTAAGATAATGGTTGCAGTTGTGCAGAATGATCAAAATAATTTTCTCCCGTCATTATTTTATGACATAAAAGTTTGCCAAAGTGTGGAATGGAGTATGTTTATCAATGTAAACATCAGAGTTGTAAACGACATTGACAATCATGTGTCATTTTCTGCAACTATTTTAATTAGCACAGCCATATCATAAACAAACTATCTAATCATATAGTCATTTAACTATCATCATCATGTATGTAGAAGAATTCCATCAACTTTCTATGACAAAGATTCCTACCTGGAATGTTTCAAATTACTGTTACTTGTGATGTTCTTTTTATTAAATTCTGGTGGAAGATTGCGTTGCAATATAGAAGCACATAAACAATAATATAAAAAAAACTAATGATTATAGTCATTGATTCCGTTAATGCGTAGCCGCAACTCAGCAATCTAAATAAAACTAATCGTTATAGTTAACTAGTCAGCAACAAGTCTTTTACATGGTTTAGGGATTATATTTTTTTATTTCTTATGAAATATTAAAAATATAAAAAAATATTTTTTTCCGAAAAAATTGCAATCTCTAAACAAAATCTTAAATTGTAAATAACATTGAAGAGGTTTTTGATAATACATCTACTTGTTTAAGGATATTTCCTAATAAAGTTATAAAATACTAATCTTTTATATGTGAAGTCATTGTTGAAATTAACGGTGTACAAGTCTTATTTATTAAAGAACAAATACTTTCACCAAAATCTTTTATATATTGAGTCATTGTTGAAATTAACGGTGTACAAGTCTTATTTATTATTAAACAAGAAGTTAACTATAATACATACTGGTTTTGAAACATTATTTGATATAATAACTTGTTTATTGTGTTAGATTATATCTTTAAGTGAGTGCTTTTAAGTGAGGGCTTCAAATTATTGTTTTAAAAAAGTATCTTTATAAAGATAATAAAACAAAAGTATTATTATTTCTTAGGAGAGAATTTCTTTTTTGTCTATCCACGCATAATAGTTGGGATTCTAGCTATTGTCTCCGTGGAGACAATAAAAAACTATATTTAAAGCCATTGGAATATCACTTTTGTCTTTTTGGAGACAATATAAAACAATGGATCTAGAAAAATATTTCATGATTGAAATAAATCAATATAAAAATCATTTAATTAAAAATAAATTACAATATCATTGATTAATTGATGTTAGGGCGCAATGGAAAGAAGGTGTTCTTCCATTGAGCTATCACCCTTTAAAAAATTATGTGAGGAGCTATGGCATATTTGAATGTAAAGTGGAACCATGAATCATTTTTTAGCAATAGGGAATCTTCGAACAAAGGTAGATGAAAATAAGAATCTTATATTTTCTGAGAAGATCCATTGACAAACAAAGTATTGAAAAAGATTCATTGACAAACAATAAGTCATTGTTTTGAATATGTAAAACATTCAACTATTTTCACTGTTGATTAGACAAATTGACATTCAAAGTGGTTTTCTTAGTATTAATTATTCATAATCACTTTTCCATGACAACTTCTGTGCCTAGGACCCGAAATTACAAGCCAATGTGGGCCTAATCTAATGCCAAATTGTCCTACTCTTTGCATTTGGAATTCAGTCCGATATCACTTTAAAGCAGTCAAATACATGAGTTAACATTGGCATGAAATGTGTGGAAATGAATCTGTAAAATGGGAGGTTGCAAGAATCTGGATATAGCTGTGGATTCTAGCATTGGCACAATGAATGAAAAAGAGTTACAAGAGATTAGAAGAGTCCTTAGAAGTCACGAGGAGCAATTCCAATACAACATGTCATATGTAAACTCTATCACCTGTAAAGTTCATGAGAAAGATAACCAAGTCAATTCTCAAATTGGAGTGATTAAGAATACCCTTGGGGAATAAAAACAAAATATTGTTGTCCTTGAAGCATAATGCAATCTACTGAAGAATATGGTGATAAACTTGACCAAGGGAGATCAACCAAAAACATCTAGTCAAAAATTGTTAGTTAACTCAAAGATGAAGTTATGCACCAGCTTGTTGAAGATATGAAAACCATAAAGTAATACTCTTCCTCTCCAAAATACATCCAAGAAGAATTTCCTGGTGGTCATGCTTTTTGCTAAGTAGAATGTTTATCAAGGTTCTTATAATATCAGTTCTACATTATGAAACATATAGCATAATTTTTTTGTGGGTTTTGTACATGGATAAACCTTTTGTTTTCCAAACTCAAACCTGACTTTTGACATAATCTTTCTCTAGGATTTTTGCAAATTTAAATTAAAATAATTGTATTTTACCATTTAATTTTTTTTTAGAATTAGTGAAATTAATTAAATATTTTAAGAGTTTAATTAGTTGAACAATTGATTCATCAATTCAAGGGATTGTCATGAAAATGATAACTTTATAATTAATTGCGTATATTTTGTGAAATAGTCTAACAAACTAAGAACAACATGGGTAATCAATTCATAGCCCTATCACATAGTTATCGCATAGATAAAGACACATAAAAAACAAGAACAAACAAAATAAAAAAGATGCCAAATATACCACATGATTTTGGGCATGACCTAGATCTAATTCTATATATTCTTTAAAATCAAATATGATATTATCCACACCTCAAGTGGGGGAGCACAATTTATAAAAGAAATAAACCCACACCTTGTAAGAGGGAAGTAAATTCATGAAGTGATGAAGGCTAGTGGTAAACCAAGGAAACCACCACATTATTCAAATCCAGTTAGTTAGTAGTCATCCTACATGACCACATTGTTCAAGTGAAATGGTTAGTGGTCACGCAAAAACCACCACATTATTCAAAGAAAATTGATTAATGATCCAAAAATCAACAGAATATTTAAATAAGATTGGTTAGTTGTAAGTCATAAACCACTAGTGTCCATGGAAGAAGGTTAGTAGTCAACCAACAAAATTGCCACATAAAGAATCCAAAGTGACCTCTTGGATCCTTTATAGGATGAATCATTGAAAAAACTATCATCACTCACTTGAGATGGGGGGATATCAAATGTTAGGCTTCAAGATTGAAATTAAATCATTTTGCATTTGAGAATTCTATCATAGAAAATGGTCTCCTCAACAACAAAAATTTAAGTTATTCATTGGGAATGCTTAGACATAACAATCGTTCAATTCCAAATATCATAATTATTTTTGGAATATCTTTATTGAAGATCGCTTCAATAGTTTTAGATTAAAGATGAAAAAATGTATTACTGTAATTATTCAAACTTATGATTGAAGATGGGGATGCTAAGTTGTAAGTCCCTATACAATCGCAAAGTTTGAGAGCACAATTTTTGAGTTGTAAAGATTATTTTTAATGAGGTGTTGTCATAATGCATTGATGAGCTATTAGTGGCACCTAGATATAGAATGGTCACTGTTTTACTATAAATTTAGATCATGAGATCAATAAAATGTTTATGAGAATGACTTAAGGCTCTTTCTACCACTTTGTCTATCTTGTCTTGTTTTCTTATTTCTTAGCATGAGCAAAAAAATCATGGTAAATCTATCTTTGATTTGAGACTGCTTACCTAAGATTTTAAGCCATCCCCTCAGAAGGGAAACCCAAATTTCCTTATCTTTATACTGTCTTCTTAATCTTCTATTGAGCCCCTCTCTTATCTCTCACATTTTTTCGAAGTGAAAGATTGTAAATGGACACCTTTGGTATCCTAGGAAGAAGGGATCCGAAGGATAGTTCCATTTGGTTCCCATGAAAAGAGTAAGGTGATCATAATGCATTGTGTTAATGCTTATTTATTGATAATAAACTCATAATTTATGTCTCCATTCCAATGTTACTATAAAATGTTTTACATTTATGCATTTAAATTTACAATTATTTTACACTAAATTTTCAAGTTTTCTTTGATTTTTCTACTGTCTACTATTGTTTTTTCACCATATATATTGAAGTGTGAACCTGGAGATAAATATTTGACAGGGGGACTTATTCAATTGTTGAATCCTATAGTACACCTACTGACCTTTCAATAAAAGAATTTATGTGTTGCTAGATTATTTGGGATGAGCTCCTGAATGTCTTTTGTCTAATTGTTTGTAGCTTCTAACCCATCCTAAAGAAAAAAATTCCATAGCATTTAACAATGAGGAAAAAAATAACAATAGTTCACTTGATAAGAAACACAATATTATCTTATTTTTCTTGACATGAATTCCATTAATCACATTGTAGCATAGACTCATTTGATTTTACACTCCACGCCTCTTTTATAAGTTGCAAGATATTCCTCATATGATGGTCACACAAAAATTGGAAATGTAAAGATTAAGAAAGCTCAAAAGCACCACTTGTACTCTAGCAATCTTTTTTATAGTATCAACACATATATAAACTTGTCCATCACTTTATGTAAGAATGCACTTATATCTTATATAATCATTTCTATAATATTCTTAGAAATAGAGTCATCTATCATTTTGAGCTTATAATGTCTGATTTGGTAAAAGTATATATAATTTAAGTATTGTATATAACATGAAAATGCTTATTTTCATCGCCCAACTCCATTATACTCCACACCTCTTCTATAAACTACAAGATCTTGCTCATTTAATACTCACTAAAAAATGAAAAAAGGTGGAAATTAAGATATCACAAATCCATTATTTATGTTCTTCCTTCCTGCTCCACAGTCCCTAGTGCATATGTATAAAGAAAAGTAGTGTTGATTTACAAACTTTCCCATAATATTCCAACAAACATAGACCATTTATTTTCTAATTTTAGAAATGTAGTTTTGATATACAAACTTTCCCATAATATTCCAATAAACACAGACCATTTATTTTCTAATTTTAGACTTGAGTTCAATATATCTCTCATAGTTTGTTATGAAGCCCTCTATATTGTGTGAAACCCTCACACTTTTCTCTTTTTTTATATTGAATATTACTTGTTTCCTTATTTAGAGTAAGTATTATATTTTATTTTCTTACCTAACACAAAAATAAAATACATATTCTTTAATATAATTTGTCTAAAAATTCCAACGAGGCATAGAATAGATAGTGATGGGTGTACTATTAGTTGAGTCCGACATGTGAATGTCATTGGTTTGAAATTTTGTGGGGAAAAATCCAGTCATGTTAAAAGCTGGTGTGGCAGAGGCAACATCTAATCCTGGTGATTTTGATACATAAAATGCTAATAAATCACGATTTCTCAACCCAAAGTTAAACATGTAATCATCTCTCAATAACACATACAACTTGACAAACACAAAAAATTAGTTTGTCTAAAAATTACTCTACCATATAAATTTATATAAAACTTGCTTTATCATTTCTACTACTTTCTTTCGATATAAATTCTTATCAACAAAAATTATTAAAAATTTACTCTAACACCCCTTTCAACTATCCAATTATACCTCGAGTTTTAAAATTCTTACTCACAAAAAAATTGAAATTAAAACACTTCAAGCTCTTTACACCATCTAGAACATCACAATTGCTAATTCAAGTTCATTTGGAAATGTTACAAAGAAAAACTAACCAAGTTATACATCCATACTACAATATAAATACTCTAAAAGTTGGTACTACATTTGTTTCACGGAAAGAATAGTTGTAAACCGACAAAAATAAGGCATTTGTGTATAACAAAATCACTTTATTATTCATTCCAATGATCGAAGGAGATCGAAACTCATAAATATGACATGACTTGTGAAGTAGTAATATATTTAAAAGCAATGCACAAACTCATGCAACAGCACATAAAAAAAAGCACCACAGCATACAATACAATGCTTTTACTAAGTTTTTCCAGCTATGTCTGGGTGCCGTGTAATATACAAAACCCAACAATAAATCTTCAATTATCTACGCATTGTGTGCATAATTCTATAAATTATATTAGTTGTCATTGGAGATTGGCAATGAAGAGACTTTGTATTGGTTTTCGTTGAAGATTGGCGAGGGAGGGATTTCGTATTAGATCTCTTTGGTGGCATTTCTTGGTATGATCATTTCAACTTCAACTACATTGAGGTGAAATTGAGTATTCATTAAGGATTTTACAACATAAACATAGAATTATTGAGTAGTTGTCTCTTTTTAAAATATTTTTTTTTTTAATATATTCAATTAGGGATTTATTTGTTTTTAATTTATTCTATTTGATTTTTTAAATCTTTATATTTCAATGTTGGCAATATTATTGATTAAAGTGTATGTGCAATTTGGACATAGAGTTATTAACAAAAGTTATTTATAGGTAAAACTTTTAATCTTCCTCTAAAATATTGAGACCTCATATCTCTTTCAACTACTAGAAACGTCTAAAGTAAGTTTATTATAATCTTTGATATATAAAGAAACAAGATGTCACATGCAAGTTGTGCCATAGGCAAGAACTTTGCATATTTGAGTATAAGAGTTTTTCAACGAAATTATTTTTCATTCAATACATTTACATATAATAAAAAACTTCTTCTATAATGTTCCTTTTTTAGTGTACGCTAGTTAATGTAATTTTCATTTACATGGAAAATATTTTTCTACACTTTTATGATATGCTAAATCAATAATGACAACTTCAATTATGATCACTAGTCCTTACTACAATGATCACTATAAATACTCCGAAAGTAGGCATGACAACGATTCGTCAATAGAATAGTTGTAAACTAATAGATATCAAGGCATCCATCTTTTTGTGAACACCATTGCACCCCCTAGGAACCAATCAAGGATACGACATGGTCCTCATCACTAGTTTCCTTTAGAACCTCTGCTTCATTGACTCAATGAGTTAGGGTTCCTCCCCCTAATCCATCTTCGGACTTTAGCTCATTTGGGTCATCCAATCCTTTCTTTGATCCCCAAACCATAACCATGGCTAGTGTAAAAGCTAGCAGAAACATTGGTCCCAATTAGGGAGGAAACAATTAAGGAAATGCCTACACTAAAATTGGCATTAATGTGGGTCCCCATTTTGGAGGTAATATAGGAGCACCTATAAGAAATGTTGTTACTCAGTCATTTCTCCTATTCATGGCTAACTTAAACTTACCTAATTTGACCTAACTCATTAATGATCCTCAACATCATGATCCATACTAACCACCCATGCCTACCAAACTTCCCTCAAACATTCTCAAATTCAAACAAAATCTTAGAAAAATTTCATCTAATCATATCCAATATTTCCATATGTGTTGTTACTCGAACTCGATTACAAAAGACTCTATCCATATTTCACTATTTCAATGCACCCACAGTAGAACTATTGTGAAATGCTAATTCAACTTTATCTCGAAACTATACTATGCAAAAACTGACCTAGTTACACATCCATACTACACTATAAATACTCTAAAATAATAGTTGTAAACCGACATAAATCTACGCATCGGTCCAAAAGAAATCCATTTGAATATTTCTTTGGACGATTGAATGAGATCCAAACTTATAAATACCAGCATAGATCCATCTTAAATACGGATCTAACACGAGCCGAGAAGGATCCAATTTCTACACGTGCAAATTTTGAATGAGATAACATTATTTAAATGTTTTGTATAGTTTTCTTCTTTTTGGCCAACATGAGCAAAATTTCAAGTTTAATGACCGACATACATGGTTATACATCATACTGGGCTGTAGAATAAACCTCTAGACTCAATGATATGATTTGTGAAAGTAACAAATATAAAAACAACCCACACAGACTCATGCAACACATCACACTCGACTGTAGAATAAACCTCAAGACTCAATGATATGATTTGTGAAAGTATAACAAATATGAAAACAACCCACACAAACTCATGCAATAATGCGTGTAATACAACTACAATGATTTTATTAGGTTTTTTCACTTCTGTATGTGTGCAACGTAATCTGCAAAACCCAACAAAGGTGCAACTTTTGTTGGATCCAAGCAAGATAACTCGTCCTTAGCTCCGTTCAACGATTAACTATTAACTCCTTTGTTTTCTCCAAACCGATGAGCTTGGGATAAGTGGCCTTATCACTAACAAAGTCCCTTCCTGCACTCTTTCCTAATTCCTCCAACGATTTTGTGAGATAATGTATGTCATCCACTACCGGATGCAGAAGCCCTACGGACTAAACCTTCTTATTCTCTCAATCTCATCCTCCGGGGCACTACCGTTGATGGCCCCACACACAGCCGAGCACTCCAAGAGCAGCGCAGTCTTGTGAAATGAATCCATTCCACAGTGTCAAGTTCAACAAAAGCATTCCGCTGAGACACAAGATCAACAGTCTGGCCACCCATCAGCCCTTGAGGTCCAACCGCTCTAGCCATTTCAGATAACATCCTCAAAATGCGATTACTCCCCAAAATTTTGCTTTTGGAGTCTACAATGTGCTCAAATGCAAATGAAAGAAGTGCACCGTCGTGAGAATAGCAGTGTCTTCGCCGAAGACCAGATGGTTTGCAGGCTTACTTCACCGTAAATCATCGTCGTCCATCCAAGGCAAGTCATCAAGAATCAAAGTCATTGTGTTTAGCATCTCCATTCAACAGGCAGTTGGCATGGCGAGCTTGTCGGTCCCTCCCACAAGCTCACACGCTGCAAAGCACAGAACAGGATGAACCCACTTTGCTAGAAGGGAGTACCTCGTGGATTCATATATTTTCTATGGATAACTAAGTGGGATAGGCTTATCCAATGCATCATTTACTGCCATTCCCTTTTGTCATGCCCTGAGGAATCGGGCACTTCGCATGACGGGCGGGCGACCCGCACGATGGGCAAACGTGTCTTCACCCGGCAGTGGGCATGACCCGGGCGCAGCAAACGGGCACTGGGTGGGGCTACACGGGCATACGAGACAGTTCGGGCGCATGACAGTTCGGGTGTTCAACTGTTCGGATGTATGTATCAGCGGGTTGATGATCGTGCAGTGGCGACACATGATAACCGGCGGGGAGCTGTGCACGGGCACGCCCACCCGCCAGGTAAACATCGTGCAGACATACGGGTGCGATGGTGGCGGACTGTACACGGTTAAGACAACAGTTGATATGACGATTAGCGGTGGGTGCATGCGGGTGCGCCGATGTTCTGTTCGTGCAGCAAGCTCGGTTGATGGCGGCAACGGAGATCGGACGAGGGCGAACAGCAAGCCGAACGGAGGGTGGATAGTAGCACGAGTTCGACGACGTAGGCAGCATACGAGCGAAGCGACGGGGCAGAATGATATAATACGAAACAGGCCGAAAGGTTATACCCTTTGGCGTGGGCGGCTTTGCATAGCGAAGGCCGACCCGCCAAAAGGGGATAGACATGGCGGTTCAACTACACAGACGTCGCTTTGATAAAAAGAAAGGGCGTATGTTATGGAGGCATATATACATATGTGTGATTAATTAAATAAAAAGAATATATAACATATATAAATATGTTATGGATGTACGCATATATATATATATATATATATATATATATATATATATATATATATATATATATATATATATATATGCGTGGGTGAAATGAATAAAAATAATATTAAACACATGTACGTGGGCTTATATATGTGATAATGGGGTTGGCCATGTAGATGCACCCCCATTAAAACATAAAGGAAGACGTATGTGTGATAACCGACATACTTTATGGGATGGAGGTTCATAAAAATAATATAAATGAATTATACGTGGGCTTTACATGTATTAAGGGAGGTCGGCTTAAGTTAAGAAGCCCCTTGAAACATGATGGAAGATGCGTATATATATGATGAGCATGAGGCTCATTTCAATCATCGACTTCGCTTGGAGTCTCTCGCATAAGGACAAGGAAAGTGTGAGGTTCTTAAGAAGATATGCGTACTTCTCATACGCATGAAGAATAAGGACTCTTTTGCATATTTGGACTTGGGTTGTGTGGAGATTGGCTCGATAAAGGGAAGTTGTATACACGGTTGGGGCAGAATTGTATGAGCGTGTAAAGGTCGCTCTTGGCAAAGGTGCAGATCGGTGTATGTTTAAAAACCGCTCTTGGCAAGGGTGCAGATCGGTGTATGTTTAAAGGTCGCTCTTGGCAAAGGTGCAGATCGGTGTATGCTTAAGGCTTTCATGCCTTGTTGTAATTATTCTTAAGTGCTGGCCGTGGACATTGCCCGACACACTTATTGTATCATTGAAAATGTAATAAAAATATTCGGGCGAACTCGTTCGGGAGTTTCCCCTCCCAATATAATTGTGCATCAATGTTATGTTCGGTTTTACATTATATGTTAATTATATTGGTTGTAATCAGTTATGAAATTATAACCGGTTATGAAGTTTATTGGTTATAAACGGTTATGAAGAATTGGTGCTTTTACTTAATTGAAGAAGTCGAATTAAGTAGACTAGTGTGTGAAGGCGTAGTCCATATGCATTTTTATCGAACAAATAACGTGCACGGTGGTGCCGCACCTGCCCAATAAGAAAAAAAAAGATTGGGGGCGTGACAGATGGTATCAGAGCTCAGTTTAGAGCTGGTGAGAAGATTTGCTCGTGACGGTTGACAGGTGAAGATAAGGTTATGGAGAGCAACCAAGGTCTTGTAACCTTGAGGATTTGTGGCAAAGATGTTCAAGCGTTAGCAAACACAGGTGGCACACATAACCTCATATCGGCACGGTTAGTGGAAGAAGTGGGACTGTTATCTACCATGGACGAATGGGAGATAACCTCGTGGAACTTAGCATTGGGTACGATACAAGATGTACCTGTACAAATGGAAGGATGTAGAGGTCAGCTGGACTTCGTAGTGGTAAATACAAATGGCACTGATGTAATGCTTGGACGAGAAGGACTTCTTCAAATCAGTCAGGCAATAGAACAAGGTGAAATTGCAGACCAAGGAGAGGAAGTCATATTGACCGAAGATGCTGAGGACATAACTATGATGGAGGTTAGACTTGAAGACAATCAAGATAAGCCGGAATCATGCAGCTCATGGACAGGTGAGAGTACTCATATGGAAGGGCCATGTGATGATGAAGATATGGTGAAGGCCGAACTTGAGTTTAATCAAGTTGAACCAGGGTCATACAGTTTGGCAGCATGGGTGGACACTCATGATGATGAGGATTCGATGCAGGCAAAACTTGAAGGTGATCAAGTTGAACCAGGATCGTGCAGCTTATCGACATGGATGGGTGAGGTCACTCATATGGAGGAAGCTCATGGTAATGAAGTAAGTATTGGTACTTGCACTCCATTTGGACATTTGGTAGATGGACCGAGTGCAGGAAGAGGCAAAATCACTTTCCCTATGCTATGGAGGATCGTGCCATGGATGTGCCTGATGGGACTTTGTATAGAGGAGCAAGGATTGACAGCAGTTGCAGGACTTTTTGGGGTTACTTGTGACCTTATGATGAGAGGTGTAAGGGCCCGTGACAAGGGTGGAACGTGATGATCGTTGCGGATGATTGGGTCATGCTTTAGCCACATGGCTAAGTGCCCGGCATGACTCATGGACAGTTGAAGAGGGCACGCACTTGATGATGTTTTGGGTGGACTTCTCATGGCCGAGACCAAGAGCAAGTCTTGGTGACACTTAGGTGGAGAAGCTATGATGGACTAAACTCACGACATGACTTGATGATGAGGTTGGTGACCGAGTTCACTAAACCGAAAGATGGCAGCTTGGATGAGGATGACCAATGGTTGGATGAGTCTACTTGGTTGGACTACATGGACAACTTAGTCATGGACATCAGGTTGGAGACTTGGATGGAGTTGTGAATGACTATGGAGCATTCCTACTACATGGAGAGCTGAGGCATCTTGCAGGGACCTTTGGCCGAGACTTGCATGCTTGCTGAGATGTTGGTTGGGGATGGTTTATGGAGCTCATGATGACATGAGATGATGATTTCGGTGGAGAGCTACTGGGATGAATTGTTGTCGGGACGACAACGTCTTAGGGTGGAGGAGGATGTCATGCCCTGAGGAATCGGGCGCTCCGCACAACGGGCGGGCGACCCGCACGACGGGCAAACGTGTCTTCACCCGGCAGTGGGCACAACCCGGCTGCAGCAAATGGGCACCGGGCGGGGCTACACGGGCATACGAGACAGTTCGGGCGCATGACAGTTCGGGTTTTCGACTGTTCGGATGTATGTATCAGCGGGTTGATGATCGTGCAGCAGCGACACATGATAACCGGCGGGGAGCTGTGCACGGGCACGCCCACCCGCCCGGTAAACATCGTGTAGACATACGGGTGCGATGGTGGCGGACTGTACACGGTTAAGACAGCAGTTGATATGACGATTAGCGGTGGGTGCACGCGGGTGCGCCGATGTTCTGTTTGTGTAGCAAGCTCAGTTGATGGTGGTAACAGAGATCAGACGAGGGCGGACAGCAAGCCGAATGGAGGGTGGATAGTAGCACGAGTTCGACGACGTAGGCAGCATACGAGCAAAGCGACGGGGCAGAATGATATAATACGAAACAGGCCGAAAGGTTATACCCTTTGGCGTGGGCGGCTTTGCATAGCAAAGGCCGACCCGCCTAAAGGGATAGACATGGCGGTCCAACTACATAGACGTCAGCTTTGATAAAAAGAAAGGGCGTATGTTATGGAGGCACATATACATATGTGTGATTAATTAAATAAAAAGAATATATAACATATATAAATATGTTATGGAAGTACGCATATATATATATATATATGCGTGGGTGGAAAATGAATAAAATATAATATTAAACACATGTACATGGGCTTATATATGTGATAATGGGGTCGGCCATGTAGATGCACCCCCATTAAAACATAAAGGAAGACGTATGTGTGATAACCGACATACTTTATGGGATGGAGGTTCATAAAAATAATATAAATGAATTATACGTGGGCTTTACATGTATTAAGGGAGGTCGGCTTAAGTTAAGAAGCCCTTTGAAACATGATGGAAGATGCGTATATATATCATGAGCATGAGGCTCATTTCAATCATCGAATTCGCTTGGAGTCTCTCGCATAAGGACAAGGAAAGTGCGAGGTTCTTAAGAGGATATGCGTACTTCTCATACGCATGAAGAATACGGAAGCTTTCGCATATTTGGACTTGGGTTGTGTGGAGATTGGCTCGATAAAGGGAAGTTGTATACACGGTTGGGGCAGAATTGTATGAGCGTGTAAAGGCCTCTCTTGGCAAAGGTGCAGATCGGTGTATGTTTAAAAACCACTCTTGGCAAGGGTGCAGATCAGTGTATGTTTAAAGGCCGCTCTTAGTAAAGGTGCAGATCGGTGTATGCTTAAGGTTTTCATGCCTTGTTGTAATTATTCTTAAGTGCTGGCCATGGACATTGCCCGGCACACTTGTTGTATCATTGAAAGTGTAATAAAAATATTCGGGCAAACTCGTTCGGGAGTTGCCCCTCCCAATATAATTGTGCATCAATGTTATGTTCGGTTTTACATTATATGTTAATTATATTGGTTGTAATTAGTTATGAAATTATAATCGGTTATGAAGTTTATTGGTTATAAACGGTTATGAAGAATTGGTGCTTTTACTTAATTGAAGAAGTCGAACTAAGTAGACTAGTGTGTGAAGGCGTAGTCCATATGCATTGTTATCGAACAAATAACGTGCACGGTGGTGCCGCACCCGCCCAATAAGAAAAAAAAAAAAATTGGGGGCGTGACACCTTTGAACGCATGTACTTATTGAAATCAAATTCAATGACCTTATTCTTTTATTCAAGAAGATTAGCCGGCTGGACAATTGTGCTCGACGATCTGGATGATGATGCCCCATGTATGCATGAGTATACTATTTTTTTCTTCAAATTGCTGCCTTAGAAACCCCAGATGGGGTAGAAACTCTATGGAAATGTTTTGATGGAATGAAAATTCTCTTCAAATTATGTTCTTGAAAAGAAACATTTTTGGAGTGTAGGTGATGATAGCTAGCTACCACAAGACCGTAAGCCATGTACTTTCTATGTTTATTAGTCCTCGTGTCTACATACGGAAGCAAACGTACAAAAATTATATATTTATATATATATATATATATATTATATATATATATATATATATATATATATATATATATATATATTATATATTATTATATATATATATAATATATATATATAATATATATATATGCAAGTTGTAAATTTTAATAGTAGTTGAGCTATTTTCATGTCCATTGCTCATGCTCATGGGTGCAGTTAATTATTTGACAGTGTCCATGTTGGTGTGATTGTGGAATATTTAAAGTAGTGTTGCAAATATCTCAATAACATTTTGATTTTATCTTGAAATCACGATTTGTTGGCCTAGTTGATGTTTTCCAATTTTTATCGATATTTGTATGGTATCATGATTTTGCAGATTTTTACCAATATTTTTCGGAATTTTATGATTTTTGGTTTTCTCGACCCTTGTTGATTTTATCCCGATGCCAATGTTCACAACATTAATTTTAAAAAATCAATGATCTGATATTTCCTTTAATATAATAGAAATATCAGATTTCTGATATGGGAGCCGTCAATTATTTGACTGCGCCCATGTCAGTATCATTGCAGAATATTCAAAGAATCAACAATCTGATATTTCCCTTAATATAATAGAAATATCAGATTGTTGATTCTCTGAATATTTCGCAATAAGAAGGACATGGACCCAGTGAAATAATTGATCGCACCCATATCAGTTTGAGATGCCTTATAATATTCTCAATCACATGGACATGAGCTAGTCAAATAATTGACTGCCACATGTACATCGAATTATGAAATATTAGGAGAATAAACAATTAACATAAAAATACCCTATAATAACCCTGAACTTATGTCAATCTATACTTCTCTAAACATTTTGCAATCAGAAAAAATAATATCCAAAATCAAACGAAATGATATTTAGAAAATCAATAATTGACATAAAAATATCCACAAAACAAACTTCCTTGAAAGTTCTTGCAGATTATAACATACGAAGGAAAAGATGAATAAAATTTAGAACCTAAACAGAAAAGACACACACATCTTACGTTTAGATCTACTTAATCGGTAGAAAATGTTGGATGATTGAGTTCCATACTTCTCGTTGTTATGTGAGATTTACATTTAAAGGTGATTGCGATCGAATTGCCTTCGGAAACGACAAAGGTTGTAGACACCATTTCCCAAAAGGAGATATTGGAGAATTAAAACTTCTCTTTGAAAGTTTGAATGCCCTTCATTATTCGAAAACGATGAAGGTTGTAGATACCGCCATTTCCCACGTGGAGAAACTTTCAAAGGAAGTTGTTGATAGCATTTATCACATGGAGAAATTGGACTATGATAAATTGGTAGTGATATACAAAATGTAGAAATTGGCACACGAGGTTGTTGATAGAATTTCTCATATAGAGAAATTGGACACTGATAAATTGGTACTAATATACAAAACACATAAATTGGGGGACTAAGTTGTTGATAGAATTTCTCACATTGAGAAATGGACAATGATAAATTGATAGCATGTAGGAATTTACAGGGTAAGTTCTTCAGACAGAATACTAAGGGACACCGCTCACAAACAAATCACAGATCAATACACCGGTATTGTTGACGTGGTTGAAACCCTCAAAGAGGGAAACAGTCCACGGCTTGAGCCAACACGACCACTTCAGGAAATTTATTAATAAAAGAATGAAAATTTACATAAACTTCTCTCATGCACAGCTACCCTACAAATGACCCTCCATGCTCTTTAAATAGATACCATGGACCAATCAGGTGTTAGCCACAGATCAAGTGTCGTAATATTGAGGAGAGAATGAGGTGTCAGATCACTACATATCATGATCGTCGGATTGTAAGTTACAAAAGTACATAGTAAAGAGACACACTTTACCTAACTCTACACTAGACCAAGTTATACTTAACTATTTCCTATGTGTCGGAATATCCTAACATCCCCCTTTAAGAACAACTTGGGATAGGATTGAAGGATGTACAAGTATGACACAATAGAAGAAGGAAGGAGGCATTAAAACCTATCCCCCCACAGTGACAATTTCCTGAACTCCAACCATAAATTGAAGTTTAGTAAACTTCACCTCTGTGAGAGCTTTTGTAAAGATGTATGCAACTTGATCATTTGTTGAACAATATTTCACTTCAAGAACATGGTCGTGAATGAGCCTTCTGATGAAGTGCATGTGCAGTTCAATGTGTTTGCTGCGCTGATCTTGGACTGGATCTCTACATAGTTGAATGGCACTTTGATTATCACACCAAAGTGTAGTCGGATGCTGCTGCTGACAGCCAAACTGTGACAGGATTTGACGAAGCCATAGGGCTTCCTTACTAGCTTCTACAACACCACAATACTCTGCTTCTATTGAAGAAAGAGAAATGGCACTTTGTTTCTTGCAAGCCCATGTAATAGGTCCTGAACCAAGAGTGAACACATAACACGCAGTAGACTCCGATCATCAAGGTCACCATCCCAAGCAGAATCAGTGAAATGAACCAATAGAGGAGATGCTTCTGCACTGTAATGAATCCCAAACTGAACTATACCTTGAACATAACGAATTATTCTTTTAGCTGCTTTCCAATGAATTTCATGTGAGTTTTGCATAAACCAAGCAATAAGGCCAACAACAAAGGAAAGGTCAGGACGAGCATGGGTCAGATACAAAAGTTTTCCTACAAGTTGGCACTATAAGGTAGCATCAATTTCAGGGGAAGTACAAGTGACTAAAAGTTTGGCTCCAGATTGAAAGGGATAAGGGGCTAGCTTACAATCTTCCATGTGAAAATGGTGTAGAAGATCACATGCATACTTGGACTGGGAAAAGGAAATACCTTTCTTAGGTTGCAAGACTTGAAGACCAAGAAAATAATCAAGTGTCCTAAGTCTGACATTTCAAAATTCTTTTTAAGACTGGACTTCATATGGTTTATAAGTTTGGGATCACTACCAGTAAGGATAATATCACCAACATAAAGAACAAGAATGATAAGAAACTTGTGCACTTTCTTGGTGTAGATAGTATTGTCATAATGACACCTAGAAAATCCAATTTCTAAAAGAAAGCTATCCATTTTGGCATACCAAGCCCGAGGGGCTTTCTTGAGACCATAAAGGGATTTCTTAAGCCGATATACAAGGCTGGAGTTTGTTTGTATAGAGCCAATAGGTTGTTCCATATAGATTTCTTCATGCAAGTCCCCACGCAAGAAGGCATATTTAACATCCATCTGATGGACTTCCCATTTGAAAGAGGCAGTAAGGTAAAGAAAAAGGAGGATAGAGTTCATTGTGTCAACAGGGGAGAAGGTTTCAGTATAGTCAATGCCTTCAACTTGTGAAAAACCCTTAGCAACAAGACAAGCTTTATGTTTATCAACTTTTCCATCTGGTCCATACTTGGTTTTATAAACCTATTTGCACCTAACAAGTTTTTGTCCCTTTAGAAGGGGAACAAGACCCCATGTATCATTTACCAATAATGAACAATATTCTTCATTCATAGATGTGTCCCAATATCGATGGCCTGAAGCTTCTACAAAGGTGTCAGGATCATAATTAGTTGAAGCTTGAGCTAGTAATAAGAGGCTTTATCGAACTGAGAACGTGTACGTCGCTGATTTGTAGGATCACCGGCAAGAGCACCTGCTGCAACCCAAGTAGCACGAACCCATTTTTGAAACTAAGGAGCTAAAGGAGGATCCTAAGAAGGTGGGGAAGGATTGTCATCCTCGCTATCATCATCTAGAGAAGAAATATTTTCAAAAGTAGAAGGGGTAGAGAGAGGTGGCACATATGTCGAACTAGGCTCGTACGCTGATATATTTTCAGCAAACTTTAAATCTCTTCCAATGATAATATTTTTGGAATTAAGTGGTATAAGTCTGTATCCTTTGACATCTTCAGAATATCCAACAAATATACATTTTTCACTCTTAGGTTCTAAAGCTTTATGTTTCTGATTTGGGATATGGGCCCATGCTTCACTTCCAGAAACATGAAAGTGACTTACATCTGGTTTAATTGAGCTCGATGCTTCTTCTGGAGTGATATTCTTTAAAACCTTAATAGGAGTGCGATTTATTATGTAATTTGCACAATTAATTGCTTATGACCAAAAATTAAGACTAAGTCCTTTAGATTGAAACATACAATTAGCCATTTCCTTTAAGGTGTGATTCTTCCTTTCAGCGACACCATTTTGTTGTGGAGTATATTGAATAGTATGTTGCATTTGAATTCAATTCTCAGTGCAAAAGTTGATGAGTTTGTTGTTAAGATATTCTCCGCCATTATCAGATCTTAGCTTAAGAATTTAATGTCTAGATTGTTCTTCAACAAAGGCCTTAAAGGCCAAGAACATGCTAAATACTTCACTTGTGATTTTTAAGAAGTATACCTAAGTGCATCTAGAGAAATCAGCAATGAAAGTTAAGAAAAACTTGTAGCCAGAGAATGAAACAACTGGAAGTGGATCACATAAATCACTCTGCACAAGCTGTAAAGGGGTTGAGGCATGCCAAGAGGCACATTTTTCAAAACAATCCCAATGATGTTTTCCGAGTACACATCCGGAACAAACACCATCTCTGCAAGATATCATTGGAAGACCTGTCACCATATTTTATTTACATATATTCTGAAGGGAGCAATAGTTTAAGTGACCAAAATGCTCATGCCAAAGTTTGCTCACTTCATCATTATGAGCAACAAATACCGAGGGAAGATTTCATGACCTAAAGTTGTTAAATTTATACAACCTTGTAGAATCATCAACAATGCCAGTAGCTAAAATTTGTCTAGGATCTCATAGGTCCTTAATTACAACATCGTGAGATGAAAATTCAACGATTTTACCTCGACCTGAATGAGTTATCTGATATACAGATAGAAAGTTGCAGGATAAGGTTGGAACACATAATACATCATTGAATTGACCATTGTCTATATGAACAGTTCTAGCCCCTACAACACTAAGAGATCTATCATCACCAACATATATATTTTTGTTGTTACAATCATTTAAAGAACAAAACATAGCTTTTTTTTTGTCATGTGATAAGAAGCTCCAGAATCAATGAGCCACTCATGAGAATGAGTAGAAGAAGATACATTTAGTGCATATCCAGACCGAGATGCTTAACAACCACATGTGGAAAGTGTTATTCCTGAAGATGAAGTTGAAGTTGTTGAGTGCTCCAAGTGGATGTTATGCTTCTTCATTGTTGCTTCCAATGCTTCCATCTTCTTAAAGAATTTGGATTATAAGTGGCCATCTCGATTACAAAAGTGGCATTGTCTATCAGTCTTCTGCCCTTTGTTTTTATTTGCCTTATCATTTTGTTGAAATGATTTTTCATTTGACGCTGAAATGTCTTAGGACCCTTGTTCGGTTTAGGACCATTCTTTTTAGGATACGACTTCTTAGGATTCTTTGAATTTGGTTGTTGTTGGGCGGCTAAGGCTTTCTTAGAAGAGTTTCCAAGATTAAGAAGACCAAGATGTAAGAGTTTTTCTTGTTCTCTTATTAAAGAATCACAAAAGGCATCAAAGGAAGGGGACTTGTAGCCTTGTCCTTGAGAAATGAGGGTTTCTCTTGTAGAATGGAAGGTGGAAATAAACACAGAGTAGGCTAGTCCCAACTTAGTAAGAATGGAATAGATAAGGTTACCATCTTCCTTTTTAACCTTAACACCTTCCAAGAGAAGTCTAAGTGTCTTGAACTTGGAAAAAAAATCTTCAATGGAAGAAAAATTATTGGAGTCGAATGTAAGAAACTCATGTTCGAGTTGATGGGCTCGAAGTTCATTTTTATTTCCAAAAACTATAGTGATCTATGTCATTGCTTCAATAGGAGTATCAAGTTCTGCGATATGGAATCTAAGCTCTGGAGAAATAGACATCCCTATCAATTCACGTGCTTGATCTTTCATATTTTGCCATTTGGCTACCTTATCTTCATCTTTCAGTTTGGTTCTTGGCCTGAGGCTATTCTGTAAAGACCTTTACTTCTAAGTAAATCCACAATGTAGGACCACCATTGGAAGTAGTTGGTATCGTCAAGAATAACTTGGCATGGTCTTTCCATTTTAACAAAAACTGGATCTATAGATGCTAAAACTAAGTGTTCCAATGGAAAGATCTCAAAAAATTGCGCTAATTAAAAAAAGCAGCTCTGAAAACAACTTTCAGATGAAGAAGTTATGGCTTTTTGAAGAAAATTTGTTGAAGATGCCAATGAAGTGTGGGAATGTACGGAAATGAATGCCATTGTTATATTTAAAAAAAAAAAAAATCTGCACCCTAACCAAACTTAATCTAATTAGCTCAACAAAAAAAAAGACTTGAACTCAAGACCTCTATTCTCATAAAATAGCTTTGGACCAAGTAAGCTGAATTAAAGAGTTAGTAACTTTTCGAAAAGAGGAAGTGGTGTTTTTTTTTTTAGTCTTTAAAGCTTTGGGGTGCATGCTTACTTGAGAAAGCAATTTTTTTGCATACAAAAAAAACACACAAAACCCAACATGGACATACAGAAAAAAACAAACCTTACGGCTTCAAGTTAGCTTTAGCCGAAAACTAGATATTTTCTTCAATGTTTTTTATTTTCCAAGATCACACTAAGGCGCGACAGAAAAGAGCATACGCATGAGAAAAAAAATCCTTCCTTTTTGTTTCTGATCTGCCCAGATTGCAGAGAGTCGCGGGGCAAAGAGCATATGGAGAAATGAATGGTATAGATCCGTTAATAAAAAAAACAAAAACCTAAATGAACTGAAATAAACAGAGAGAAAATAACTAAAAACTGCAAATAAACGTTCTATACCTCTAGAACTTAAAAATGTCGTAGCTACGACTACTAGAAACCTTTTCGCTTCAAACGAAAGGGGTTGCTCACTGGAACAGATGCTCCTAACACAATAGAGCAGTCCTCTCGGCCTAAAAGTAGTCAGTAACAGTAGATGTAGGAAACGACAGCGGGATGCAGTTCTACCGGCTTCATATTTGGATCACCAATGGATGTGGCCCTCAAATATCTTTGATAACATGTAGGAATTTACAAGTTAAGTTCCTCGGATAGAACACCAAAGGACACCACTCACAAACAGATCACAGATCAATACACCAATATTGTTGACGTGCTTAAAACCCTCAAAGAGGGAAACAGTCCACGGCCTGAGCCAACGAGGCCACTTCAGGAAATTTATTAATACAAGAATGAAAATTTACATAAGCTTCTCTCATGAACGGTTACCCTACAAATGACCCCCCATGCTCTTTAAATAGAGATCATGGACCAATTGGGTGTTAAGCCATGGATCAAGTATCAGTAATACCGAGAAGAGAATGAATCGTCAGATCACTACATATCATGATCGTCAGATTGTAAGTTACAAAAGTACATAGTAAAGAAACACACTTTACCTAACTCTACACTAGACCAAGTTATACTTAACTATTTCCTATGTATCAGAATATCCTAACACAGTAGTAAAGAAAATACACTCTTAAGGTTGAACGAATCAACTAAATAGTCTAAGGTAAAAAATACAGCTAGTATATTTATTTTATTTTAAAGACATTGTTATAATAAGTATTAAAATATGTTAAATGGTTAAAATTTTATATATTATATATTATATATATATATTATATATATATATATAATATTATTAATTTTAATATTTAAATTATTAATTTTATTTTAAATTATTAACCATTTATTTATATATATATATATATATATATATATATATATATATATATATATTAAGAAAATATAACAAAACTTTAATTATAAAGTTTTATTTTCATTTTAACATATATATTCTTATATAGAGATATTTTGATATATTATTATGTCGTTGTGACGATATTGTTTTTTGGCCTTGATAGTTATGGAAACTCTAGTTATATTTTGATAGAATTAGGTAGTGACTTTTGTAAATGCAAATTACCACTGTCAAACTTCAAGATTTTAGGTGCCTTAAAGTTTTTTGTGTTGCTGAATCTATTTCCAACTTCAAAAATATGATTCAAACACTGTCTGTACAAGATTTTTTGAAATTTTTTTATCCAGATTCAAATCACTTTTAACAATCGAAATAATTCTTCCGTAAATGACACCCAATATTCTTCCATAAATTACACCTAATATTATGAATTAGTAACAACTTGTCACTCAATATATCTATAAACATTAATAACTCAATAATAAATTAAATAAATTTCAACAATAAAAATTATTACAATTTCCTTAAATACAATTTTTTTAAATAGAAATTTTATTTGCATTCAATGAAAATTGAAAAAGTTAGTTGTACATGTACATATACATCTATAATTATTATTTATTCATTATAAAATATCATACTATAATTTAAAATTTTCTAAAGTTTTATTCTGAAGCTATGTATTTTAAAAATTATGTGAATCTAATTTATTTTTTTAAATCAATATTATTTACGCATTGATTAATAATTTTTTTATTTAAAGTTAATTGTACTATACATCTATAAATATAATATATTCGTTATAAAAATATTATATTATAATTTAAATTTGACTAAACTATTTATATTTGGAGACATGTATTTAAAAAATATATCTGAATTTAAATTTTGTAAGAAATAATATTAGTTACACATTAATTTGCAGTTGGGAAATTGAGTAAATGTATGGACGGAATTTGGACTTTTTTACTGTATGGAATTTGAAAGGATAGTGGTTGTTAATGGTAATAGTTATAAGGTTTAAATGTTTATAGAATATGTTTTAAGTTGGTAAATTTTAATTTATGTATTTAGTTAATTAATATCTTAATTTTAAATTTGTGGTAATATTTTATTAATTTTAAGAACGGTGTGAGCTTTTGTAGGCTACTAGGGATTGGTGATTCTTACATAGTTTTTATTTTGTCAGGTTTTATCTTGACAACTTCAGGTGATATAATATGATCCACTTATTCTATTTCTTGGGCACATTTAGAAGGCTTTGCATATATTTATTGTTCTCCTAACAATGTTAAGACACTATCAAGATGTTGCACATTTTCTTCGCAAAATTTGTTGTATAATTGTATTTCATAAAAAAAAGTAACAAAAATTGTATCAGGGAGGGTTTGAAAATGGAATTCATCGAGCTTTGAAATGTTGAAGGTGCATTATTAAGTCCAAATGGAATACCCAAAAACTCATAATGACCTCCACGTATTCGAAAGACTCTTTTGGGAATGTGTTTTTGCCTCACTATGCTTTCATGATATAGAAAATGGAGCTCCAATTTAGTAAAGAAAATTTCTCCATGTCTCTCCAACAATAAATGATTACCTTGGTCATGTTCTCAAGTAGGTGGTAAATCCTTAGGCATATCTCCAAATAACTAGGAATTATTCCTATGTTTTCTTTTGGAAATCCTTCAAGGTAAAAGATACAAGTGTTTGAAGATCTAATGAGCATAATTATGAAACTACACTATTGTATCCCTTTCTTAGATTTTTTTACTTTCACATTATATACCTCTAAGTTCAATTTCCTTTCCTTTTGAGGAAAATATCATGAAAATATCTTGAAAAATAAAGGTTATTCTTCCCAATGACTATAACCATTAGATTCATATTACAACATCAAAATCACCTATTTGGATTGCATCCATGTGAATATTCGAGAAATATTCTCCCATATTTAGCTCAATACAATGTCACTTCATTGAAAAAACTATTATACCTCTATCTGAAATCATTACTTGAAATTTTAGTGTTAGAAATACAAGCAATTAAGAATTTTTCCTAATTTGTAATTGATGAAGTTATGGGTACAACCTAAATCAATCAACACTATTAAGTTGTTATTTTTGATATATCATTTTATCTTGAGGGCTTGTGGAGTAATGATGCTAGTTAATGCATCACACATTATTGTTGGAATAGTTTCTCTTAGCTCTAGATCCTATGTTGTTTCTTCTTCTTTATATTCTCCACCTTCATAGTATATGTAGAATAATTTCTCCTCACTACATTTATGCCCCTTTACTTTTTTTCATAGTTGAAACATAGTCACTTTTCTCTTGTTTCATTCATTTGTTGAGGTGTTAGCCTTTTTATCTTAGGAAAGGAAGCATGACTTTCCTTATAGCTATTAGTGACCAATTTTATATGATTCATATTTTACTTTCAATGTTCCTTGATTTACTAAAATCATGCTCTGGGGATTTAGGTTCAAAGAGACAAATCTCATGTTAGATAATTTACTTTAAATATCCCATAGATAGATATAGCAAATTATCATCTAAAATGTTTTTTACCATAAGACTGAACATTTGGAATTTTTGAGTGTGCTCTCTAAGTGGACCATTTTGTTGAAGATTTACCAAATGACTAAATAATGTATTGCTATGAATATCCCCATGACATGCTATAAATTCCTCTATAAAAATTGACCAATATATAATAGAATCCTTTTCTCTCTCGCAAAACCATTGATACCATAGATTTTGATCTTGCTGTAGAAACATGCATGCAATATTTACCTTTTATAAGCCTGTCACTTGGTGTAGATCAAACTATTTCTCCATTTGGATAATCCATGTTATAGGATCATTACCATCAAACTTCCTCATATTGATCTTTGAAATGTAGTAGTTCCTTGGTGCTAACTTGAGGCCCTAGTGACTCGGATCTTGGATTAAAAAGTCATTATTATGGTATTTTTATTCAAAATTTGTGCTCTCTCCTTGTGATAAAAATATTCCTCATATATCATTGAGTATCAACACCATGCTTCTTCTTATGATCCTCATTACCTTGGATTTCCATATCCCTTCTAGGGAGATTTTGTAATAGCATGTTTTGTATTCTTTTTTCATTTATTCCCTATTTTCTTCCATATTTTTTTCCATATTTCGAATTGATCATTTCACTTGTGACAAATCAACCCTCATAGTATAACATATTTTATTAACTTAATTTCCTAACATGGATAACTAGTAATTGTATCCTTATGTTTCTTCATGAGCCATGGATGAGATGTCATGAGGTTTAATTCGTAAAAAAAAATTTGGATCTTTCCTTGGATGAATGTGAGAAAATAATAATAGTACTCCTCTTCATCACCAATTTTAATCTCAAAGAAAAAGAGATTTTAATTAAAATTCATATCACTTTTATTTTATGAACATTTAAAACCTTAATCTCAAGTGTATCTGGATGGTTGACCTTTCTCTTGATATATATATCACTAAAATTTTAGCCTTTATGCATTTGATTTATTTTCATGTACCATTTTTGTATGTGTTATGCAATTCCATAAGTCTAATAAAAATCTCATTTTCCAAAACTTGCTAATTTGTTTCGTCTTCTGAAGAGAAAACTTGGATAGTATACTATGCCCAATTATTAAAATACAATTAAGGGTTTTTTTCATGAGTCACCTCATTTCATCTCGTTATATATTTTAATTTTCATAGTCTGAAGTGTTCGAAAATAATAATTTATATCAAAATTTCCATAATCACTCTTCTAAAATTGATTTAAGGACCATTCACAAAGCATAACTTCCACATAGTATATCTCAAAATTATAGTGAACAAGAACTATAATTTTTATCATATCCTAGATATTTCTTTGTAATCTGAGCAAATATTCATAGAATAAAAATTCTATAAATAAAATTATAGCAAAAAAAATTGATATGACTTGTTTGAAACAAATTTTAGGACCTATCACAAACCTTAAATTCCAACTGTATATTAGTGGAGGTTTGGAAATCAAAATCCTAAAATTCCAATAAATAATTTTATAGATTTTCCCTCAATATGATCAAAATATATGACTTGAAACATCCAACAAAACATTTGTTATGTCCCTATAATTCTAGTGTAACCCCTTTGTTGTTATTGTTTGTATAGCCCACATATTTTTATTGTTGTGCCCATGTAGCCCCCATATTGTTCTTTTTGTGCCCCATAGAAGCCCACTATTGTTATTGTTGTGCCCTTTAATTATTGTTGTTATCTAAGCTCTAATTATATTGTGATCCATTAGACTCCTATATATACCAAGGAGGTATTTTGATTTGAATCATCCAAGAATTCTTAATTTATGTGATGTAAAGTAGTTTTCCCCCTCGAATATGCTTATTTTCAAGTCATTTATCTATATTTTCTTATATTTTATTATCTGGTTACATAACATTTCGTATTAGAGCTTTAGATTCAAGGGTTTTGCTGCTTCAAATATGTCATTTTGGATTTTTTACTATAGAATTTTTTCTACGAGGATTTAGAATCTATTATACCACATGGTGCCCAAATATTATGAATTTCAGTAAGAATTTCAGAGTTTTGCTTGCTATATTTTCTAATATTGGTCCGTAAAGTTAGGGTTTTCATGCTTCTAAATTTTTGTCTCATAAGGTTTCCTGGAAACATTATAACTTTCTCTATGGGCATTGGATTTGAATTTTTTTTTAAGTGACTTAGATTTCACATAATTTAGTTTTTCATGTACCATGTTCAAGGTCGAAGGTTAAAACACCGACACATGGAAGTTTGTACAAATCCGCTCTACTGAACTAGTCCATAATTAGGTCATCATGGGAGATTGAAAATAACTTTATCTTCAAGGATCGAACATTTTTCTAAGTTGTGGCATTGGAAAGAAGACTCATAGGGCTACTGCGGGACAAACTTTAAAACCTTGGAGAGACTAAATTATAGAGATATAATATTTTCAATATCAAGCTCCAAAAAACCAAGAAAAAAAGGTGTGTATATTTTAAATTAGCATAACTATTGTTTGAAAAATTAGTTTGAAGTGATTCAAATGGCATAGTGAAGCATAAATATAATTATTTAGTTCCAAAATGATTCACCAAAAAAAAGGAGACACCTAGTAAGGAAAAAAGAGAAAAATGGATTTGTTATAGTTGTGATAGTAAATACACTAAGGGTCATAGGTGTGCTAAGAATAGATTATTTTACATAGGTTATGAAGACGAGAAAGAAAAGGAACAAGAAACATCATAAGAAGAGGATATACATTGGGAACCAACCCCAAATAAAAAAATAAATGAATCTAACCATATTTGTAATGCATTGGCAAGAATTACCACTCCTCAAACTCTCATGATGGGATATATCAATAAAAAAAAAAGTAATAGTGTTGATTGATTCTAGTAGTACCCATAATTTTATTCATTGTAAGATAGCCAAGGAATCTAATTGCTTTTTATATCCAACGTCAGAGTGCCAAGTGATGGTTGCAAATGGAGGAGCTATAAATTTCTCGGGGATGTGCCATAATATCAATATAACCATGGGGGAATATTTATTGAATATTACAATGATTTGCATTCTAATGGGTGGTGCTGATGTTGTATTAGGAGTCTAATGGTTAAAATATTTGTGGACACTAACTTTTAATTTTAAAGAAATTTTCTTGAAATTTTCCTAGGAAGGAAAGGAAATTGAATTAAGGGGCATCACAGGGAACCAGGGAAGATAATTAATTCTAATGGTCTGACAAAGCTTTTTAAGAAAGAACAACAAGGCAGAATTGCACAATTATGCTCACTAGATGTTCAAACATCGAAATCATATGTTTCTTCATATCTCTAAAGAATCTTGGACAATCACTCCATGGTATTTGAGACTCCCAAAATACTCCGACCTATTCGTGATCATGATCATACAATTCACTTGACTCCATGAATTGTTCCTCCAAACATTAGACCTTACATATATCCCTATGCCCAAAAGAGTAAAACTGAATGTATGGTTGCAAAAATGCTAGATGCGGTATAATTCAACCTAGACAAAGTTCTTTCTCTGCTCTAGTAGTAATGGTACATAAGAATGATGGATTATGATGTATGTTCCTAGATTATAGGGGGCTCAACAAGCTCACTATTAAAGAAAAATTTCCCATTCATGTAATTGATGAATTGTTGGATGAATTACTTGGAGCAATTTACTTCACCCAGATGGATCTACATTCAGGATATCATCAAATTAGAATGAAGACTGAAGACATTCTGAAAATAACATTTAGAACTCAAGAAGGTCATTATGATTTTTTGGTCATGCATTTTGGCCTTACTAATGCACCTTCCACATTTCAAGGTTTGATGAATTCCATTTTCAAACTCTTCCTTAGAAAATTCGTGTTAGTATTTTTTGATGATATACTAATGTACAACAAGTCTTAGAAGAATCATGTTCAACATGTTGATAGGCTGCTCAAAATATTGGAGGAGAAACAATTCTATGAAAAAACCTCCAAGTGTTTCTTTCAGGTGCATGAGGTGGAATATTTGGGTTATATTGTATCTCATGAGTGTGTTAAGGTAGATCCTAACAAAATTAAAGCCATCAAGGAATGGAAAATCCCCACAACCCTAAAGAATCTTCGAGGATTTTTCAAGTTGAAAGGGCATTATCACAAGTTTGCTAATAATTATGGGAAAATAATAGCAGTTCCAACACCATTACTAAAGAAATATGCATTTTTTTGGACTCTAGAAGCAACTAAATCCTTTGAACATCTTAAAGAGGCAACATACCAAGCTCTAGTTTTAGCTACTCCAGACTTCACAAAAACCTTTATGGTGGAATATGATGCCTCAACAAATGGAATTGGTGTTGGTTTAATGCAAGAAAGAAGACCCATTGTTTTTTAAAGTCATCTAATCAAGGGAAAGTATTTACATAAACCTATTTATTATAAGGAAATGTTGAAAATACTACACTCCTTGAAGAAATGACTCTCTTACCTAATGGGGATAGACTTGAAGGTAAAAACATATCATCATAGTCTTAAATACTTTTTTGAACAAATAGTATCTTCAAGAGAGCAACAAAAATGGGTCCCTAAGTTGTTGAGTTATGACTTTAAAATCATCTACAAAAAAGGGAAGAAAAATGTTCTTGCAAATGCACTCTCTAGAAGGGACGATGATATGGAATTATTAATCTATGCCATTTCTATTATCCAACTTGACTGAATATCTAAAGCAAGGAAGGAATGGAAGAATGATGAAGAGGTGTAGAAACTCATTCAATATTTGCAACAAGATCCCAGTATATCTGATACATTTATCTAGAAATGTGACTCATTATGGTACAAATATTACTTATATGTAAGAATTCCCAACTTAGATCAAATATTATTTTGGAAGTACACATCCTCCTTTTAGGAGGGAGCTCAAAATTTTTAAAAAATTACCATAGGGTCAAGAAGAATTTTTTTTGGGATTCCCTTAAATCTGATATTCAGAAGTTTATGGCATAATGTTTGGTTTTACAACAAAATAAAGTTGAGACAATTAAGACCCCAAGTTTGTTATAACCTTTAGCCATTCCAAGTCAACGTTGAGAGGAGGTCTCAATGGATTTTATCACACGTTTACCTAAATCTGAAGGAAAGTGTTTCATAATGCTGGTAGTTGATAGGCTTAATAATTATGCACACCTTTGTGCATTGTCTCATACTTTTAAAGCCGACACATTTTTTATTATGTTTATGGAAACAATTCGAAAGTTACATGGAAACCCAAAAATTATTGTAAGTGACATAGATCCCATTTTCATTGGAAATTTTTTGATGAGATTACTTTCTTTCCTTGGTACTCAATTAGCTTATAACTCATCTTATCATCCCCAATTTGACGGGAAAACTAAGATAGTGAAAAAATTCTTGGAAGGATATATTCGTTTCTTTGTATTTGATAAAAAAACACAATGGGTCAAGTGGTTACCTCTCGTTGAATGGTGGTATAACACTTCCTTCCGTATTGTAGCAAAAATGACCCCATTTATGGAACTTTATGGATATCTTCCACTGTCCATCACATCATATTTAACAGAAAATTCTAAGGTTCAATAAAAGGAAGATCACCTCAACCATCAACAACAAGTTCTCAAACTCTTAAAGAATAACCTCACTTTAGCGCAAAATTGAATGAAACAATAGGCATACCAATATCGCAGTGAAAAAAGTTTTGACATAGGTGACTTGGTAATTTTATAGATAGAAACATACAAACAAATGCCCCTCAAGCAAGCTAAGAAGGATAAAAAATTATCGCACAAGTATTATGGTCCTTACAAGGTGTTTCAAAAGATTGGTACTATGGCATACAAATTGGAGCTACCTACATCTTCCCATAAAAAATTTATTGGTGACAAGCTCCCATTTCAAATAATATTGCTAGAACTTGAGGATGAAGGAAAAATCATATTAGAGCCTAAAGAATTCATATAGTAAAGAACTCGACAGCTACGAAATCAATCAATTCAGACTATCTCATTAAGTGGAAGAACTTACCCACTGAAGATTCCACATGGGAGGATGAGAATTTTATACATAAGCATCCAAAATTACTCAAGCATTGAGGACAACACTTCTCTTAAGGAGAGGAGCATGTTAGGTCCCTATAATACTAGTGTAGCCCCCTTATTTTTATTGTTGTGTCCATGTATCCCCCATATTGTTATTGTTGTGCCCTTACATTATTATTGTTATGTTTTGTGATTAGGTTACATAACAAAATTATAGTGAAAATTCCAAGATGACTTATTTGAAGTAGCAAAAATTTGGGTTTATATTCTTTAATACTAAATGTTATGAACCATCTTCCTTAGAAATGATAAGAATATAATAATTATAGTCCAATTCAAGGAGGGAACCTTATTTTGGAATGGATACCATGTTATAAGACAATTATTTGATAATCTTAAGACTCTCTCTCTCCTCTCTCCTCTCTCTATAATCTATATCTATATCTATATCTATATCTATATCTTTATCTATATCTTATATATATATATTATATATAATAATATATATATATATATATATATATATATTATTATATATATTATATATATTTTATATATATTCCTATCTATAATATATATATAATATATAGATAGAGAGAAATGATACAATTATAATCAAATGTTAGAATGAAAGGCTCTAGATGACATATGCATGTAACAATATAAATGTGATAACTTAAATATATAGGGCTTAATAACAGGTCTTAGGACTAACATGGAGCTTATATAGGGATTGAAATATTAAATAGAACATATTTCTACAATATGTTTTTTCAAAATTTTAAAGTGTAAGGCTAATATTTTTTCTTTTTGAAAAAATGATACCTTGTATTAAAAGTGGAAGAAATAAATGATTCTTCGAATATGTTGCAAATGGTTTTAAGTTGTACAAAAAGCTCCATTATTATATAAACTCTTCATAAAATAATGTGGACCCTTCAAAAAGAAAAAAATTTGCATTTTAATTATTTACTCATTGAATTCTAATTTTAATTTGTCTGCACAATTTTTCTTTCCATTATTTAAACTTGTATGATAAGTTCTTAAGGATTTTTGCAATACTTTCCTGACTCATTTCAATCACTCTTGCCTAATTAATTTAATTTCATATTATTTTTAGTTAATCTTTGAATAGTTCTTAAATCCATTAGGGAAAATAGTTCATTATATCCATACATGATTAAGAAAATTTTTATATTAACTGTTTCTAATTCCAGGTACATCTAGGTTGGTGTCATCTTGATCTTGGTTAAGATTTAATAGTTACAATATGATTGATTTCACGAGAGTTAAACTAAAATGAGAGGCCACCATGATATGATTCGACATCCTAAGTCGCGCTAATGAAGTGAAGACGATGGAAACACACCATACGAACCTTCAACATCAACATTAGGACCCTCAGGAACCATCCCAACCTTTCTTCCAACTATCCCCTATGTCCCACCGTCATTTTAGACCACTTAACCCCTAGACATTACCATGATATTGGCATGACAATGTCTAGGAGGCTTTGGATGCTCTCATCACAAGGCATGCCAGTGTCCACAAACTAAATTGCATAGTGTTGTGCCGGTGTCCCTGCCACTTGAGCCACTTTTTTAGCCCCAGAGTCCAAGTCACTTACCAGAATTGAATGAATCTCTTAGAACAACATGATAAAAAGGAAATGGAAATACAAATTCAATTACTTGAATAAGACCTTTATTGGACCCCTACAAGCCATGATAGGAATTTCATCAAACATATCACACATATATAATCTACAGGTGTCACCAACAGGTCTAAGCATAGGGGTCTCATATTCATCTAAGAATCGCTAAGAAGCATTGATGCCTCAAAAAAATAGCCACCATTTCATCCATTTGGTCGTAGATAATTTTTTCATTCATTTACAACTAAAAACATGATAAGAGCCATACATAACTACTATCATAAAACACATACATAACCAACATAATAGAAACATAAATACCAAGGAAATCATAGATATATGATCCACATATAAACCAATATAATAATCATACAATAACAAGGATAATAAACCTCATATTATTGATGCAGAGGCTTACCAGTTGTGGGACTTCCACGAACCACCCGACCGTAGACATGGCTGAGCCAAAACTCTATTTCGCCAGTTACCCTTCTGCCATGTTCCAAGCATGAATGCGCGATCTCATAAAAAACATCAATCCAAAACCATCTAGGGCTTCTAGAGGCCAACCACCTTAACCCATCAAACATTGATTCCACCTTATGGTCATACATCACCAAACCATCACTGGTTGGTGTCTATCCAAGCATTACAGGGATTCAGAGCGTTTGTTCCAAGAAAGACTCAAAGGCTAGTAACTCAACCCATAAACGTTGCCAGAATCCAGAGCGTTTGTCTAATCAAGGCTCGAGGACTAGTAACTCAACCCACTAAGGGCTCTGGAGTGTTTGTCCAACCAAGGCTCTAGGAATAATAAATCAACCTAAGTTGTTATAGGCCTCAAGAGCTTTTGTCCAACCAAGGCTCTAGGAAATAGTAACTCAACCCAAGCAAAGGAAATATGAGAACCATCTAGAAAACAAAGAAAATGAACCCACAACACCAGCTTTATCCAATAAATGGCAAGGCTAAGAAAAGCCACTGTCAATGTAGGTAACCCTCCATGCCAGTGACAGATCATGACCAATAAACCACATGCATATGCCATGCATGCCAAAAGTAGTGAGGAAAACATACATGCAACTCGGTACCTACAAGCAAAACCTGGTGTAGTTGCTGATCTCGATGACCTCTTGCACTTTCCTACTCTTCCTTTTATTTCTTGCTTCAAAGATCCAAGTATGCCACACCCTCCAAGAGTGTTGTAAGAAAACTCTAAGTGTCCAAGAATGAGAGAGAGAGGGAATGAGAAAGCTCCAAAACTGAACTGACAAAGGGTTACTGATTTGGATTTAAACAAAAATGCAACAAATTATAGATATAACCATAAATACAAAGATGCAGTAGAAATAACACTTCATTTCATTAATATCAAACATTGAAATATGTTTACAAACAGAATGGAAATAAGACTAGCTAGGGTGATGGTAGCTTTTCTCTGAGAAGAGATGTGGTAGCTACCTGCCTCTGAATTGCATTACAATGAGGCTCAAGGGCCTTTTTATTATTGAACAATAAGAGCAAACCTTAAACAACCAGAACCCTAACCTGAGGAGATGTAACACAAAGAGTTTATGGGCCCCATTGGGGTGAGTTGGACAGCCAACTTCCTGGGGTCACAACTTGGTCATATTATCTCTGTTTGGCACGCATGATAACCCATTGGAAATATCTCTCCAAGGAATACGACGGAAAAGATGATTTTAGATGAAAAATTGTTGGTAGTAGATTTCCAAAAAAACGTCATTTGGGGCATGAAAACGGCTCTGGAAGTTTAGGACCTGAAAAAACTGCTAAAAATAGTAAACTGTGCTACAATTAAGGAAACTGACAAACTGAAAGAAACAATGGTGTGGCTCTAAGTGGAATTGGTGGGTGGCCACATATATCCACTTGGATCATTCCACCCTCCTTAGGAAATAATTGTCCCCATTGCATTGAGTTCCTCCATGAGAAGAGGAAACTTCAGCTGAACTTCGTCCCTAGTGAGCCACTTTCCTTAGTGAAGGAGTTGGCCTAATTTGACAACTCGATATAGTTGTATCTTCTATTGGTGAGTGCTTTTGATCTGCGTATCCATGATCCGATCATTTGTGGCTTCCTCCATGAAATCTGGATTTAACTCTGTACATGTGAGTTGTTCTACAATGTCTGATGTGTCGAGAATTGGTGGGAAGTATGGTCAAAGGCGGTCCACATTGAACACTGGGTGCAGGCCAAGGAACGGGTGAATGTTGGGCTCAAATGCATTATCCCCTACAACCTTGGTAATGGTGTAAGGACCATATCAGAGTGGTCTGAGTTTACGATAAGCTCCGGTAAGGCGTTCTGTCTACAAATGAAACCAGACCTTGTTGCCTACCCAAAACTTGTGTGGCACCCGATGTTGATCACGTCGCTGCTTGTACTTGGAATTTGATTTCTCCAGAATGTCATGGACCTACTGGCAGATATGTTGGATGTGACCATTGAAGTTGTTTTCCTTATCGGCTTCCGACCGGACATGAGTCGAATATGCCTAAGTAGCTGCAAATGGTATGGCTAGATCAATGTGACATAGTGGCTGGAATCTCAAGCCCACCTGAAAAGGTTTGTGGCTGGTCGAGCTGTGGAGAGCTCGGTTATAGTTGTGCTTGACATAGGGAAGGCTCTCATCCCATGTGTGTGGATGCTTTGAGTTGTACATGCACAGAATGTGTACAATCATCCTGTTGATGACCTTTGTGTGGCCATCAATTTGGGGATCAAAGGATGTGGACTAAGTGAGCTTAGTGTCCAGCATCCACCAAAGACTAGACCAAAATTTACTGAGGAACCTGCTATCCTGATATGAGATGATAGACTGTAGGATCACAAAGTGTACCCACACTTTTTCAAAGAATATTTTAGCAGTGGCTTCTGTTGTGATATTCTTCTTGCAGGCCGCCAGAATGGCCATCTTTGAGAATTTTTTGATGACCACAAAATCACAATCATTTCCATGCTTAGTAGAAGGCTGGCCCAGCATGTAATCCATGGAGATGGATTCCCAAGGTGGACTAGGGATAGGAAGTGGAGTATAGAGGCCTTGCTTCTTGATGTTCGATTTGGTAATGCCGCAGACAGTGAAGGATCTGATGTACTTCCTGACATCCTGTTAAAGATTCAGCCAGTAGAAATACTTCTGCAGTACTACCACTATTTTCTCGACCCCGAAAAGCCCAGCAGCCCGACTGTAGTATGCTTCCCAACTCTGGCTGAAGATCAGGATGTCATCCAAGTATACCACTACAAATGAGTTGGTGAATAGCTACAAGATGTCATCCATCAGCCTCATGAAGGTTGCAGGAGCATTCATCAACCCAAAAGGAATAACCAACCATTCGAAAAGGCCCTCCTTGGCTTTGAAGGTAGTTTTCCACACATTGGAGGGTTCAATTGGTACCTCATGCTAGTCGGACTTCAAGTTAATCTTGCTGAAATATTTTTTCCCCCTTCAACTATTATCAAAGGTAAATTCGTATGATCAGGTACCTATTCTGGAAATTAATCTTATTCTACGCCCAATAGTCAATACAGAGTCTCCAAGTCCCATCCTTCTTTTGTACTAACATGATTGGGCTCCCACATGATGATGAACTCAGACGAATGTGACCTTTCTGTAGCAGCTCTTGAATCTGCCTCTTGATGTTTTCATTCTTCAAAATTAAGCGTTGATAGATAGGTCCATTGGGCAGCAGTGCACTTGGGGTTAGATCAATGTTGTGCTTGACCTGATAGTGTATAGGCACCCCTGTGGAGGAGGTGAAGATGTTATTGTACACCTCCATGAACTTTTCCATCTGTTGTTGCCGTGTGGAGGGGCCCTGTCTGGAGGTCATGGCCACCATCTTATTCTTTCCCTTAGGGAATATCATTAGGAAAACAAATTTCCCAATTTTGGAAATGAGCTTACTGCAATGTTTTTCAGTAACCAAAGAGTTGCTGGCAAGCAGTGCTACCTCCGGTATCCTATACAACTTATTTCCCAAAGTAACAATAATAGCATGAGGCCTTAACTCATACACAACATGTTGCTTCCATAAGTGTGGTTGGCATAATAATACATCACAAACATCAAGGGGAACAACGTCACATAATACCTCATCCATGAAGGGCTTGACATTGTATGAAAGGTGGCACTATTGGCTCACGCGAAGATCTCGTCCTTGGTTAAGCCACCCGATGGTGTACGGTTGTGGATGTGTTGCGGTCCATAAGCCTAGCCACTTCACAACCTCTACCAAAGTGAGGTTCCTTTGGCTCCTGTTGTCAATAATGAATTGTAGCGAGGAACCCTTTACCCACATCTGGGAGTGGAAGAGGTGCTCCTCCTCCTCTCGATGTTCAGATTCCTCCTTTTGGATCTTCGTGGTGGCAATGGTGGTGTTGGGCTCTGCATCTATAATCTGCTTCCCTTTTTCATTTCGCTTATCGAGTTCTAACTCAGAGTCATAATATGCATCTAATTCCGAAGCCTTTAGCTTAGCCATGAGTGACTACTTGGGCCGACACTCACTTCTGTTATGAGTGGAGCTCTTATGGAACTCACATCACTTTCTTGTGTCCTTCTTCGGCTTCGTGGCATTGTTCTTTGCTTGTAGCTTTGGCAAGTTTTTCTAGGTAGCCCTGCCTCAACTTTGTCCTTTGTTCTACGGTTGGGGGCACCTTTCCCTTGCCTTAGATTGGTAGTTCCAAAGTCTTGCTTCTTCTATTTAAACTTTTTCTTGATCTTGACTGCATATTGGTATGTCGTGCTGAGTGAGTAGATGTATAGGAATTTCATCTCATCCTGGATGTACCTGTGCAGGCAACTGAGGTACTTGAGAACCAAATACTTCAAAGAATACTTGATACCCAACTTCGTGCGAAGGGTATGAAAAACATTGATAAACTCTAGCACATCTTCATCCCTTCCTTGTCGCAATGTTGTCCACTTTATGTATTTCTCCTCATAGCTCCTAACAAGGTAGTACTACTCCTTGATGGCATCCCAGAAGGAGTTCCAAGTTGGTGTGGTTGAAAATAATGAGTTTGTGCTTTCATCCTTCTACTCACAGTAGTTTCCCACCAGTCCTTGATGTGGGGAGCGGCTCTGAGAAGTGCAAAGGTGATCTCTTCTAGGCTAGAAAAATCATGAACGAAAAAATATCCTTCTAGTAGATTTAACCATTTATTTATAGCGTTTGCATCTATCTAACCCTCAAATATGGGAATTCCAAAGTTAACTTGTACCTTAAAGGGTGTGGCGCTTCAAGAGTAGTTTCTCGAAGTAGAAGTGTCACCCCTGGGCCATCACCGAAGGATTTGGGCATAGTTGTCCATCATCACATTCCCTTATCACTCAAGGGCTTCCTCGAGAAATATTTTGATAGGATCTCCTGTTGTTTCCAGGAAAACTAGTGTCTATTCAGATCTGCTAGTCCCACTAAGACGGGTAGCTATCTTAGAAACAAACAATTCAAAGTAACCTGTGTTTGCCTTTATGGGAGATAGATAAGAGAGAAGCAAAGAGTACCAACCTTAGTCTTTCACTTGGCTCCTTGCTTGTTTCCTCCCTCCTTTAATAAAGATTTTCCACTCCTTTCTCACTTGTCCCGCTTCAAAGAACACCTGTAGAGGCAAAGCAACAAGAAACCATCAAAGCATAGAGATCTATGATAACATAAATAATGTAGAATCAGAAATACATTAACCATAGAAATGCATACACAAATACAAGATTCTAGAATACACAAGTATATGGAGGAAAATTCAAATAACTTTATTAATAGAAGTAGAGGAGAGGATTACAGCCCAGCTATCTAATCCAGCGCCATCCTCCCAACATGAAAGCCCTCTTCACCTCATGAAAAGCAAGATCACCCAACAACACAATGTCTTAAAGAGAAACCAACAACACTTCTTTACATATTACAAAATTCCAGCCTCTGGATCTCTAGGATGAGGGATCCATATATAGATATTTGTAGGTGGGTGAGTCAACTCCTAGGTTTTTTATTAGTGTCATTTCACTGATAGTTCTTGGTTCCACTTGGAGATTTCATGATCTCTTAATCAGCCTTGAGCGAATTCAGAGAGGCAAGTGTCATATGAGCAGATTCTAGAAGATTCTCTGAGTTTCCACCTAGCAAACTACCTCTGCCATTTGTCTGCTCTTGCTCATCACACCCTAGAGAAGGAATTTTTAGTATGCATCACACCCCTTGTGTGTAATAGGTGAGATGCATCACACCCTCAACATGGAGCAGTCTGTATGGTCTAGTTTTGACCAGTTCTGAGTAGTTTTTCAGGGAGAACTTCTGGGAAATGATGTAATCAGTTGAACTTGATCCTTTAGGGTTTGAAACAACACTTTTAGGGGTTTGAGAGCCCTTGGTTTATCAACATATGTGATTGGGGTTGCAGTTCCCAAATATGTCTATAACAGTTTCCCCCTAAAGCATGAGGTCGTAAATATTCTGATGTCGGGTGAAATGCTTTATCATGAGGATCCGAGGTTTTTCGAACTGGAAGGTGACCTTTATAAAATAAAATAAAATACATTATCTTCATATTACTTTCATGGTCTAGTTGAGGCGGGCATTCCCATGCTCAGCTTTATAAATTCATTTTCATGTACATAGGACAAACAACTATTTGTGTGGCAAACTGATGATTCTGGTAGAGCCATTATCCTTTAGCTTGGATGATCATCTATGCAGCTATGTAGTACATTTGATGTCTTTATTTTCCTGAATATATCACAACCCAGATGGATGAAACTAGATCCAGGGTCTTCAAACTCATTGAATATTCGCCCTATGTGCAAGTTGATCCATGTGAAAAGATATCCTGAAGTCAAACAGGGAAAGACTTCGCCTGATTACCAACCAATGATGTAAGCTGTTAACAGGCGTGAGAGGAATCACTGATAATGATAATGACCCCCAAGGTACTACAGTAAAATTCACGTGGTGTGAATATAGGACTTGACGTCGAACACCATGCAAAATATTTCGGTCGAAGGCCATTTATGTAAACCTGTCGCCGGAAGTGCGAAACTTGTCATTGAGGCATGCAAGCTTAAAAGTATTGAAAGGGTTGTTTCTAAGTCAACTTCTTGGATAATGAGCTGATGTTGACAAGAAGTGACCCGTCATAGGAGGGCCTTAATGAATCCCACATATATGACATGAAACAAAGCAAATGATTTTCTGAACGTGAAAACAATCTGATGATACAAGGTTCATGGTGGTGGTCATGAAAAATGGAGTGTGAAGGTATTACAGTGGATGAGGCATTAGCTAGGTTGGTGAATTCCCTGAGTGACTTCTCTTAAACATATCGGCGACACTGTGATGGATCGGTAGTGTTAACCCCATGGATGGTACGGAGGACCAATGGTGATGGTGAATGGAATAACCCAACCCGACTCAATCATGGTGATGGAGTGAAAGTGTCATGTTCAAGAGTGACCTGCTACCATTGAATTTCTTCAAGTTTTCTTCCCTTTTTCCCAAGTCATTGCTGACCAGTACTTCTTTATTTTTGTCAAGCTTGAGGAGGATAACATATGCTTGTTTTATAATTTGCCCTTCGGGCAAACCTGTCGCTCTATTTTAGCGAGTATAGAGACAATGAAACTTGCTCTTATCTCGGTAGAGAAGTTTGTCGCTATTGTTTTAACGAGTTTAACGACAAAGATAACTCGGTCCATTTCATATTTAGAGAGTTTGGAAAGAGATGGAAAGGAAAATCTAGTAGTCCTTTTTCATGGTATAATCCCTTAAGTCTGAAAAAGTATAAAATAATATGAAAGGGATGACTTTTCGATAGTTTTAGCCAACCGAACAAGACAAGTGCTCGATCTTTTTATGTAATGATCCCTTAGGTCCAAAAATATTGAAATATAAAGGAGGGATGATGCTTCCCTTTACTTTAACGATTTGGAAAGGCTAGTAGCTTGGCAATATTTTCATATTTAATGAGACTAAAAAGAGCATAAAAGAGACTCGTTTTTGAGGAACGAGTGATGTATCCTGGTAGTAGTTGGTTCTAGGTAAGTTTGGAACTTCTCAAACACAACAATGTAATGAGGGTGGCTAGTAGAATCACTCATCGCAGCTATTCCTGAAAAGGTTAAACAATCAAGTGGAGGCATATGATCAGATAAAAGAGTGGATGTGACAGCAAGAACACGACCAAGGCTCAAACGGCTGATAGTAATGCGATCACAAAGGTTATTTACTGAGGGTGGATTCATTTTTTAATGAGCTTGAATATTTAGAAACTATGCTCAGTGGCAGGTTTATTTTTTAACAAGCTTGAACCCTACGGTAACACTGCTCGTTGCTAGGTTTATTTTTTAATGAGCTTTAACTTTGTGGAAGCATTGCTCGTGCTAGTCTTTTGATGATGTCTCTTGGTAGATTTTTTTTTTAATGAGCTTGAACATTACTCTAACATGTGCTCATTGCCTTTCTATGCAGGCTGGAAATGACCGAGCTATGAGTTTAAAGGGTTGAGGACCTACAAACTAAGAAAATCAAAGGTCGTTTTTCACTTGCATACAATGGTTTGCATGCCCCCAGGTTTTTCAATAAAAGGAGAGTTTCCAGGTTACCAAATGGAAGTTCCTGTAGTTAGGGAGGATTGTTTCCGTCTGTAGACAAAAACTCTTCCTTTGCTTTGTCCATTGAAATAGAAAAAGGTGAATGGTGTGAGCTTCCAATCACATAACGTACGAAGGTGAATGGTGTGATCTTCCAATCAAAATTGTACAAAGGAGATATGTGTATCAGACTAATCACATAACCTATACGGGAATGTTTCTCATTTGAAGCATTATAACCTTTCAAGAAAGCCTCTCTTTCCCTCTGGGATCGCCTACCGAGGTAGACTAGGGTGCATGCCCCCTAAACTTCATCACACTCACCGAACTACTCATTGTAGTTAGGTGGATGGAATGAAGGTTGAAGAGATATTGTTGACACGAAGAGACCATTTAGGGGTGATGGTTAAGTAATAGCCGTGTTTGAACCAGGGAATGAAGGCTGGTCAACAAGTTGTACCATTCTGCATTCATACGGAAAACACATCACCCGAAAGAGTGAGGAAACAATAGCTCCCATGCTATAAATGTAGTCACGCACAAGGAACCATTGTAATATAGTGGCCCTTGGACTACCATCACGTTCAAATGAACGGTTTTGCTTCTCAAAGTTATAGGAAAATTTGGAAGGATTCCTAACGGTCTACTAGTTCCTTTATTGAAGCCTGACAAATTTCGAATCTTAGGCAGAATCGATGGCAAACCAAGCACTTTCCAAGCAGTCGAGGAAAGGATACTCACAGAAGCCCCTTCATCTATGATAGTGCCAGCCATGATCATTCTATAAACTTGTACTATGATTTGGAATGGTACATTAGATGGAAGGCAAGGTCCCGCTAGTAGATTCCAATCAAAGGAATCGACTAGATTGCTTGGGGGAGGGACCAAATAAATGGCCGATTTAATCTCTTGAAATGGGGAACTTACCTCCTGTGGTAAAGGAATGGGTAGATTGCCCCCATGTTCATCAGACTCTGTGTTAACAAAAAGAATTTGAAGGGTGTCGTTCTCATTCTCTTTGGAGACTGTATCATCTAAAGGTGGACCTTCTAAAGAAAAGACTGGGTTGACTGCCATCTCGACCTATTGAATTTGGTTTAGTGTGGACTCAAAGGGTTCATCTTCAATGATAGTCGCTTCGACCAACAACAAAGGTATGTCAGTCGGATTTTCAACTAGCGATGGACTTGGCAAGAGTTTCTTATATCCAGGCAGAAGTCACTGCGGTGAAGCAGGATGGTTATCCAAGACTCTTTTAGCTTCGTCCAAAAAAGGACAACGGTGGAGGGCATGATCACCCTCACACAACCTACAAGGAAATATATATCTTCCTTTTTGTCCATTGACTTCATTTTCAATAGTCGATGGTGTACTCTCAACATGATCGGCAGAGGTTGATGACATCGGGTTGTGCAAGTGGGGAGGCCAGTCTCTCAAGATCCACGGGATGCAAGGAAAATATCGATGATAGTGGTTCCCTTTGCAAATTACGCATGGAGATTTGGCTTTGGAATGTGCAGTGTGTGGATTTTCGCCAGACGATGCATGGTTACCCCCTTGCGTGACTAGCTTCTTCTTCTTCTCCTTCCCTTTCTTCTTCTTCTCAGCTATTTGGATTTTAGTATCACTAGTTTCACCAAGCGAAGAGGAAGAAGGAGAGGGACAAACAAACAAAGTAGAAGGTGGGGGAGCAACTCCAGTGTCATCTAGTTGCTGATTTGATTACTGAGGAACTACGGTGTTTTGAATGATAGAGGTCGAGAATAGCCAAACTGGCAGGCCAATTGTGATTCCTAGAAAGGAAAATGTAGCCATATAAGGAGCACCAATATCTCCCCAAGAAGAGAAAGGACTAGAATTCCCTCAAGGGGAAATCCTTCATTGGTGGAATCCATTATCTCAACCTAAGATCAACGAGGGAATAGTGATGTTATTTCGAATTAAATAAATTTTATGACGCTTTGACACAACTTGCTTTTTAAATTTTTAAGAGTCGAGAAAAAGCTAAAGGTGACTCTAGTCGACTTCAATTTTTAATGAGCCTGAAGTGACAAGTGCTCAGATGGACCTTTTCTTTTAAGGAGATGAAAAGGAATGAAAGTGACTACTCTGGAAATCTAGACAAAGGGTTTACCAAACCAATCGTAAAACTACAATATACACCTCGGTGGTAAATTAAAGAGAAATTACCGAGGACTTTACGTACAGTAGTCAATCTTCCTGAATGTTGTGTTCAGTGCATTGCGATCAATAGGGTGGTAGACATGGCTTCCTAAGGACAAAGGATATCATCCTATTGTGGTCTCCCAATGTATACTCGACGATATGTGGGAGAACAAGTTTGTACTAGCACTTGTCGTATCAAATAGGAGGAATCACTAAACCTATGATGAAAACGTTAGTTACGAGGCTTTACGACGCCGGAATACATCTCTAGCCTAGACTTCTAGATGTTGTGCGTTAGGTTCCAAAGCAGTTTTATGCTCATTGAGGTTTATTTTATAGTTGATCTTTCTTCAGAAGTTTTCCTTTCAAGGTTCACTGTGTGATGTAGATGTACAATTCCTAAATATGCAATCTAAAATGATAAAAAGTTGTTTATTTTCTTTTAGCAATGAAAATCCTAGCTACTAAGGAAAGAAGAGTAAGATTCTTTCAAGAGAGAGCAGAGAGTACACACTACATCCACTTTTCCTAAATCAATTTCCACATGCAGCCTAAATGCAAATGCACATGCATGTATTTGTTTTTCTGTTTTCTTAATGTGAGAATGCCAAAAAGAAAACTAAGTACATATCTGAACTACTTTTCTTCAAAGTGACACTTTAGCAATTTCTTTTCAAAAACGAAAGGAAGAGTAAGACGACACTTTCAATTTCAAATGGGAAATTGCTTTCGACACTTCAAATACTGACAATTCAAATCAAATACAATGGCAAATGTATAATCGACTATTTGAAAGAGTAAGACTTTATGACACTCTTTTCTTGACTCAAAATGACAATTGTGACACTTTTGAATCAAAAGACGAAAATTCGATTAAGCTACTATTTGCAAAGGAGGACTGTAAATGATGAAAAATAGATAAAAAAAAACATTCACAATTCCTTATCAAGGGAGGCTGAATAATGTGAAGGAAGAAGGTTTCAATAATGATATATTGGTCATAGGCTGCAAAAATACTAAATAGAGCTGAAAACAATGAAGAAAAAACCAAAATCCAGAGAAGGAAACAGTCTCATTCAATCATCGCACCTATCCTTAAGGGAAACAAGGATGCATCTCACCTGCAACACATGGGAGGTGCGATGCATCTAGACTGCCAATGAGAGACAACGCAATGGTCTAGGGATGATACTGAGCTTGGTTTTCACTCACAATTTGTAGCTAAGTTCAGTGATTTAGGCCAAGCTTATGATGGACAGTAAACACAAATTATAGGAGTATGATCTTATGAGATTATTGAGCTACCACCAGGGCACTTAGGATGTTTGCAAGTCAGATGTTTAGTTCATAAACCAACCTGGAGATTGACTGAAGTAGCGTTTATCTACTTTGCAGTTTCATAGCAAAAGCAGTTCGAAGGCTAGTTGGCTTAACTTCAGGCTCTGTCTGTAGTTTATAAAGCAAACAATAGTAACAAACAAACAAACTATTTTCTCCCCAACGGAGTCGCCATTTTGTTTCCGAGAAAACTAGTGTCTATTCACATCAACTAGTCCCACTAAGACGAGTAGCTATCTTAGAAACAAACAATTCAAAGTAACTTGTGTTTTCCTTTATGGGAGATAGATAAGAGATAAGTAGAGAGCACCAACCTTTGTCTTTCGCTTGGCTCCTTGCTTGTTTCCTCTCTCCTTTGATAGAGCCTCACTACTCCTTTCTCACTTGTCCTGCTTCAAAGAACACCTGTAGAGGCAAAGCAACAAGAAACCATCAAAACATAGAGATCCATGATAACATAAATAATGTAGAATCAGAAATACATTAACCATAAAAATGCATACACAAATACAAGATTCAGGAATACACAAGTATATGGAGGAAAACTCAATTAACTTTATCGATAGAAGTAGAAGAGAGGATTACAACCCAGCTATCTGATCCAGCGCCATCCTCCCAGCATGAAAGCCCTCTTCACCTCATGAAAAGCGAGATCACCCAACAATACAATGTCTCAAAGAGAAACCAACATCACTTCCTTACATATTACAAAATTCCAGCCTCTGGATCTCTAGGATGAGGGAGCCATATATAGATATTTGCAAGGAGGTGAGTCAGCTTCTGGGTTTTTGATTAGTGCCATTTCATTGATAGTTCTTGGTTCCACTTGGAGATTTCATGAACTCTTACTCATCCCTGGGCGAATTCAGAGAAGCAAGTGTCATATGAGCAGTTTCTAAAAGATTCTCTGAGTTTCCAACTAGCAAACTACCTATGCTAATTGTCTACTCTCACTCATCGAACCCTACAAAACGGATTTTCAGTATGCATCACACCGCTTGTGTGTAATAGGTGAGATGCATCGCACCCTTAACATGGAGCAGTCTGTATGGTCCAATTTTGACCAATTCAGAGTAGTTTTTCAGGGAGAACTTCTGGGAAATGATGTAATCAGTTGACCTTGATCCTTTAGGGTTTGAAACAACACTTTCAGGGGTTTGAGAGCCCTTGGTTTATCGACATATGTGATTGGGGTTGCAGTTCCTAAATATGTCTATAACACCTACCCCCTCATCTTTCTTTTCATCTGCCATGAGAGGCCGTAAGGATTTGCATTCCTAGTCTTGCAAAGGTTCAACTAGTTCAAGCCCTAACACCTTATATCCCGACCTCACTGGGAACATGCAAAGAAAAACAGATAAAGAGCAAACTGCTTTGATACCACTGATCAAGATTTAAATAGGAATGAAATAAATTACATATATAACCATAAATACAAATATGCATTAGAAATAACACTTCATTTCAGTAATATCAAATACTGAGTAATGCTTACAAATAGAATGAAAATAAGACTAGCTCGAGCGATGGTAGCTTATCTTTTAGAAGAGATGTGGTGGCTACCTACCTCTGAACTGTGTTACAATGAGGTTGAAGGTCTTTTTTATTATTTAACAATAAGAGAAAACCATAAAAAACCAAAACCCTAACCCGAGGAGATGTACAACAAGAGTTTATGGGCCCCATTGGGGTGAGTTGGGCAACCAACTTCCCGAGGTCACGAAATGATCATATTATCTCCGTTTGACACGCATGATAACCAATTGGAAAGATATCTCCAAGGACTACGAAGAAAAAGGAAAATTTAGATAGGAAATCTCTGGCGGTAGATTGCCAAAAAAACTTCGTTTAGGACCTCAAAATGGCTCTAGAAGATTAGAACCCGAAAAAACTGCTAAAAATAGTAAATTGTGCTACAATTACGGAAACTGACAATCTAAAAGAAAGAATGGTGGGGGTCCAAGTGGAATTGGCGGGTGGCCACCAGTATCCACCTGGATCAGTTACCAACTAATCCTCAAAAGCCCTTTTATCAATTAGAGCTCGATTTTCTTCATTTTTTATTATTTTCCTTCAATTTCCTCCTCACATGCAACCTGCGACCTTTCACCTTGCTTTTCTCCTAGTTTCAATTATTTTCATAAATAAATGTGCCAAAAATGCCATTTGCCTTTCCAAAGCCTTATCCATGCCTTTTCCAGTTTCCGTAACCATTAATAACTATTTGAAGACCCACACTAAGATGTCTTTCCCAACATTCAACTTGGAATAGGTGTCCCATCAACCTTGATTACTATTTTTCTTTTCTTAACCTTTATTATATGGTATTTTCACCAGGGTTGTTATAGAATTCTCCCCCTTAGGGGAACACTGTCCTCTTTGTTCAACAATACATATAACCAAAATAATTTTGTAAGAAAAACATACTCTTGATGGAGCTTTATAAATTAACTTGTTGTAGTATTTACAATGATCAACTCACTAAGAAGTAGACCAACATGATAAAATAAAAAACATAACATCATAATGACATGACACCCATACTGCTTATTGGAGCTTTATAGCATAACTCATGGACATATTTACATCGATATACATATGTACATATACCAAACATAACCAAAACATGTACCAAAACATATACCAATACGTATACGAAAACACAATACCAAAACTTCTTTGCCTCAACTGACAAACAAAGAAGGATACATAGCTCGTGCCTAATATGCCATTTCCCATGTAGCTTCATCGGGCCTAAAGTGCTTCCATTGCACCTTAACTTACTCAATTTCTCAGTTCCAGATCATGAGAACCCTTTTATCCAATATACACTAAGGCACCCGCTAGAATTCTCCATCTGGTTCCACCTACAATACAAACCATTCAATCACATGACCAAAATATTCAATATAATTCTTAAGCAATGACAGATGGAAAACATCATGGAATTTCACTATTATATGCAATGCAAGTCGATAGGATACTCGCCCAATCGTCTCAATAATGTTGAAGGGTCCACAAAACCAAGATGCCATCTTGGAACATGGTCTAATCCATAATGAGCTCTTCTTTGGTTTGATGCGAAAGTACACCTATTCCCCAACCTAGAACTCCTTGAATAACTTGTTCCAATCTACATATCTCTTCTCATTATCCTGTGCTACCCTTAGATTCTTGTTTATAACATACATTTCCTTCTCCATGTCCTCCAACATGTTTGGTCCAATCAACACCCTATTAACTAGATCACTCTAATTGACAAGAGTATTGCAACTCCACCCATATAATTCCTCAAATGGACTCATCTTCAAATATTCCTGATACCCATTGTCGTAAGAAAACTCTACCACTTGAAGATAATCTTCCCACTTTCAATGTTGATGCATCACATACATCCTCAAAATGTCCTCCAATATCCTATTGACCCTCTTTGTATGTCCATTGGTCTGCAGATGATAAGCTCTACTAAAGGCCAACCCTATGCCTAAAACTACAAACAACTCCTTCCAAAACTTGGAAGTGAACTTTGCATCCGTGTCTTACATAATCTTCTTTGGAACACCATGCAATCTGACCACATCTATGATGAATACGTATGCTACATCGCTAGATGAGAATGTAGAATTCACTAGAATAAAGTGAACAACCTTTGTCAACCTATCCATAACAACCATGACGGAATAATGTTGTCTCACTATCCTCAGAAAACCATTGATGAAGTCCATGGAAATGACCTCCCATTTCCACTATGGAATTGCAATCTGTTGTAGCAATCCACCTGGATGCTTACACTATACCTTCACATGCTAACAATCAAAGCACCTAGCCACAAACTTTGCTACATCCCACTTTGGGTTTGGCCAATAATAAAAACTCTTCATTGCGGTCAATGTCTTCTAATATCTTGGGTGACCTGAATAAGGTTTCGCATGAAACTCCCTCATTATCACCTTCTTGAGCTCACTACTAGCTGGCACATATATCCTATCTCTGAAACTAACCAATCCATCTACTATAAGGAAATAGTCCACATCTGGTTCACCTGCACCTGTACCTATACCTATACTATTTCCTGTACATGTACCAGTACTCTACTGCAACCTATGCATAACCTCCATATACCTGACATCTTATTGACCTACTTGCAAGATCTTATCATGTAAGTTTTTCCCATAGGAATTCATAGCTGCTAAGCGATTTACCTGTACCCAGCTGCTAAGAGAATCTGCCACCTTGTTCTCTTTACCTTTGATGTACCTGATCTCAAAATTGAACTCACTAGTCGTGGCCAATCGCTGAGCTTGCCTACCATTCAAATTGGGTTGGTCAAATAGATACCATAAATCACTACGATCACTCATCAATATAAACCTCCTGCCTCTAAGATAGTGTCTCCACATCCTCAATGCATGTACGATTGCTGCTAACTCAAGGTCATATGTGGGGTAGTTCTCCTCGTGCTCATTCAATTTTCGTGACTTATAGCATACCACCTAACCATCCTTCATAAGGACTCCTCCAAGTCCTTTCTTGCGAGCATCTATGCATACTACAAACTCTTTGTCTTGATCTGCTATCTTCAACATTGGTGCATGTGTCAACAATTGCTTGAGCTGGTTAAAACTAGCCTCACAATCCTCTGTCCGTTCAAACTTCTTACCTTTTCTATGCAATGATGTGATAGGATAAGGAATCTATGAGAAATTTGTGATGAACCTCCTGTAATACCCTACCAACCCCATGAAATATCTCACCTCATCTACGTTCCTAGGAGCCACCCACTCCATTATAGCTCTTTTTTTTCTTGGACTACTGCAATGGCCTCCTTGGAGACAACATGTCCCAAGTAATGTACCTCAGTGTGAAAGAAACTAAACTTGCTGAGCTTAGCATACAACACATGCTCTCTCAACAATATCAACACTGATGCTAAATGTTGAACACGCTCTTCCCCATTTTCAGAATATACCAATATATCATCGATGATCACAATAACAAACTTATCCATGTATGGACACAATGCACTATTCATCAAGCACATAAAAGTAGCTAGAGCATTAGTCAAACTAAATGGAACTATAACAAAATCATAATTCCCATACCTGGTCCAGAAGGTTGTCTTTTAAATGTCCTCCTCTTTGATGTGTACATGGTGATATCTAGATCTCAGATCAATCTTCGAGAACATTGCTACTCCCTTCAGCTGATCGAACAAGTCATGAATCCTTGGTAACATATAGCTCTTCTTGATGGTCACTCTGTTCAACTACCTATAGTCAATGCATAATTTGAGAGTACCATCTTTCTTATTCAAAAGCAATACTGGTGCACCCCAAGGTGATATGCTTGGCCTAATGTATCCCTTGTCCAACATTTCCTTCAACTGCAGCTTCAACTCTATCATCTTAGGTGTGCTCATCCTATAAGGTGTTTTTGATTCCAAAGTTGCCCCTGGAACCAACTCAATAGAAAATTCTACCTCCTTTTGATGAGGAAACTCTAAAATGTCTTCAGGAAATACATGTTGGAAGTGTTGTAGAACTGGGTACCTGCTCAAAACATCTGCATTCTCAACTTCCTTACCTTTGTCACTAGAAATGTGCATTGCAAATAACACACACCCTTTCTTGTGACTATGCTTGGCCTACGTAATTGTTACCATCCTAATTTATGTGGCTTTCTTCTTTCCTTGTAAGACTCTTGGTTCCTCATTTTCATCCACACATTCAATGGCTTTGTCATAACAATCCACTTTGGTTGTATGAAGGTACAACTAATCCATGCCCAATAACATGTTGTATGATCCCAACGATAATACATTCAAATGTGCTATAGTAGGAATATCATTCAAATAAAATACATAAGCTCTTACCCAATGGTGAACTCAGTTCTTTGTATTTGTAGCCAACTCCACTAAACAAGATTTTGCATGCAATTCCTTACTCAAACGACACTTATCCACCAAGTGAGGACTAACATAGATATAATTATATCCAGGGTAAATCAAAATAGAAATAACTTCATCACAAAGATCACCGTCCATCTCAATGATAGATGCTCAATGGCCTACTTGTTTGTTATCCAATGTTGCATAAATACAAGGACACTCTAATCAACATCCCCAACAGTCTTTACCTCCTGCGAACTATATATCTGAGGCCTACCACCTTGATACTGTGGATAATCTCTCTTGTGATGATCTCCTCCACAAGTCCAACACCACACTATGTCCTTACTTTCCTTTTGAGATCGATGTCCCTACGCTCTATCAGATGCACTAAACTTCTTAGATGGCGCTATGTTCTCTTTATCGAATATACCCTAAGGTATTTTTTGCTTCTTGTTTGGTTTTCCTTTGTTATTTTCATTACCTCTCTAATCTGACTCAGTTTGAGATATGCGCTTCAATTCTTTGTATAAATTCCTTAGTTTTCGGATGGTCTCATCCAATGATCAAGGCTCATCAAACTCAATCATGTCTTTGAATTCAATCGGTAATCCACTAACGAACCTTTGGATTATGGCCTTCTCCTCCATGAGGTAAAGCACATACCTCAATAGCTCCAAGAAATTTCTAGTGTACTTATCATCTATCATATATCCCATCTTTATCTCATAGAATTCTTTTTCCCTGTCATCAAAGTATCTCTATGAAAGATACTTATTCTTGAATAGCCTCTCAAAGCCACTCCAAGTGAATTCCTCCTCATGAATACATCTGACATTCTTCACATCCTCCCACCAAATACCTTCTTTACCTTTAGACTGAATGTAGCCACTTTCACTTTCATGTTCTCTGAATAGTCATGCAACCTGAAGAACTTCCTCATACTAAGAACTCATGCCTCTGTATCCTATTATTTCTTCATCTCTCTATCAAAAGTAGGTGGCTTTGCTTTCTTAAAATCATATGGAAAGTATCTCTTATCACACCTCCTGTAAGGATGATAACAATGATGATCGTAGTTCCTATGTGAACCGGAACTAGAATAGTACCTGTGTCCATCACCTCTCCTATCCAGGGTGTCCAACAATCTGCCATCTCTCAGTGTTTCATCTCTATCCGACCTATGACCACCACGAAATCTACTACCGTATGCCCCATTAGTTTTGTTCTCCTACTCATGGTCATTCTAACATGTTCTTTGTCGTTGCAAATTTGACAAAGTTTGAAGTATCACTGCATTTACCTCCACTTGTTTCTTCCATGCTTGTATGATGCTATCATTGTATTCCTTACAACTCCTTATTTTTTCCTTTAAGCTTCTCAGTGTATCTTGACAATCAGAAGAATTCCCAACGCCATATTGCTCTTCTCATCCATAGGGAGAGTCTCAAGAACTATAGTCTACCATACTCCTAGTCATCTTTGATATTCTTCCTGCAAGGTATATCATGTCAGTTGAACCAAATAAAAATAATCCAACGTACCTTAACATAGTTCAAGGAGGATATCTCATTTTCAAGATCAACAAATCAACATAATGCATGTATAACAGAGTCACAACAACATATATAAATATAACTCATAAGCATATAACCTTAACACCATCATTCTAGTTAGAGTCCAGTCACCAATGCATGACCATGTCAACCACACATACCATGACCTCATGCATGATGACTTCAACCATACTAGTGTATGTAGACAATACACGACCATAAACATAGAAGATACACCAGCACATATTCATACAACACACAAGCCTAAACATGCACCACACACATGCATAAACACATATAATCAAGCATAAACAAGAAATAATTGTAACAAAAGGTAGCAACATGTAACCAATCATACAAGGATGATAAATGTAAGCGATATATAACAATGTGTAACCAATCATATACTTTTGACGATGCACTCCACAACAACATCGTTGACTTCCACTTGGAAACATCACTATAACCATGATCAACACCACACAAATGCAACAAGTGCATGGTCTCACAACACAAGAAATACATATGAAATTGATCTAATGCATGACCAACGCACCTAACCCATCTAGTATGAGGGGTGAACCATGCTCTGATAACACTCTGTAACACCCTCCTCCCACATCTACCCAAGTAACTGGCCAAGAAGGGTAAACATGTGACAAGAGGCCACTATGATATGATTCAACCTCCTAACTCATCTTAAGGATGTGGAACTGATGGAAACACACCATAAAGACCTTCAACAATAGCATTAGGACCTTTAGGAACCATCCTAACCTTTCTGCCAATCATCCACTAGGTCCCATTGAGATTTTAGACCACTTAACTCCCGGACACTACCATTACATGGGCATGACAGCCTCTAGGAGGCTCTGGACACTCTCATGACAAGGCATGCCAAAATATAGGAACTAAATTGCATAGTGTTGTGCGAGCGTCCCTGGGATTTGAGCCACTTTTTCAAGCCCAGAGCCCAGGTCATTGCCCATAATTGAATGAAACTATGAGAACAACAAGATAACAAGGAAATGGAAATACAAATGCAATTAATTAAATAGGACCTTGATTGGAACCCTACTAGCCATGACAGACATTTCACCAAATGTATCATGCATATGTAATCTACATGTGTAACTTACGTATCTAAGAATAGGGGTCTCCTACTCATCTAAGAATCGTTAAGAAGCATTGATGCCTCAACACATTAGCTTCCATTTCATCCATCGGGTCATAGATACATTGTTCATTCATTTGAAAGTAGGAACACATTCAAATCCATACATAGATAATGTCATAAAACACATACATAACCAACATAATAGAAACCAAAATACCAAGGAAATCGTAAACATATGATCCACATATAAACCAGTATAATACTCATACAATAACAAGGAGAAATAACCTTATACTATTGATGCAAAGGAAAACCAGTTGTGGGACTTCAATGAACCACCCGACCATAAACATGGCTGAGCCAAAACTCTCTTCATCCAGTCACCCCTATGCCATATTCCAATGATCAATGTGGGATCTCATAAAATACATCAATCCAAAACCATCTAGGGCTTACAAAGGCCAACAACCTCAACCCATCAAACAGTGATTCCACCTCACAGTCAGACATCACCAAACCATCACCATATAGGTCTCTATCCAAGCCTTCCAGGGCTCTAAAGAATTTGTTCCAACCAAGGTGTCAGGACTAGTAACTCAACCCATAGCTCATGCCGAGCTCTAGAACATTTGTGCAACCAAGGCTCCAAGAACTACTAACTCAACCCCAGCTAAGGAAACATGAGAACTAACCAGAAGACAAAGCAAATGAACCCACAACACCATGGCTATCCAAGAAATGGCATGTCTAGGCAAATCCACTATGAATCGAGGAAACCCTCTATGTCATCTACAAATCATGACCAATAAATCACATGCATATGCCATGCATGCCAAAAATAGTGAGGAAAACAAACATGCAACTTTGTACCCACAAGGAAAACCCACTCTAGCTGTTGATCTTGATGTCCTCTTGTGCTTTCCTGCTCTTCCTTTTCCTTTTCTCTCCAAAGATCTAAGTATGCCACACCCTCCAAGAGTGCTCCAAGAAAACTATAAGTGTCCAGTAATGAGAGAGAGAGAGAGAAGAAATGAGAGAGATCCAAAATTGAACTGACAAAGAGTTACCAACTGATCCTCATAAGCCTTTTTTATCAATTAGGCCTCTATTTTCTTCATTTTCCATTATTTTTCTTCAATTTCCTCCTCACATGCAACCTATGACGTTTCACCTTCCTTTTCTCCTAATTTCCATTATTTTCATAAATAAATGTGCCAAAAATGCCATTTTCCTTTCCAAAGCCTTATCCATGCCTTTGCCAATTTCCTTAGCCATTAATAACCAAATGAACACCTACACTGGATGTCTTGCTCAACATTCAACTTGGAATAAGTGTCCCATCAACCGCGGTTATTATTTTAACTTTATTTACTTTTATTACATGGAATTTTCACCAACGCTGTTACAAATTTAGATACCATTTGTCAATGTCATGTATCTAAATATTTATAACAAATTTATGGTATCATCTTGAATTTAATGGATACCCAAATGAAAAATATTATTTTTATTTGAGTTTTTTTCTCTAAATTTTTTAATATAATTTCCTATTAACATATAGAAATTGGAAATTTCAACTTTTCAAGACCTTATTAATGTCATTGTGGATGTGTAATATGATGTGTCATATGCCATGTCATTCCATGTGCCATATATTTGGTTAATTATGTTGATAAGGATGTTGATATATATTGGTGACTTGTCTTTTCAGTTCAATATTTTGTATATGGAATTGGTTCCAACTTAACTAATATTATTTTATTCTCTCAAGGAGTTAGATGTTAGATACATTAGTCTTACGTGACAAGTATCTTCAGCAGTAACTACAGTAATAGCTATACATCATCAACAATATGTACTCATCATAAACATCATCATACAACAAAAAACACTTAAAAAACCATAATTCCAACAACAAACCATTGACTTATCTAAAACAATATCACTTATTCAAATTTCAAACATTGACTTACTCTGATTCAACCACAAACAAACAAACAACCAACTTATACATCACCTTGTCACGAGTGAGATAACTTTGTACATGAGTGATGGAAAATGGAGAACCCAAAAGAAAAAATGATGGAATTCAAGTCATCAAAGACTCAATTACAAATCCATATAAAAAAGAAACTAAAAACAAGAATATTTAGACTATAACCTCCTCTTTGCACATCAATCATAATCCTTTACCATGCAGCACTATATAATCTTTATATATATTAATTTTTTTACCATTCAACCTTATATAATCTTTACATATATTAATATTTTTAATAAAATTGGAAAACATTAAAAAAAAATCAAAACATTTTTAAGAACGTGTATTTAAACCATCAGTGTATATACACCTTTATTAAATTTATCAATAAAATCATAAAATTTATTAATAAACCTTTACCATTCCGCTTATATAATCTTGCACCTATATATTTAAATATTTTTAATAAAGTTAAAAACAATTAAATAAAATTAATTTTAAAATAATATTTAAAAGAGTAGCATATATACAGTTTTATAAAATTTATTACTTAAATGACAATAGGTTTTTGATATAAGAAATACTTTTCTAAATGTTTTTTATTAAATATTAAATAAAGTTAAAATATATAAATAAAAAAATTTGCAAATCATCTTGAGATATGCTTGCTTTTTTAGAGAATAAAGTTAAAATATATAAATAAAAAAAATTTGAAATCATTCTTGAGAATATGCTTGCTTTTTTTTTTCTAATTTATGGGTTCAAATTTAGATACAGGATTCAATTTAAAATTAAAAAAAGTAGAATATGTACATTGTATACCTTATAAAATTACAATATGAAGAGAATTCCTTTGTGTCAGGAAGGAATGGATCTCATATAGTAATTAGATATTTGGCCTGACCATCACCATTCAATATCAATATATATATATGAACTCAATTTGAGGGGATGAACTATCTATTTTATAAAAATAAAATCATTCCATATTTGCTTAAAACAGGAATTTTCACATGTTAAGTTGTTGTTTGGTTTAACAACCATTCAACATATAAACCGCATTCACAGTAAAAGAAAGAAAACACACAACCTAAAAGGACACCAACATTGAGGGGATGAAGTACCTATTTTATAAAAATACAATCATTGCACATTGCCCTAAAAAAACAAGGAATTCTCACCTATTAAGTTGGTGTTGGTTTTAACAACCATTCACCATATAAACCGCACTCGCAGTAAAAGAAAGAAAATAAACAACCTAAAAGGAAACCAAGATTGAGCTAAATTAAACATATAGTGTTAATCATAACAACAATAACAAACCACCAAATAAAATAGTTTATCAAACTACCAAATAAAACAGTTTATCAAACATAACCCATCCCAATGTAACTCTTTTTCCTCGCTATAAAACCATACATATCTAAATAAAACAGACAGTATTGGGAATAACAACAATAACAGACCACCAAATAAAACAGTTTGTCAAGCATAACCCAGCCCAATGTAACTCTTTTTCCTTGCTATAAAAACATACATAGCTAAATAAAACAGATAGTATTAAGCATAGCAACAATAACAGACCACCAAATAAAACAGTTTATCAAGCATAACCCAGCCCAATATAACTATTTTTTCTCGCTATAACCATACATATGTGAAATACAACATGCTAAATATGACAAATCCGATAAAGCCCTTTTTCTGCAGCAACGCAAAGGCTCAACAAGCCCAAGAATTTTTTAATCAAATTCACCTCTAGCCAAGAAAAATTAATCACATCCACTTCTGAGTATAAGACTCTCATTAGTAAATAATGCATCGACATGCTAAACGGCATAGAGAATACCAGAGAAAACCCCACATCAACAAGCCAAAAAGAGTAAACGATAACTACTTGCATGCTGGAAATCTTATTCCCATCGATTCACATCAATCTCCATAAGGTGCAAAATTGAGAACACTTGTTAATAGGTCAAAAGTATAAAAGTCCAATTCCTCATTTAGACAATTCAAAAATAAATAGGTATCCGCTTCCCACCATAGACGAAATCCCAATTGCTAATAAAATCAAACTTATTAGACTTCATTCCAATCCAACATTGCACACCACATTTTCTACAATATCAAACATTTTAGACAAAAGCTCTACTTTCACACCAGATTTCATATAAAATCAAAACATATTTGACAAATCCCAAGCAATAAACTAGCACAACCATATTTACCAATGTGATTAATAAACACCCATAAACTTATATAAAACATACATACAACCACATTTTCCAATATAATTGATATACTTTGATAACCTTATAATAATAATAATAA
>APFE030465928.1:195771-209176 GCA_000404065.3 Pinus taeda
ATAATCAATATTATTATTGAATGTCGCATCGCAATTATCCAAAGAGAGGAATGAACCTTGCCTAAAAGAAAGAGTGATATGTGATTTGGTAGCCGGACCCGAAACCTTATCAAACCTAACCAATAATCTTATCGGATCCGTAAGGTAATCGGGGATCAACACATTCAAGTGGAAGGGGTCTGGCTAAATGAAGTGTTGATTGCCAATGGCCCGATACTCCGATGGTCGATATGCAATATATCGACACGCCGATAGTGATTAGAGGGATTGGTGATCGGGGATCGAAGGTTTCAAAGGCTGAAGCACTGCGGAAAAGTAACAAAGGTGCGGACCCGACTATTCATAGATTCAGGTTCATAAAAGATCCGGCTTTGTGTTCTGGCGGAGTTTTCCTTTGAATTTCCCGTATTTCTATGTATTTTCGATATTTTGTTGTCCCAGATAGTTTTGAAAGGAAAAGTGAAAGATTAATGCTCTCGATAGTGTAAAAGGCTCTCACAGGGTTATATGGCCGTGTTTGTGAAGTCCGACAGTTAATCGCATATCAGGGGTGGAGGAGGTGTGTATTATTGTGAACCGCAGACGAGTCGATACCCAATTGCGATAAAGGTGGAACCTCAAAAGACATGCAGAGGCTGTATAAAGCAAAAATGCATGTTTTGTGGCATTTCCTTTGTAAAAGGTTTTATAAGGAAAATAGTGTCGATAGAAGATTTTATGCGATAAATATATATTAGCTAAACCTAAAGAAAGTAAAGGTTATATATATGCGGGTAAAGAGATAATGAAGGTTATGAGGAGGTTTAAAGTCTCGATAGGAGGTTGAAGCGGGGTGATTGATTTCTGATATAAAGGATCTGATGAATACAACCTTAACCATTCATGGTTGAAGATTTGACTCATTAGAGAGTTAAATTCCTGGGAAAAAAACATGTCCATGCATTTTACATGCATACTATGGGTGTAAGCAGGGGTAACCCTGCGATCAATACCCCAAGGGATTATGGACCGAAGAAAATAATGTTAAACCTAAGGGACTAATATTATAAACCCAACATTGGTACACCGTAATATGGTTATCAGGAAAATAGTGCCAATATAAGATTGTATGCGATAAATATATATTAACCAAGCATAAAGAAAGGAAAGATTATATATATGCGGGTAAAGAGATAATGAAGGTTATGAGGAGGTTTAAAGTCCCAATAGGAGGTTTAAGCTGGTTGATTTAGTTCCGATATAAAGGAACTGATGAATAGGGCCTTAACCATTCATGGTTGAAGATTTGACCCACTCAAGAGTTAAATTCCTAGGAAAAAAATGTGTCCATGCATTTTACATGCATACTGTGGGTGTAAGTGGGGTTAACCCTACCATTAAAATCCAAAGGGATTATGAACCAAAGAAAATAATTTTAAACCCAAGGGACTAATATTAGAAACCCAACATTGGTAAACCCTAATATGGTTATAAGAAAAATAGTGTCGATAGAGGATTTTATGCGATAAATATATATTAACCAAGTCTAAAGAAAGAAAAGGTTATATATATGCAAGTAAAGAGATAATGAAGGTTATGAGGAGGTTTAATGTCCCGATAGGAGGTTTAAGTAGGGTGATTGAGTTCTGATATAAAGCAACTGATGAATAGGGCCCTAACCATTCATGGTTGAAGATTTGACTCATTAGAGAGCTAAATTCCTAGGAAAAAAAGGTGTCCATGCATTTTACATGCATACTGTGGGTGTAAGAGGGGGTAACCCTGCCATCAAAACCCCAAGGGATTATGAACCGAAGAAAATAATGTTAAACCCAAGGGACTAATATTATAAACCCAATATTGGTAAATCCTAATATAAATATTAGAGAGACAAAAATAAACATGGTTTATTTTCATGGTGAGAGAATCCTTGTCACAATGTCACATTCAACCATGGTTGGCCATGGTTGCCTATGATTGACAATGGCTGACCATGATCGATATTATAAACCTAAGCAAACAATAAACCAAAGTCATTGATATTACAAACCCCAAGGAATAATAGAACTAAGGTATTAATACGAAAACACCAAGGGCTTATGAACCCAAGGGAATAATGTTAAACCCATGGGACTAATATTATAAACCCAAATATAAACACTACAAACACTAAAATAAATGTGGTTTATTTTCATGGTGAGTCAATATTTGTCAAAATGAAACATTCGACCAAGGGACTAATATTATAAAACCAACATTGGTAAACGCAAATACAAATACTACAAATACTAAAATAAACATGGTTTATTTTGATGCTAAGACAATTCTTGTCACAATGCGACATTCAACCATGGTTGACGATGTTTGGCTATGATTGAAAATGGTTTACCATGATTTATATTATCGACCAAAGGGAATAATAAACCCAAGGGATTGATATTATAAAGCCAAATGAATAATAAACCCAAGGGTAAATACTACAACCCAAGGAATTATGAAGCTAAGGGAATAATATTAAACCCATGGGACTAGTATAATAAGCTTGACATCGAGTAAAGGAAAATATCAATACTACAAACACTAATTATAAACCCAAATGAATAATAAACCAAAGGGAGTAATACTAAAACCCCAAGGGCATATGAACCCAAGGGAACAATATCAAGCCCAAGGGACTAATATTATAAACCCAATATTCGTAAACCCAGATATAAATATTACAAACACTAAATTAAATATGTTTTATTTTCATGGTGAGACAATCTTTGTCAAAATGTGACATTCAACCATGGGACTAATATTATAAACCCAACATTGGTAAACCCAAATATAAATACCACAAACACTAAAATAAACATGGTTTATTTTGATGGTGAGACAATTTTTGTCACAATGAGACATTCAACCATGATTGACCATGTTTGGCTATTATTTAAAATGGTTTACAATGATTCATATTATAAATCAAAGGGAATAATAAACCCAAGGGATTGATATTATAAACTGAAATGAACAATAAACCCAAGGGATTAATACTAAAACCCCAAGGGATTATGAACCCAAAGGAATAATATTAAACAGAAGGGCCTAATACTATAGACCCAACAATCGTAAACCCAAATGTAAATATTAAAAAGCCCAAAATAAACATGATTTATTTTCATGGTGAGACAATATTTGTCAAAATGGGACATTCAACCACGGGACCAATATGGTAAACCCAAATATAAATATTACAAACACTAAAATAAACATGGTTTATTTTCATGGTAAGACAATCTTTGTCAAAATGCGACATCCAACCATGGGACTAATATTATAAACCCAAATATAAATACTACAAACATCAAAATAAACATGATTTATTTTGACGGTGAGAAAATCCTTGTCAGAATGCGAGAATCAACCATGGTTGACCATGATTGATATTATAAACATAAGGGAATAATAAACCCAAGGGATTGATATTATAAGCCCAAAGGAATAATAAAACTAAGGGATTAATACTAAAACCCAAGGGATTATGAACCAAAGCGAATAATATTAAACCCATGGTACTAATATTATAAACCAATATTGATAAACCCAAAGATAAATAATAAGAACACTAAAATAAACATGGTTTATTTTGATGGTGAGACAATGCTTATCACAATGCAACATTTAAACATGGTTGACCATGGTTGGTTATGATTGACAATGGCTGACCATGATTGATATTATAAACCTAAGGGAATAGTAAACCCAACTTATTTACATTATAAACCCAAATGAATAATAAACCCAAGGGATTAATACTAAAACCCCAAGGGATTATGAACACAAGGGAATAATATTAAGCCGAAGTGTTTAATACTAAAACCCCAAGGGATTATGAACCCAAGGGAATAATATTAAGCCCAACGGAAAAATATTATAAACCCAACATCTGTAAACCCAAATATAAGTATCACAAAGACTAAAATAAACATGATTTATTCATGGTGAGACAATCCTTGTGACAATGTGACATTCAACCATGGTTGACCATGATTGATATTATAAACATGAGGTAATAATAAACCCAAGGGATTGATATTATAAACCCAAGGGATTAATATTAAAACCCCAAGGGATTATGAACCCAAGGGAATAATATTAAAACCAGGGGACTAATTTTATAAACCCAACATTCGTAAACCCAAATATAAATATTACAAACACTAAAATAAACATCATTTATTTTCATGGTTAGGAAATCCTTGTGACAATGTGACATTCAAGCATGGTTGACCATGGTTAGCTATGATTGACAATGGTTTACCGTGATCGATATTATAAACCTAAGGGAATAATAAACCCAAGGGATTGATATGAGAAACCTAAAGGAATAATAAAACGAAGGGATTAGTACTAAAACCCCAAGGGGTTATGAACCCAAGGGAATAATATTAAACCAAAGGGACCAATATTATAAACACAACGTATATAAAGCCTAAGACAAATATTATAAACATTGCAATAAATATGATGGACCATCATAGATTTTCATATTAAGACAATCCTTATGACAATTCCATGTTAGACCATGGTCGACATCATAATAAACCATGTTTGACTTAGGAATAATAAATCCAAGCGATTGATATTATAAACCTAAGGGATTAATACTAAAACCCCAAGCGATTGTGAACCAAAGGGAATACTATTAAACAAAAGGGAATAATATTATAAACCCAAGGGAATAATAAACCAAAGGGATTGATATAATAAACCTAAAGGAATAATAAACCAAATGGATTATTATCTATTTTCATGGTGAGACAGTCCTTGTCACAATGTGACATTCAAGCATGGTTGGCTATGATTGACAATGGTTTACAATGATCGATATTATAATCCTAAGGGAACAAAAACCCAAGGGATTAATATGAGAAACCCAAAGGAATAATAAAATTAAGGGATTAATACTAAGACCCCAAGGGATTATGAACCCAAGGGAATAATATTAAATCCAAGGGACTAATAATATAAACATTAAAATAAACATGATCAATTATCATTGATTTACATATTGAGACAATTCCTATCACAATTCCATGTTGGGCCATGGTCAACATTATGATAAACCATGTTTGACTCGGGAATAATAAACCCAAGCGATTGATACTATAAACCCAAGGGATTAATACTAAAACCCCAAGGGATTATGAACCTAAGACAATATTATTAAATAAAATGGACTAATGATATAAACCCAAGGGATTGATATAATAAACCCAAAGGAATAATAAACCCAAGGGTTTAACACTAAAACCTGAAGGGATTATGAACCCAAGGGATTATTAATATTAAATAATTGAAGAATGAAGAAAACCGATAACTTGATATTATAAACCATTGGGAATTAATAAACCCAAGGGAAAAATACTTTATTAATGCCTTGCTTTCAAATCCTTCCTATCGAGACTAAAACTCTCTCATTAACCTTTATAAAACCTTTGCTAACCCTTTAGCCGCACATATATAACCTTTTCCTCTTTAAACCTTGGTTACATACATATTTAGTGCATAAAATTTCTATCAACACTATTTTCTTAATAAACCATTTACAAAGGAAATATAGGCTTACCACACCTTTTCACCTTGGTACAGCCTTGGCACGCTTTTTGAGATTCACCTTTTTGCTTATCATAATCACGATTCTCCGCGGGTTTTGTTAACAAAGACCTCTATCGCATCCAATATGCAATAATGCGATTTCGGATCTCTAAACTTATTAACTGCGCCATAGAACACCATCGGATCCTCTCCTTTGTATGTCGCATTACTTCTCTGTCATTGATCTTCTCCCGAAAGATCCAATGATTCACACTAGTTTCGAGTTGACCACACACACGGGGGTTAACCGCCTGATAAAGCGGTTTCCCCACTCCAACTCTCTACCATGCATCATGATATGTGTGGAATAGGTTGATCAACACTCAAACCACTTATCATCTAGTCCTCGCCCAAAATATCGCCTAAGGTTATAAACCCACCTTTTCTCTACGTTAACTCCTTTACACTAAGATTCAACCCAAAACACAGTCGGGTCCGAAATTCGGACTTGAAATGTTTTCGACGGGAACCTATACCGTAATCGAGTCGGTAGAACTGATCGGATCGACGCATTGAAGTGGTAGGAAACAGACCTTTGAATCATTGCGATCGCGATCACACGATTAAGTGTGGACGGTCGAATCGAGATTTGGATCGATGATTGCGATGTAATCGTTGATCGCTAATTGCAGAGGTCAAGCGCAGAGACAGTGAATATTCGATATGTCGATACACTGATAGCGATAAAGCACCAATCGACAATTGGAGATTGGAGCGATCGCTTATCGCGGGTCGGAGAAGTGGTGCAACGGACTTGCGAGGGACCGAGAGCAAACTAGATGATAATTATAGGTGCTGGTGTATTATTTTTGAAGTCTGGCCATGGGTTCAGAGCATGGTTTTTTCCCGTATTCCTGTGTATTTCGATAAATGTTGATGTCCTGGGGTTTTAACGTAAAGGAGTGATGTAATGCTCCCGATAGTGTAAAACGCTCTGATAATAATATTTGATTAAAATATTTTTTTTTTCACAAAGTCGGATACTCATATATTTAAAAAACTGTGGGCGCTAAAACTGTTACATAGGATTCGAAGATAGCAATCCCGAATGAGGTCCAGAATCGGGACGCAGCCCGTGACTTCTGTGTGTTTGATTTAAAAAAAGAAAGCTGGAAAAGATACCTACTATACTGTTTTACAAACAATCCATCTATGAGCTTTACTTTACTGTTCATTTAACTAATCATCTAAACCGGTTTTCTTCATAATTCCTCTGTTCTCCTCTTTGGTCCTCTTTTCGACTTTCTTCGGTGGCTGCCACTGCCTGCTTGCTGTCCGTGAGTTGCTTTGAGAGGGTCGGTCGCCTCCTCCATAGGTTGACACTTCACCATGTATACCTTTCATTCCTTTTTCAATCCCAGGTCGATGGTCTTCCTTGTGGCGCTGCGCTCTCCTTGATTGCATAGTGGGGTTTGCTAGCGTGACACTGTTTAGAGAACATAGCTTAATAATAGTCCATGATTTATGCCTGAGGACGGCAGGGGAGGCGCTGGAGCTCAATAAACTGGGCGCGCAACAGAGAGACTCACTCCCCTGGCTAACTTCACAATGGGGCTGAGAGGGAAGGACGCTCAAAGGAGCAGGTATGAGAAGGAAAGGAGCTCTGACTGAAATACAAAGGAGCAGAGGGATGGATCGCAGCTTGGAAAAAGGATTGGCAGAAGAAGAAGATTGGGCTTCTGGATTAGAATTCAGAACATTATTGGCACTGGTATCCTCAAGAGCGGGGTCACTTTCAGTCGAATCAACAGGGGGTCGAGTGATTCCTGAGGAGCATGCAAGGCGGGAGAAGAAGCTAGAACAACAGCAGCATTTTTTGGCCATTGTTATGATTATGAAAGGTTGGGCTGGGACTTCAGTACACGTATGAAGAAACAAATTTGAAAATTGCAAGCTTCGAAAGATTGATAGAAACTTGAGAGCGAATATCGATAATGGGGACTCATGACAGAAAGCCAATCGAGCCTGAAGGGAGATCACGCACAAGGGTGGACTCGAGAAGGATGACAGAATGTGAGGGGAGTGGGAGTCGTCCAAATACTTGCTGGAGGGGTAGATTTTGATCTGAGAATACTCTGGGGGACATTCTGGATGGCCAGAAGGGCATTTTGACAGATTAGGGAATATCTTTATCATAGATTATGTCATTTTCTCTTGCCTGTCCCTGATGCCTGTTTACTGCCATGTTAGCAATGGAGTCTGCTTCTGCGTTATGCTCCCTCAACACATGTCTGAAGGTGACCTCCCCCAAACTTCGAATGGTTTCTTTGATCCGCTTTCTGATGTTGTTGAGGCATTCTTTGTTAAAGTCTCTGTCCTGGATCATTGCAGAGATTAAGATAGCCGAGTCCCCAATTATTATTGGGTTCTTTATCTGCCAGTTGGAGAGGATTGTGGTGCCGAGGAGGAGACTATATGCTTCAGCTGCGTTGTTCGAAGCTGATCCCAATCCCCATTCATAACTGCAGATGATTTTTCCTTCTTTGTCTTTGATTATTCCTCCTGCTCCCACAGCTCCGGGATTGTTCTTTGAAGCTCCATCAAAAAACAGAAGAGGACGGTCTTGCTTGTTTATCCACTGCCTTATTTCATCCTTGTTTCCCCCGAGTTTCCAGTTAGCCTTTTTCTGGGTGGCTTTCTTCTGTGGTGAAGGTTGCTGAGCATGGTTCACATTGAAATTGTTGTACCAGTCCCGTTCCTCTTGTGCCCAGCTGAGTTGGTTTGGGGGTGCTATGTAGTTTGCACTTACGGTCTCCGAGATGTTTGCTATGGTTTTGGCTAGAACGTTGTCCATGTTAGGCCTCTTATTGTTGAAAACAAATTTGTTCCTTTCAAGCCAAAGATTCCAGCATAGTGTGGCTGGAATGCACTTCCATATTCTTGTAATATTATTTTTCTCCTTCAAAGAGTATGGATAGACTCTTTTCCAATTCTTCTGAAGGTTATGCATTTGGTCAGGGGGTCCTCTGATGTCTAAGGGTCTCGTTATGCTGGTCCAGCAGCTTTGAGCGAACGGGCAAAGAAGGAAGGAGTGCTGAAGGGACTCTTCCTCTGCCCAACAGAAGCTGCAAATCGAAGGCCCTTGTATCCCCCTCTTTTTCAGGTTCTCCGTCGTGAGGATTCTTCCTTTTAAAAGAGTCCAGTTGAAGTGCTTTACCTTTGGGAGACATTCTATCTTCCAGGCCACTGAGTAAAGGTTCCAATTGGCAGTGGGGTTTAAATTTTGAAGGGATTTATATCCTTCTTTAACAGTAAAGGAGCCTCCCCCCGAGTCCCAGATATATCTGTCCTCTTTGTCCCTGTTTGTTGGGGCTAATCCAGCTAAAGAGAGCTTCAGATTTAGCCACAAGACTTTTAATTCCGGAGGTAGATTCAAGTCTTTCTAGGCCTGCCATCTGTTTTGGTTCCATAAGGATATGTCATACATGGTGCTTATGTGCCTCTCCTCCATCCAAATTTGAAGAGGTCGAAGCTCTTGGAGGAGGATTCTTGGATTGGAGTTTAATATTCTATCAGTCCAAATATTAATGCTTTGACCATTACCTGGGAGCTTGGAAACGTTTTCCTTGAAATGTGGCAGAACTTTCTTCACTAGGCGTCACATCGGAGTGCAGGGCCTGTCTGCTATTGGATCCTTGAGGATATTGGAGTTTGGGCCTCTGAGATACTTCCTTTTGATTGCTTCCACCCACCATGAGCCAGTTCCTGTGAGCAACCTCCAGATCAGCTTGAGCCCCAACGCCTGGTTGGAGAGGCTTGGAATTTTTATGGATAGGCCACCTTTTTCGTAAGGAAGGGTAACTTGGTCCCAGCTAACAAGGCTGAATTTTTTTGAGTCTTGTTTGCCTCCTTGCCAGAGAAAACTTCTCATTATGAACTCCATGTGTTTGTGGATACTAGCAGGGGCCATCATGATTGCGTATTGGTATATTGGGAGTCCAGAGAGGACGACCTTTATGAGGATTGATCTGCCAGCTAGGTTGAGCCAAGAGACTCCCCAGTTTTGGAGGTGTCCTCTCATTTTTTCGATGTGGTTTGTCCATACTTCAGCTTTAATATGTTCCTTTGCCAGCGGCAGGCCCAGATAAGTGAAAGAGTTCCAATTGATTTGGAGTGGGAACTGCAAGATTTGGGAGATTCTTTGCTGAGTCTGAAGAGGCGTATTCCAAGTGTAGAGCCTGCATTTTCTGTTATTCAATTCTCCTCCCGAGGCTTGAAGAAAGGCATCCAGAATCTTTTTAAATCTCCTAGCCATTAGACTGGATGCACCCCCAATTAATAAGGTATCATCTGCAAACAATGAGTGGTTTACTTCCTTTATCCCTCTCTCAATGCAGATACCTGTAATTTCTTTCTTGTTGCGCAGATTTTCTAGGTGGAGGCTGAGAGACTCTGCCATGATAATGAAAAGAAAGGGGGAGAGGGGGCAGCCCTGCCTCAGGCCTCTGGAGCTTCTGAAGGAAGAGCTGGGCCTGCCATTGATCAGTGGGGCGGTCCAGGAGTCAAAGATACATGCTCTGATCAGGCTGATAAAGTTAGAAGAGAAACCAAATTTCTTAAGAACCGCACAAAGGAAGGAGTGGTCTACTCGATCGAATGCGTTGGCCATGTCCAGTTTAATAATCATTCCACGCTCCCCTCTGTTGTAACTGCTATGGATTGCCTCCTGCACTAAAATGACATTATCAATGATCTGCCTCTTGGGGACAAACCCTCCCTGGTTCTCTGAGATTATGAGGGGAAGAAGATTTTTTATCCTGTTTGCTATTATTTTTGTGATGGTTTTGTAAGAGACGTTACAAAGCGAGATTGGCCGAAATCTATCAAAGGATTTGGGGTCGGCTTCCTTGGGGATCAGGGCTATATGAGAAGACTTTGTATTGTCCCCCAGTTTATGTTTTCTAAATGCATTTTTAACCATTCTTACAAAGTCCTTCTTTATAATGTCCCAATGCTGTTTGTAAAATGCAACGGTGAAACCGTCCGGCTCGGGGGTCTTGTCCTGCTGCATGCCGAAGATAGCTTCTTGTATTTCTTCTGCTGTAGGTTCTTGCTCCAGCTTGCAATTGTGTTCCTCTGTTATCTTGCTTTCAGTTATACTTAGGAAGTCATCGCTGTCGTGGTGCTGGTTCGCTGAGAGGAGGGCTTTGAAGTGCACATGAGCTGCGTTTTTTTATGGCTTCTTGGTCCCTGAGTTCTCTCCCATCTACTTCGATTCTATTTATCTGATTAATTGCTCTTCTAACCTTGACATTATTGTGGAAGAATGAGGTATTTTTATCCCCAGCTTTTAGCCAGAGACAGCGAGATTTTATTCGTTGTTCTTCCTCCTCCATGCGATTTTGCCGGTAAAGCTCTTTGTACAGTTCTTTTTCCTTGTTTAGGTCCTCTGCTGTATATTGCATCTGCTCTTTTTCTCTATGCCATCGTTCCATTTCCATATGTAGCTCAGCTTTCTTTTTCATCTCAGCATTTGCGTTTTCCCTAGCCCATTGCTTTATGGCAGTCCTGAGATGTTTTAGCTTTGACTCCCAAACAAAATGGGGGGAGCCAATAACTTCTTTCAACCACTGTTCCCTTACCAACGTGCGGAAAGCCTCGTGGCTGTCCCAAGATCTGTTATATTTAAACGGAAGAGGGCCGAAATTTAATCCTTTGTCCATGGAGAGAACCACGGCCTTGTGGTCCGATGCTGTGCCATGAACTATGCGGCTTCTAATTGTTTGATAAATTTCTGCTACTCTTTCCTGTACAAGTAACCTGTCCAGCCTCTCCTTTATGTTGCGGATTCCTGCTCTTCTATTTGTCCATGTGTATTTCCCATTAGTTAGGGGTGGGTCGATCAGTTTGAATTGCTGAATGATGGTTTCCAACTTGTCTCTGAACTGATCAGCATGGAAAATCCCCCCATACTTTTCATCTATCTGCCTTATAAGATTCAGATCGCCTCCTAGGATTACCCCACTGTTGTGAGTGATGCTGAGGTCCATTTCTAGGGTGTTCCAGCAACTTGCTTTGTCTCTGTAGTGATTAGGAGAATAGATATTGTAGATATGGAGAGATTCCCTGGTGTTTTTGCTCCTTAGATCTGATCGGATCCACCAATTACAAAGCTGGGAGCTAATTAATTCCCATTTGTTTGTATTCCATAAGGTTCCAATGCCTCCTGAAGCTCCTGATGAGCCTTTTGAGATGCCTTTATAGTTTCTGAATCTTTGGGTTTGAAGGAGAAAGTCTTGCTCGGAAGTTTTAGTCTCCTGGATTAGGAAGATATCAGGCTTTTCCTGGTTAATGAGATCCTTGATTGCGTTTAGCTTTTCAGGTGAGCCGAGCCCCCTATAGTTCCAAGAGACTATATTCATTATTTACTAGTATTAAGGTGGATTCCTGACTTCTCCTTGGCTTTCTCGCCACTTCCTTTGAGCTTGCCTAAGAAGGAATCCATTGGTTGCTGGGTACCTGTTGCCATTTCCTTTGCTGCTGTTTCGTCTCTTAGCTCTCTGTTTGTTTTTCGTCCGGCTTTTCTCGGGGGATCAGATGGCTGAGGGGCTTCCTTGGCTTTGTTCCTTGTAAGAATTCTTTCAACGGTGGGGCGGGGGGAGGGAGGAGGACTAGAGCAGGGAGAGGCATGGAGAGGGGAGTGAGGGGGAGAGGCCGGGGTTTCTGCAGATAGGGATTCGAAAGGGTTGGAAGAAGGGGGGGGGAGGAGGAGGGGGAGGGGGGTGTTTAGAAGGTGGATGGGCTGAGGGATTATTACCTGAATTCGAAGAAGGCTTTTTCCTTTTTACTTGTTCCCAAGATCCTTCAGGGTTTTCCTCGTGATGTGTGGCTTCATTTTCTTTTAGTTTACTGCATCTATTAGCAAAATGGCCGTATTCATGACATACCTTACACTTGAAGGGTAGTTGTTCGTAGTCTAGCTGTTGAATGTGCAGCCATTGATCCACTCTTAGCTTTACAGCTTCCGGCAGTCCTTTTCCAAGATCGACTTCAACGCAGATCCTGGCGCACGCATGCATGTTTTCCTTTGGCTCCGATCTGTCTATATATTTTCCCACAGCATTGCCGATAGCTTTAACTGATTCATCCCCCCAGCAATGCAAGGGTAGGTGCGGGAGGCGCACCCAAACAGGGACCGCGTTGGGGATGTCCATCTCCGGGTCAAAGTCCGGGGTCCAGCGATTCAGATATAAACCTCTTGTATCCATGAAATAAGGCCCGTTGCAAAAGATGAGGTGCTTGTCTTCCTTCGTTTCGAAGAGGAAGGTGTAGTAACCACGCCCGCAGAAGCGGATGGCTATCTTCCCTTGAATCATTGTGCTCCAGTTACGCTCCACCCATTTTTGGACCGTTCTTGGAGAGGGCCAGAGGCCAGTGAACTGACCAACTAGTCCTCTTTCAGACAGCGTTATTGCCGATTTTCTGGGCAGAGAAGGGGGCAGATTTACTTCAGGAATTTCTTCGAGCTTCTTGATGAACTTTGACTGGGAGGGGCGAGATCTGGCTTCTGAATGGTTCGAGAGGAGGGCTGCGAAAGATTCCTCAGGGGATTCAGGAAGCGGAGGGGGGGAAGCGGATCCTGCCATTGCAGGCCCGCAGAGCAGATCTGGAGGACAGCGCTGCCAGGGAGGGGGACCCCGAGGGCAGAGTCAGCGCAGGAGGCGCGGGGCAAGGCGGCAGAGGAGGCCCAACCAGGCAGAGCCTGGGGGCTGGGTCGAGGGCGCGGGTTCAGACTGTCAGGCAGCAGAGCGCAGGCAGCCGCGATCCCAAACAACTACTGTTGATT
>APFE030465928.1:210813-261421 GCA_000404065.3 Pinus taeda
ATATTTATCTTAGGGTTTGTATACATTGGGTTTATAATATTAGTCCCTTTTGTTTATTATTACCCAAGGGTTTAATACTAAAATATCAAGGGATTATGAACCAATGAGAATAATATTAAACAAAAAGGACTAATATTATAAACCCAGGGAACTAATAAACCCAACTCTTTAATATTATAAACCTAAGGAATTAGTGAACCCAACCGATAAATATTAAAAACCTAAGGGCCCAAGAAGCACAAGGAATTGATATTACAAGCACAAGTGAAACATAAAGATGATGATGATTGATATTATAAACCCAAATTAATAATAAACCCAAAGGATCAATACCAAAACCCCAAGGGATTATGAACCGAAGGAAATAATGTTAAACCCAAGGGACTAATATTATAAGCCCAACATTGGTAAACCCTAATATAAATATTAGAAAGACTAAAATAAACATGGTTTATTTTCATGGTGAGAGAATCCTTGTCACATGTGACATTCACCATGGTTGCCATGGTTGTCTATGATTGACAATGGTTGACCATGATCGATATTATAAACCTAAGGGAATAATAAACCCAAGGCATTGATATTATAAACCCCAAGGAATAATAAAACTAGGCGATCAATATGAAAACCCTAAGGGATTATGAACCCAAGGGAATAATATTAAACCCATGGGACTAATATTATAAACCCAACATTGTTAAACCCAAATATAAACACTACAAACATTGAAATAAACATGGTTTATTTTCATGGTGAGTTAATCTTTGTCAAAATGCGATATTCAACCAAAGGACTAATATTATAAAACCAACATTGGTAAACCCAAATACAAATACTACAAATACTAAAATAAACATGGTTTATTTTAACAGTGAGACAATTCTTGTCACAATGCGACATTCAACCATGGTTGATGATGTTTTGCTATGATTGACAATGGTTTACCATGATTTATATTATCAACCAAAGGGAACAATAAACCCAAGGGATTGATATTATAAACGCAAGTGAATAATAAACCCAAGGGATTAATACTAAAACCCAAGGGATTATGAACCCAAGGGAATAATATTAAACCCATGGGACTAATATTATAAACTTCACATCAAGTAAAGGCAAATATCAATACTACAAACACTAAAATAAACATAGTTTATTTTGATGGTGAGACAATCCTTGTCACAATGCAACATTCAAACATGGTTGACCATGTTTGGCTACGATTTATATTATAAACCTAACGGAATAAAATAACCCAAATTTTGAGATTACAAACCCAAATGAATAATAAACCAAAGGGAGTAGTACTAAAACCACAAGGGATTATTAACCCAAGGGAAGAATATTAAGCCCAAGGGACTAATATTATAAACCCAATATTTGTAAACCCAAATATAAATATTACAAACACTAAAATAAACATGTTTTATTTTCATGGTGAGACAATCTTTGTCAAAATGTAACATTCAAGCATGGGACTAATATTATAAACCCAACATGGGTAAACCAAAATATAAATACTACAAACACTAAGATAAACATGGCTTATTTTATAATATAAACCCAAGGGAATAATGAACCCAAGGGATTGATTAATAAACCTGAAGGAATAATAAACCCAAGTGATTAACACTGAAACCTCAAGGGAAAATGAACCCAAGGAATTATTAATATTAAAAAGTTGAAGAACGAAGAAAACCAATAATTTGATATTATAAACCATTGGGAATTAATAAACCCAAGGGAAAAATACTTTATTAAAGCCTTTCTTTCAAATCCTTCATATCGGGACTAAAACCATCTGATTAACCTTTATAAAACCTTCGCTAACCCTTTAGCCAGACATATATAACCTTTTCCTCTTTAAACCTTAGTTACATATAAATTTAGTGCATAAACCTTCTATCGATGCTATTTTCTTAACAAACCATTTACAAGGGAAATATATGCTTACCACACCTTTTCTGCTTTGGTACATCCTTGGCACGCTTTTCGAGATTTACCTTTCGCTTATCGCAATCATGATTCTCCGCGATTTTTGTTAAAAAAGACCTCTATCGCATCTGATATGCAATAATGTGATTTCGGATCTCAAAATTTATTAACTACGCCGCATAACACCATCGAGTCCACTCCTTTGTATGTTACATTACTTCTCTGTCATTGATCTTCTCCCAAAAGATCCAACGATTCACATTGGTTTCAGGTTGACCACACAAACGGGGTTAACCTCCTGATAAAGCGATTTCCCCACTGCAACTCTCTGCCAACGTCGTGATATGTATGGAATTGGTTGATCAACACTCAAACCACTTACCATCTAGTCCTCGCCCGAAATACCGCCTAAGGTTATAAACCCACCTTTTCTCTGCATTAACTCCTGCGCTCCTTCACCGTGTGATGTCCGTCGATCTATGAAATCGATGATTCTCACTCTTTGTCATCATGCAGTTGATCTAAAAGATCCAACGGTTCCTGTATACTGAAACCACACTTCTTCATTCATCCCTTTAAATCGACTTTAATTCATTCTTCACTGTTTTCCCTATGTTTTCGGTTTTTCTTCAGGGTTTCTTTCTTCAACTATTCTGCTACTCAATTCTCTCTAAGCCTCAATTGTCTATGAACTCTCACTTTGCGTCCTCTCTACAGCTTCGTCTGATTCTTTAGCTGGATTCGAATATCCCTAATCACTCCTCTGAATTATTCTCTCCTCTCTATGTGTATATATATTTTTGAAGTAAATTGTTACTGTAAGGGATTGATATCATAAATGAAAGGGACTAATAAACCAATGGGATTACAAATGCGTAGGAATAATATTAAACATAAGGAATTAATATTATAAACCCAAGGAATTCAAATATTATAAAACTTAGGGTTAACATTATAAACCTATCTCGTTAATAAACCCAAGAGATAACACTAAAACCTAAAGGGATTATGAACCCAACGAATTATTAATATTAAAAGTTGAAGAACGAAGAAAACCAATAATTTGATATTATAAACCATTGGGAATTAATAAACCCAAGGGAAAAATACTTTATTAAAGCCTTGCTTTCAAATCTTTCCTATCAGGACTAAAACCCTCTCATTAACCTTTATAAAACCTTCGTTAACCCTTTACCGCACAAAACTTCATGTATAAGTGTTGGGACTTTAGCGCTGGAACTAGGGGCACTACAGGGTAAAGCTCACACTGTAAACATTTTTAAAAAGCACAAAACTCCACATATAAGTGTTGGGACTTGAGGGCTAGAACCAGGGGCAATAAAGGGTAAAACTCACATTTTAAGTATCTCGAGATGAGTGGTCCGGGCTTACAAAAACTTTAAGTTTTTTTAACAGGATTAAGATCATCAATAGAAATATGTTTTATTTTTCAAACTAAACAATGATTAGTAAAATTAATAAATTTAAAAAAAAATAAAATGATTAATAAAATTATAATTTTATAACATGTAAAATAGCAATAAAATAACCTAAAAAGGTCTTTTATTTATCATTTTACAATAACAATATTTTCGTGTGTCCTGCCTATGTTGTATAACTCAAACTTGAGACCTTGAAAGAAAAAATCATGTTAATGATAGTTATTAAGTAGGCACTAATTTGCATGCATTGACTAGTCAATAAGTATTGATTTTAGCGATAACGATGACTTTTACTTTTACTATGAGCATGAATAGAGAAATTGTCATTGTATTTTATTAAAAATAATAATAAATGAAAATGATTATTATACATGTTTAGATTGATAATAAAAAAAGGAGAAAATTCATAAACACAAGAAGGTTCAAAGAAAGAGATGATCTCACATAAAAATTTGAATTTGCATACAATGTTTATTTCATAGACTCCCACTCTCTACAACTATACGTTCCTTGGTTTGTCAAGATGCCTCATCTCATTCATTAAATTAACAAAGACTTGAGCGCTTTGTAAACTGAAGTCAATTAATAAAAAAATACTGAAACCCTAAATGTTTCATAAAGTGAACCTTTAGAGAAAACCTAAAATGTTCGGCAAAGAGATGGTGTCCACCATTGCTAAGAAATGACTACGGGTAAAGAAAATCTGATCAATACGTCACAATTCATTGCCAGAAAGAGCTGCCTAAAAACACAGACCCAGATTTTGCCTAAGTCAAGTGGCTACTATTGTCAACCACTGAAACGCTTTCACAGGAGGGGCACATGGTAACGGTTGATGCAGGCCTGACAGGTGGTGACATTTTAAAGCTTTTAGTTTTTCCAGCTCTATGCAAATTTTTCTGTTCTCGTCTGTAAGTGCCTCATTATATCTCTTTAGAAGCTCGCAATCCATTTTCGTTTTCTTAACGTAAATGACTCAATAAAACTGTCAACACAATGGGATCTCCATCGGATCAAAAGTTTTCCGAACTATAAAATTGCACAATAATTGATTTCCAAGTCATTCTTCATAGTTACAAGCCAAATTATGTAGCTGATGATTCCAAAATATACCTTTCCATATGAATTTCAACATGCAAAATACAATGAATCAATAAAGTACTGGAGCTAATCTTGCTTGTCTATTCTGGAACCACACCTCAACTTGTTGATGGTGAAGATTAAACTGTAAGGCCAACACATGATTTTCCTTCTGTGGAATAAGAAGAAGTTACATCAGCCAAAAGCATGATGAAACAGAAACAATAGAGTAGTAACCTATAAGTGAATACTGTGTATAGAAACTTACAAGTTCGGGCACCCTGTTCTTTCTGAAGCTTTCTTCCAAAACAGCACATTGTTCTCTGGACAGTCTAAGCTTCTTCCTGGAACAGCCCTCCTCTTCTACATCGATGAGCACCCTCGACCAAACTTGGTCATTCTCCAACTCCTCGCCATCATCTCGTCTTCGGGTTCGAATCTGCATGTAGGCTTATTCTCTACCATACTCTGTCTTTACACAGAAACTCATACATCGACTTATTTGAATAGGCCATCTTTCTATATTCTTGACCTCACTCTAATGTGATTTGCTATTAGATCTTGGTTGTTGATCTGGCGCTTGATCCGACCCTTGTCGCTGGCTAGATCAACCAACTTGCATGACTAACCACAACCGTTGATCTGCATGCACAAGATCCAACGACCGTAAGGGATTTCGAGTGGACTAGTATCCTGAGGATTAACCACCCAAAAAGCAGGTTCCTCTCTCCTCCTCGTTGCTACGTGTTGCCCGATGAGTGGCATCGGGTGCTCACCCTTCAATATCGCTCAAGGGTTTGAGGGCACCCGAAATACCACCTTTACTATTGCAAAACCATTCCCCGCGAATTAACTCCGCGCACTTTCACCATTACTGTCTGTCAATTTGAAAGATCCAATGGTTATATATTATTTCATTTTAATGCTTCGTAATAGAAAAACATAGAGTTAATCAAAATCGTGGCCTTTTCTGTAAACGTCATTGTTTGTTGCCCACGAAAATTAAATACAAAATTATTAGACCATTAAAAATTTTGGGAGAGCGTTTTAAAAAAAGACCAGAACCTTTTTTTTCTACGGGCTAGTCATATCATGGAGAATTTATACGCAATCAATTCCCTTCCTTTTTCTATGGGCTAGTCATCTCATTTGAATCAAAGCGGAAAAATATTGTGAAAGGAAAATGTGTAGATACTTGTAAGATGAGATGGTGGCTCTTATTGTCTATCCGTTATGAATCCTTCGATCATACTTGATTCTTTGTACCTTCTCCACAACTACTTCATTTCCCAAACTCTTGCATTCCTTCTTTCGTTCATGTAATGAAATTTAACATCAGAATTAAGGAAATAATTCAATCAAACACCAACTACACCAAATTATCAAAGACAGCCGGGAGAGGATGGAAACAATTAAAAACGCAATCACTAAGAAAGGGTTTCTCCAATGCTGAAACCTGAAAAAATAGTAGGTAGAGAAAAGGAAGGCTATGAAATATTTGTCACCTTTTTTACTAGATAAAAGCCGAGAGAAGCCCTTCAAATCTTTAGAGTAATTAGCACTCGCATTCCAATAATCCTTCAACATTCCAATATTAATTATCAAATCGGCGACGATTAATATAATAGCGAGCACTAGACTCTGGTTCAGGTTATCTGCGTGGAGGAGTCCAATTGAAACGGTAAGTGATGGCTATATGAAATTGAAACTGTTATTGATTGCCAAGCTAAATCAATGTCTTACATCCCTCTAGCCACCTTTCGTATAGGAGAATTGAAATGGTGAGTGATGTCTAGGCGGAATTGAAACTGTTGGTGTTCCTAAGGTAATTGAAACAAATGGTGATGGTGATTTGTACATTTCACAACCACTATTAATCTTTCCACTTCATCTTAATCATAAAAGGTGGCGATTAACAAATTTTATGGTAAATTTTTAATTACTCTTTGTACAAAAATTAATTTAAGTATGCTTTAAACATGTGATTTAGACATGCAAGTAAGTTAGTGGTGTGAATTCTATCCATTGATATAGTGGCAACGACGAGAATATACTGGCATCTTTCAATTTAGGCCATCCGATCAAAAAGATTAATTAACAAAATGATTAAAGTGCCCAACTCCAATAGGAGGGATGCCTATCAGCGTAATAAAAAACAACATCCATATCGTCATGTCATCGCAGTACAGAAAATATGTTTAATACAAGTCGATTACTTAATAGAGAATTATAATGAAGTTCTTTGAAACACTCTTCTTTTGACCAAATGCTACAGTCAACCCTCACTTCGGTAAAATCACCAAGACTTAGATCACCTAGACTTGTAAGTCTATCGCTCTGTGAATACTAGAGTATTATCTATGTAAGAAACACTGCATTATCCCATTAACAACATTCGGAAGCTAGAATTGTAAATATATTCAATGCACTACATGCTCACTTTTCATAAAATTTGCGCATAAACAAGAATACAAAAACCCATTAATTTATACACCTGATGCACAAAATTGTTTACAATATGCATTTAATTGGTACAGAAAGTCAGATTTTGAAGCAAATGGGCAGAAATTTTACTTGGAATATAGTAAATTATGAGACCAAACCCTTTAATTCAATTCCTGCACTGCTCAGACCCCCATGCACCCCGCCAACAAAAAAAAAAAAAATTACTCAAATCCAACATAGCACGGAAAGTAAAATATACAAGGCTACAATGTTTCGAATTTTGTAATTCATTTTACCTCACCAAAACGTTAGAATCCCCACTCATTTGTGCCACAAATTAGCCTAAACAAACATTTTTAGACCTAGTAAGCTCAATCACCATTTTTCTAATTTTGTAATTCATTTCACCTCTCACCGAAACGTTTGAATCCCCACTCATTTATGCCACAAATTACCCTAAACAAACATTTTTAGACCTAGTAAGCTCAATCACCGTTTGAGCACTGAAATAGCCAAAATCGGGTTACATATGTGTGCTTAGTGAAATAGTGGAAATCGGTAGGACTCGAGAGACTGTCATACCCAGAGTGTTAAAGAGAATTCAAATGATCTTTCCAGTTCACCCATTTCCTCTGCTTCCATTAAGACTTCAGTTCTTCGAAGAAACCTATCATTGTTTGGTTGCCCGCTTTGAAATTAATCGCAAATAGGTCAATAAATAGAGGCCTAAGTCAACATGACCCGTAATTAATTTATAAATTCATTGAATCTGTGAGTATGATTCAATAAAATTTTGTCTTCAATAAAATTCTGTATCGACACCTAATCAATCGGTTTCAAACACATAAAATAATGGCAGAAAAAACAATTTGTACCAAATGCACCAAACGATATCATTGAGCTTAAGCTCAGGAAGAGAAAGATGGAAAAATTAATCTCGACCACTGCAAATCACTAAATTGACAGCAACAAACTTCTCATTGGAACATGTTTTCAAGATGGAAGTTTCATTTGGTCAAGGTAGAAGAAAAGGAAGAGGAAGAAGCCCACACAAAGGTGGAAGAGGCAACCCTTCAAACTCAAGTGGAAGGGGCAGCAATCAAAATTCAAGTCAATGCCCAAGCCAAAATCAAAATCAAGTCAAGGCCCAAGCAAGAATCAAGCACAAGGTCAGAGTTATGATAAACTCAAGTTCAATGTCATTATCGTAAGAAGTATGGTCATTATGCAAATGAATGTAGAAAGAAGCAACATGATATAAGTAACAAACCAAGTGTAAATTTCACAAAGGAAAATTAGAACCAAGATAGCATGTTTTTAGCTTGTAATGTAGCACAAGAAAGACAAAGTGATGTATGGTTTCTAGATTTAGGGTGCAAAAACCACATGATAGGGAACATAGAAATGTTTTCCAATCTAGATGGAAGTGTGAAATCTGAAGTGACATTAGGGGCTGATAGCAAAGTCTTTGTCATGGGAAAAGGAAGAGTCAATATTCTAAAAAGAAAGGGAAGAAGAAGCACATTTCAAATGTTTATTTTTTCCCTGGTTTGAAACATAAACTCATAAGAATTAGACAACTCATGCACACGGGCTACAATGTCTTTTTCAAAGATAATGAATGCAAAATTTTGGATTTAAGTCTCCATGTAGACAGTTGATTGCAAAATTTCAAATGACAAGCAATAAAGTGTTTCCCCTAAAGATAAAATCAGATTTGAAGGAAGAAGTTGCCTAAGCACAATTGTCAATGAATTCACAAGAGGATGAAACAAATGTAGTAGTTGTTGCGCAAGTAAACTTTCAAGCAAAGGTTAAAGATGAAAATTGGTTATGGCATTTGAGATTTGTTCATCTAAGCTTTCGAGGTTTGAATTTGCTGCATAGGAAAGACATGGTGAAGGGATTACCGCTAATAAAAAAATTAAACAGCCTATCTAAAGGATGCATCTTGGGAAAACAACATAGAGAGACATTTCCTGTAGGAGAGTTAATAAGGAAAAAGGCACCTTTGGAGATTTTCCGTTCAGATTTATGTGGACCAATGTAGACACCATCGATTGGGGGTAGCTACTATTTCTTGACATTCATGGATGATTATATAAGGAAGACATGGGTCTACTTCCTAAAATAGAAAAGTGAAGTGTTTAAGCATTTCTGCCAATACTAACCTCTTGTTGAGAAGCAATGTGGACACTAGATCAAATTCTCGAGGACTAATAGAGGTGGCGAATACATCTCCAAATACTTCTTCTATTTTTGTAGAGAGCATGGAATTCACAAGAAATTTACAACAAGGTATACACCCCAGCAAAATGGTGTCGCTGAAAGGAAAGGTAGGACCATTATGGAAATAGCGAGTAGTATGTTGAAGGAAAAGAATTTTCCAAGTGATTATTAGGTTGAATTTGTCGCTTGTGCAACATATATCATTAATAGGTGTCCAACCAAAAGTGTCAAGAACGTGGTTCTTGAAGAGACATGGAATGGAAGAAAGCATAGTGTCACTCACATGAGAATGTTTGGATGTGTGGTGTATGCACATGTCCCGAATGAGTTGAGGAAGAGGTTGGACAACAACGAGGAGAAATGCATATTTGTTGGATATATTGATGAATCCAAGGCATACAAGCTCTACAATCCATCAACCAAGAAGGTCATAATCAACAGAGATGTGCAATTCATAGAAGATGAAACATAAGATGGAAGTTCAGAGAAGGCGATCAATGTGAAAGCATGTATATCAAAAGAGGACAAAGAGGAATTCACAACAAGAAGTAATTTCTCAACCTTGATTCCATCTACTCCTATTCAAGCTCAACAAAACAGTCACCAAGCGACACCGTCAACAATTAATAGGACAATGTCGCACATTGAAGCGAGTGTTTCTCCCAACACACGGCAAAGACCCACAACATCATCTACTTCAAGTGCAAAATCAAGTGAAATTTCAAGCCCATATTCCACAAGTATAAGAAGACCAAAATTCAAAAAGTTAAATGAAATTTATGAGCAAGATGAAGTTCATAGTAGTGTTGGTTTGAATTCCTTATTTACATTGTTTTGTCATGTAGATGACCTAATCAATTTTGAGGATGCAATCAAAGAAGAAAAATGGGTTGCTAAAATGGGTGAAGAAATAGAAGCAATAGAAAAGAATGACACATGGGAGTTAGTGGACCCTCCGCAAGGAAAATAAGTCATTGGAGTGAAGTGGGTCTATAAGACCAAGAGAAACGTTGAAGGAAAGATTGACAGCCATAAAACAAGGCTAGTTGTCGAAGGATACAAGCAACAACATGGAAGAGCTTATGCAGAGACATTTGCATCAATTGCGAGGATGGAGAGAGTACATGCAGTGGTGTCGATCAAATAGTTGTAAAATCAATGTTCTTGAATGGAGTGTTGAAAGAGGAAGTTTATGTTGCACAACTACCTAGTTATGAGGTAGAAGGCCAAGAAGACAAGCTGGGTTGAGGAAAGCACTTTATGGGTTGAAGCAAGCACCACGTGCATGGTTTCAACAAATGTGACAATGAGCCTACTCTATACATCAAAGAGAGAGACGATAAACTTCTTATTGTTGTTTTATATGTCGATGATTTGATTTTTACAGGTAGTGATGATTTCCTCATTGATGATTTCAAATAAGTCATGAAAATTGAATTTGAAATGACCGACTTGGGGTTGTTAAGGTATTTTTTGGGCATAGAACTGAAGCAAACAGAAAATGGTATTTTTATTTCCCAAGAAAAGTATATGTAGCAGAGATTTTGGAAATGTTTAATATGCTGAACCATAAGCCCGCACCAACTCCAAGAGTCATGGGGTTGAAGTTGAGCAAAGGATATTGTAGCAGCAATGTCAATCTGACATTATACAAAAGTATGGTGGGAAGTTTGATGTATTTGATGGAAACTAGGCCAGATATAATGTATGTAGTAAACCTTGTGTCGAGGTTCGTGGAGACACATAAGGAGACGCATTGGCAAGTAGCCAAAATGATTTTAAGGTATGTCAATGGAGAAAAGGAGTATGGAATTTTGTACATTGCAACAAATGATTTTACGCTGGTTGGTTACACTCAAAATGACTAGGCATGAAGTGTCGATGATAGAAAGAGCACGTGAGGATATGTTTTTCATTTGGGTTCAAGAGCCATTTCATGGGCCTTAAAAAAGCAACCAATAATGTCATTGTGAACAACAGATGTTGAATATGTCGTCGCAACAATAGCAGTGTGTCAAGGAGTTCGGATGAGAAGAATGTTGGGGGATCTTTGCCATGACCCAGAGGGAGGAACAACGATTTTTTGGGACAATAATTTTGCCATTTCAGTATCAAAGAACTATGTTTTTCACAAGAGGACCAAGCACATTCATGCTAAATATCATTTTATTAAATGGTTGATTAACAATGGTGAAATTGTGTTGCAACACTGCAAGTCATAGGAACAATTTGCTCACATTTTCACAAAGGCATTGGCGCATGAAAATTTTGTTTATCTCAGAGATTGTTTGGGAATTGTCAATGGCGACAATTGTGATTAAACCGGGGTGTTGGAAAAATTAATTTCAACCACCCCATATTACTTAACTGACAGCAACCATAATTGTCAAGTATATTTTTGTAGGTCATGGATTTTGTTAGCAAGCTGAAGGACATAAGTTCTGAGCAAAGTACAAGTTCTACATTTTGCAACACACATCAGATATTTAAATTCAAATGAATATTTAATATAGAGTTGGTGAAATGTATAGTCAAACAGTTCTCCATTTTGCAACACATCAGATAATTAAATTCAAATGAACATTTAATGTAGAGTTGGTGAAATGTATGGTCAAACATTTACTCCTCAACTCTTACTTGAAGTCTGCAACCTCTACAAGTTCATAAAATCATTCATTTTGTACAAGCGCCCATACTATGCCTTAATTTTGTTCAGTCATGTATTAATGTGTCAAATATATATGTTTTGATATATATGAATGTAAGAAGTCTTTATTTGAATAGAAGGTGTAAATTTGAGAGATGAAGAGGAGAAAATCATGGAACAATTTATGGTGAGCACATAAAAACATCTTAGTTAAAGGTTTTATAAAGAATTACTCTGCCACCTTTGGTGTGAAAAATAAATTGTAGTAAGAATTTTGTTTTATTTGGAGCGGCAGCCTCAATTTATCAAGGGAATTCATTTTCATATGTTTTGATATCACAATCTAAAGTATGGTTTGTTGTTATGCTGGAACAGAAAATTTGACCTCCGGAACTGATTTGTCGAGGGAAAAACTCTGGTTGCTATCGTCGCAACTGAGAATTTGACCTCCGTAATTTATTTGCTGAGGGAAAAGCTCTTCTCCTCTTCCCTGTAATTTCTTTAGGAAGAAAAAATCTTGTAACAAAGCAGAGGGTATGGGATCATATCCCATTTACAGGGGCGTGCATCGTTGGAGATGGATTAAATGGGTGTGTAAAATTCGTGAACCGAGAAAGGAAAAGAGGATTTGGTTGGGATCCTATGATACTCCACATATGGCAGCTTGAGCCCATGACGTGGTTGCTTTATGCTTGAGAGGCAAGTTTGCCTTTCTGAAATTTTCAGATTTAGTGAACGGGTTTCCTCGTCCCTCTTTGTTGGATCCGTGTGATATACAAGCAGAAGATGCCGAAGCTGCCCGTGCCTTCAACTGGGAAACGATTTCCTTTCAAAGCTCGAGCTCCACCACAGTAGATCCGAATGAGCTCCACCACAGTAGATCCGAATTAACATGATATGATGCATCAGACCCTTCAGAGTTTGCAGTAGATCCGATGAGGAACACATGGAACCTTTGTAGCTAAGGCTAAATTTGCTTCATCTAGCGTTTGCAGGCCTGAACTCACCCAATGTCAATAATAAGGTTGGACTTATGGTCCCTGGCCGAGGTGCTCTACCACGACCTCCAAAAAAATTTGCTCACCGTGCTGAGTGGTCTGAGAAGAAAGCTTCCTACAACAAAACAAAGAAACAATAGGTCGTCCAACAGCCATGGAAGAAACACTAGGAAGCCAACGTCCCACGCATTCGCAATCATATAGTGCTTCGCGCGGTGAGCCCGTGTAAATTTCAAATTTCAAATAGAAGGATTGTGCCGCATCTAGAAGCTATTGGTCAAGATCCCGCGACGTCTTGAAGGTATTGGTTAAGATCCTCTATTGCCATACCATAGCGTTTCCCATCCATGATGTGCTTCTTCGAATGTAGAGGTTGTACTACGCATTAAATAACATATAGATTTGGAAATATTGCTTGTTCGTTTCAACGCTCGAGGTTCATGCGTAAAGAGGTATCGTCGTCACGTCAAAGTTTGACAAATTCAAGGGTCCACGTTAAACGGTGACCCAATAGAAAGGAACTTTTGTCCAATCTCACAAAGCTTAAATAACGGCGTGGCAAAGGGAACAGCGTTAGCCCCATCAATATAAAAAGGGTACAAAAGTTTTCCACGACTTTCTTTCTTGAAGAAACGAAAAGTCAACATTTAAAACAAAAAAGAAATTTTAAAATGAGTTATTAAATCCTTTTAGTTGTGAAAGGTCTTTGTCCAGAAAGGACGATTTTATAAGTCGTTTCACAAGTGGAATTTTTTTAATAAAGGTCATAGTTTGTTTTGAAATTTTTGAAGATTTAAAAAAGAAAAGGGGTTTTCTAAAGAAATAAAGGTTTTACTTAGGAAAAGGAAAATTCTTTTTTAGGAGGAAAGATAAGTTTGTGTATTTCTTTTTCAAAGAGATATTTTTTTTATAAAAAAACAAAAAGTTTTTTTAAAAAAAGCTTTGAAAATAACTTTGTAAAAATAAATTGGATATTTACTTTCCAAAAAAATTGATTTTCTTAACTCTTTGTCACAATATCTGACTTTGCTTAGAAAAGATTATGAGTTTTGGTCTTTAAAATTGTAGACATTTATGCAAGCTCAAGAGTGTTGGGATACAGTTCAAAATGACTATGTAGAGCCTACCTAAGAAGGATGGGCAGTCATGACCAGCAATCAGAGGAATGCAGTTATTCAACTCAAAAAGAAAGAGCACAGAGCCAAATGTTGGATACAAAACTTAGTCAATGACTCTATCTTTGACAAGATAACTATTGCATCCACAACAAAAGAAGCTTGGGAAATATTGAAAGTTGTGTATGAAAGCAATGATACAATGAAAACCGCTAAATTGAAAACATTGAGAGCTTAGTTTAAAACCTTGAAGATAACTAATATAGAGAATGTGAATCAGTTCATGATGAAAGTGATGGGAATAGTCAATCAAATCAAACTCATTGGTGAAACCATTATAGATAAGAAGATTGTTGAAAAAATCCTTTGAATCCTTCCCAATAAATATGACATGATTGTAACACCCATTCTAGAATATAAATATTTACAACTTTCTTAGTAGAACAGTTGACTAGATCACTTCTCGCACACGAGATAAGACTCAACTTGACAGAAGATTCCATGAAACAAGATTTCAATACACAACTCTCTTTTGGCATAGGCATGGGATATAGAGGCTACAATAAGCGAGGTAGAGGTCGAGGCAGAGGCATACCATAACATCATCATGCAGTAGAGAAATGGAGACCTCCACAAAACCAAACTCATAGAAGGAGAACATGGAGAAAATCTAATGTCTGGTACTATTCCTGCAAGAAATTTGGGCATTATGAACATGAACGCAGAAAGAAACAGTCAGATCAACAAAGAGGTAGTGTCCATCTCTCCAACTATGAAGGAGAATCCTCTGAAACCGTGTTTCTTTCCTGCCATTTTTTTGAAGACAGACACAACGAAGACCTTTGGTTGCTGGATAGTGGTTGCAACAATCATATGACAAGTAAGAAAAATCTGTTTTCTTATCTTGATTCTTCCATAACATCAGAAATTACTCTTCGAGTTCATTTCTGCACTAAAGTGGAAAGAAAAAGTTTTGTCCTTATTCTTACTAAACAAAATCAACAGAAATATATACTTGATGTTTATTATGTCTCACATCTGAAGCATAACGTCATTAGTGTAGGACAATTGATGGAACATGGTTATGATGTAATATTCCGAGGGAACACATGTTACATCTTATGTCAAATTGCCTAATAGAACACTGATAGAAAAGATTGAAAAAAAAAGAATTAGATGTTTCCCTTGACTCTTAGAAGTCAAAATCTCTCACATTCTTTTGCCCATAATGTGTCAAGAATAGACGAGTCTCAGCTTTCGCATTCTAGGTATGGGCATATCCCATTCAAGAGTCTAAGTCTACTTCAGAAATAATCAATCATCATTGGTCTCCCTATTATGAATGAAAAATATTGTAATTGTGAATTTTTTGTTCTATCCAACCATAAAAAGGATAGCTTTCCCACATCTTCCTCTAGAGAAAAAGAGCCTTTAGAGCTAGTCCATACAGATATATGTGGCACAATGCAGACACATTCCATTGGTGGTAGCCTTTATTTTTTTACCTTCAATGACAATTATAGTAGCAAGACATGGGTTTATTTTCTCAAAAATAAATCAAATACATTGTCAAGATTCAAAGAATTCAAAGCAGAAGCAAAAAAATAGAATGGAAATCCTTTAAAAGTCCTTAGGTTAGACAAAGGAGAAGAGTACAACTCTAATGACTTCAAAGTTGTTTGTCAACAAAAGGAATCATAATGCAAAACACAACAAGATATATTGTACAAAAAAAAGGAGTAGGAGAAAGGAAAAATCAGTCAGTCATGAACACGGCCAAATGTATGCCTTGTCTGAAGAAGTTTTCAAATGACTATTGGGCTAACGTAGTTTCGAAAACAATGTATGTTCTCAATAGATCTCCAACAACCAGTATCCAAGATGCAGTACCTCAAGAAGCATGGGATGGTAAGGAGGTGAATGTATCACATTTTAGAATTATTGGATCAATAGCATTTTCACATGTTCTTGTGCAGCTAAGAAAGAAGCTTGATGATAGGAGTGAAATATGTATTTTTGTAGGCTAAAGGACTATAGAATTTACCATCCAGTTACTAAATTTTTTGTTTTAAGCAGAGATCTTAAAGTTTTTGAAAATAAATCTTGATCTGATTATGTCGATGAAGCTTCAAATCTGTCTTTTAATTCACTAGAACTACCAAGATTGTAGGTTCAAGAAGAGCCATACAATTTTCAAAATTGTACATCTTCAAGCAGTGAATCCACTAGTGATTCAACATCTTCAAAAGACAGTTAGAAAACAAGAGGCATAAGAGAAATATATGAGCAAGAGCATGAGTTTGCCCAACGGAACATGTTTTCATTTATTTCATTTCAACCAACCCATTTTGAAGAAGCAGTTAAAGAAAAGTGTTGGGTTGATGCAATCAACCAAGAAATTGTTGCTATAGAGAAGAACCAGACTTGGGAATTAGCCGATCTCCCAAGAGACAAAACCAAAATTGGTATAAAATGGGTATATGAGACCATGTTGAATGAAAAAATAGAAATTGAGAAACATAAGGCAAGGTTGGTTGCCAAAGGATTCTCACAATAGTTTGTTGTCGACTATGGTGAAACCTTTACTCCAGTAGCAAGGTTAGACACTTTAGTTTATCTAACCTTATGGGAAATGATAACAAATTATTTATTTTGTTCTAGAAATTTGTTTCTATGCTCATAAATATTGGAGAGATGTTTTCCTAAATATTTGTACTTTTGATGAGTATTCTTAATGGCATCAATATTCTGTGAAATGACTACCTCATTTACTCACAATGGTTTAGCAAAGGCTTAGCATGAAATGACTACCTCATTTATTCACAATGGTTTAGAAAAGGCTTAGCAACTTTATGCTAACCGTAGTGTTGACTAAATTTTGAAGCAATCGTAAGAAACTTCTCATTTCTCATGTTAATTGTATTTTGATTGTACATAAGGTTCCTACTAACGATCATACTCTCAATGGAGGAAATGCCAACTTCTATGAAGGCGATGAGATGTGGCATACTGTTTTTAATATCAATATTATAAGTTATAAAAATTGTTCCTCCTTTCAATTCCTCTATAATTCTATAGAGATGCTACAACCCTGCACTTCACATCCATATAAGATAACTAGAACATTGAGAGTGTGAAAGAAGAGTTTCACTTTCTCCTAAAACCAAACATTTTTTCATTTACATTTTTCTCAAAACTAAAATAGGCCTTCCATCATTATTTACTCATTTTCTCATTTTTATACTTCCACTTAAGATCTTGTTGAAACTTGAAACTTTCCTAGGTATTTATATGAATTAAGTTCCTCTAAGTTGTTGTCATAAACAAAATTAGTGTAAATGATCATTTTAACTTGATTATATAGCCTTTGTTTTGTTAGATTTTATTGACATACACAAGCCGGAAATGATTTGTTGAGAATTCCTAGTTGATTAAAGTGGGTGGGGGGTTGGAAAGGGTTGCTATACAAATAAAATTAATTTTAAGGTTAATATCATAACATGAAGGGTTCATGTAGGGACTCTCTTCTCTCATGAAGTAACTAAGGATTCTCCAAGATTTCTATTCTTGTACATGTATACCAATAAACATTGACGAGATAAATGTTCTGATAATTAGATCTTAAAAGACCATTTACACTAACTTTATGTATGAGATTATCAATGTAGAGGAAGTCAATTCATACTGATATCTTAGAGTTGACCTTCATTGCAAGATTCATTAGATCTCTAGCATTGATAAATGATTAATAAAGGATGGAAACCTTATTTGGCCATGACAACTATAAACAAGGGCTACACAGTAGCTTAGTCCCTACCACTTAAGTTAGAAATTACGCTCTCAAAAAAATTGCATATAATATGGTTGTCACCAAATTAACTTAGAATCATTTGATGGGTCGAGAATAATTTGGGAGGGAAAATGAACTTGAGTTTTAATTGATAGAAATTTGGTAGTGTTAGGCAAAATGTACATCAGAGGAAGGCTGGAAATTTTCCTATTAAGTTTGAAATTATTTCCTCAGTAAAACTGCATATAAGATGACTATATTGAAATTAACACAAAATAATTTTATAGGTACACAATCTTGAGTTGTAACTGAAAAAAATATGCACCAAACCTATGTGGAAGGAAACAATATGAACATCAAATGTACATTTCACAGCCTTTTTCCACTTTTTCGGAGTAGAATGTACTTTATGAGGCACAAAAAGACTTTTGTGTTTATTTATAGACCCTTTCCTACTTAAATTCATAGCCAAATCTTGCAGAATATCATGTTGAGTAAAAGAATGCTTGTGGATGCTATAATAAGAGTTCACCATGGTATCTTTGAATAGTGAATTAATGTTGCTATGTTAGCCAAAACAATTATTTAATCAATGGTCAACAAAAGATCCACTTCTCTATTATCAAACAATGTAAAGTTGTTATGTCAGTGACTAGCTTTATTGATATATCTATTTATTAGCTTTGCTTTAAATTTGTTCATCCAATGATAAATTTTGAATTTGTCATTTTTGGAAAAAAAAACTTTGAATATGTTTCTCTTGTGTCACAAACCAGTGCAAATGCCTGAAAGAAGTTTAGCAAGGACAAGTAAAGGCAAACCTAATTAGCTTAGGAGCAAGTGGTAAAATACTATAATCGTTTGATCAAATGAGACAGTTCAGTGTTGAAAAAGAGCACATTTTTAAACAAATATTTGCTATTGGAACCTAAAGGAGCATCTTTGAAGATTGAGAGACAATCTATGTTATAAAGATTATAGAATCTATAAATTTGATATAATGTAAGTGGTTTCTCTTTATCTTCTAACTTTGAATGACATTTTGTTTACTACTTTTTATATTGAGTAATCTTCCATATCTCACCATTTTTCTCAAATTTATATCTTATCGCAAATTGCTTAAGACATTTCTTTACAACATCACATGGGATTGCTAATTTAAATAATAAAAACTGTCATTGAACTCAAAATGTTCCGTGACTTTAATTAATAAAAAGCAAAGACGAATTATTTTCATTTAAATTTTAAATCATTACACGATCTATAAAAAATGTCGTTTATGTGTCAAAGATTCAACCGTCAACACGCGTGCAAGGGGAATGATTATATCCACAACTTCAAAGAAAAGAAGATGTCCGCTGTGCAAGTGGAATGATTATATACACCACTTAAAAGAAAACAACATTTCCTCTGCACGTGGAGTTGATACTTTTCACGTCGATGCGGGACCCGCCATGACATATTCTCCTCACAGATCTGATTTTTTCTACACGGGAAGTGTGAGCAGCCACTTTACTGTTCTCCAAAAGTTAATCGAATTAAATGAGTATCTACATACTACGATCCACAGAGAAATCTGATATTTAGAGATAAGGAAATTGATGCACAAACACTCTCCACTTAAAATAAATTAAATAAATGATGCCATCATTCACGCTTTGAAACCTAATATTGTCTACTGTCGCCTATGTGCACGGGTCTGAGAAGCGCACGGCTCATTCACATCTCTTATTTCTTCTACATTCCTAAAATATTCCTTTCTCATGGAAACTAAGCGCCTCAGATCCGTGGTTTGTATGTTGGTATGCCTTGATTTAGCCTTGGCGCAGCTGTCAAGTGCCAGTTCTTTCACTGTGTGGGCAGGGCCATGTTGTGAGGGCAACCAAACTTGTTACAGCTCATGTGGGTGTTCTAACATCGATGCCAATCTGAAGGGAGGATACAAGTTCCTGTACGAAGGGCAGGTTGCTGCCTCTTACAACAGCCCCAACTGCCAAGGGGATGTCTGGACCCATTTTGGTGCACCCAGCGTTCAAGATTGCAACCCTTTTGGTTGGCAGAGTTTTTTCATCCAGTGCTGAGCAGTGAATATTTGGTCCTTGAGGTAGGTGTGGATATCCAGATAGATTAGGTTTAGCTTGTAGGTGTGACAATAAGTTAATGTCCAATAAACCTGATATATGTGTGATAAGGTATTATCATATGTGTGTGTTTGCTAGTTTAACTGCTTTAAGTTTTTGCTTTTTCCTTGGAACATCAATTTTGGGCTTAATCATGTATGGAAATTATATTATTTATTGAATAAAAATACTTTTGACAATTTTCTTATTTCCAATGTCTTAAAATTTTCAAATAAAGACTAATGCATCTTTCTAATACGTGTTATTATAATGCATATTTTTATCGTAGGTTATTATTATCTTGAATTGAACCAAAAAAATATAATTTTTTTGTTAAGTTTAGTAAGAATATTTCATTTTCTATTAAATAAAGGCAAATTTATGTTTCATAGATTGATTAGGTGGCTTCAACTTGTCCCACAGAGAAATCAAGTTTGTTGGCCACCTATCCGCATTGTAAGCCATCCAAAAACTGTAAAGTCTTAATCTCTCTAGCCAAGCTATATATGTCTCTATTTTATGTCCATACACTAGATATCTATCTAAACTTATATTTGCATAACGAAAAGTAAAAACTATCAACATAAAACAAAAGTAAACATGGGCAAGTGACTAGCTCTTCTGCTCCTTCGAGGCCGATTCCACAGGTGTCAGGTCCTTGCTTGTGCTTGTTGATCCACGGATCTCATTAAGTTCTAGGATACATGGAATGTGATGATCGATTTTATCCAACCTGATGTCTTGCTTATAAAGCTAGAATTGAATTTTTTGCAAATCTTGCTTGTAGCTCGGCATACCTTGGAGTGTCATTATCATTCCTACCAAGATTTGTTCCATTGCTTTGCCCAACAAACTCTTCATCAACCAATAGATGTATAGGGTCTGTTTGAATTGCGTAATTTTTCCTTTGGTGTTGCTCCGGTCTCGGACTAAGGTCCTCCAATTGTCCATATCCTCCTCTGTCTTACTGCCATGTTTTATTTTCTTCTCCCACTCTTCTAACAGTTTCTAAATTCCTTCATCACTCCCATCACGGTAAGCCTCAACAACTTCGGTGATAAGGTGTTGTACTAACTTTCTTCCCCTGCGGGGCTCTGACGTACTTGGCTCTTTATCCTTCCTAGGGGCCAATCCACGTCTTCCTTGTCCACGTTCTCTCATTGGCCAAGCCATATCAAAATTTTCTGAAACCTGTTGACAACAACAATTTGCTAATCCAAAACAAATCATTGTAGTCGGCGAAGTGAGCCACACCATGCTTCTCCTCTACCCTTACACTATCGGACACAGAGCTAAGATGATCGGAAGACCAGTCCCCAAATTGGTGCTGACTCCAGCCTCACGTTGTCGCTCCCCTCCTCCATTCCCAACACCTTCTAGTCACAGTTGGGTAAGCCGCCCCTTGCCTTAGCCAAATGCACGAGCCCACCCTCATCCTAGCAAAATTCCATGTAGAAATTGGGGAACCTTCCCCCTCTAGCCAAGAAGTTTTAGCACTGCCACTCGCTTTCTCATATTTAACTTTCCATTCTAGGTCCCTAGCATTGCCATAGTCCCAGTGGAAATTCCCGTTACCTTGGAAATTGTTTTGGCTGCGACTGTAAGACCTCCCTCTTATGCACTCTATTGCCTACTCCCCCCTTCCCCTATCTTCCAGCTCATTGCCATCACCCATTTGCCTTGTATGGCCAGCCCCACAACAAACGCGGTTTCCAAAAGCCGGGTTCTCCAAACCAAACATCATAAGGTTATCCCAATAGTAGCTATAAGCAATATTCGGTTGGCGCAGGATATAGACGTAGAACTAGGCAATTGCGACCAATTGCCTACCCCACTTCCACCACCAATTCTCAACCCCGCAGGCAATCTTCCTACTTTCCCCCCTCTCCCAACAATAAAACCCCAAACCTGACGTCATTGCAATGGAGGAGCAAGGCCAAAAAATATACCCGAATACAATTGCAGGTCGTCTCCAAGCTAGGGGTCGCAAGAGGCATGGCCTTCTCATTCCTCTACAACACCTTCATCTTCCACAGGCAAAAACTCTAACGATGCTCTCTTGCCTGTCGTGCTTACCTTTACACCTTACCTAGCCTCTTGCTTTGCTACTTTTCCCACCACCCTTTGCATGCACTCATGCCAAGGGTCGCCGCACCCATTGCCTTAAGCCTGTGGGGGCGGCATTACATGTCTCACAAGTACGTATCATTACTATACCCAAGCTGTCCCAGCCGCTGGCCCGCACTTGATCTGGACAAAAAACTTATATTTTTATGTCAATTACATATTCCTAAAATATTTCTAGATTGAATAGTGAAGAGATCAGTTATTTAACCCCTAGTTGAGTATGTCAAAAATCTGCAAATATCTGCAATTAATATAAGTTCCTCTATGTATGTTATCTTACTTCCAAGTAAAACTGGTCTATATGTTATCTTACTTCCATGTATAACTGGTCTGCTTAGCAGTGTCCGTTCACAGACCTAATTGTGTAGTAGAGGCTGCCTCAAGCAGGGGTAAATGCTGCAACTTAATCGTGGATAGTGTGCACTCTTTGGCTTGTTTTTACATTGTAAATGAAACTAAGCTGTGCCAAGTTTATTCATTAATGATATGCTACTAATAGGATTGATTTTGGATGTTTTTTTGAAAAGATTAATTTTTTTTTAAACTGATCTCCATCAAATTTGAATCTAAAATTTAAACTCATCTCTCAAAAATTTGAATTTAAAATTTAGTAAAAACTAAATTCTACAAAAACAACTGGTCTACCCTTCATAAATAACACTCTTGTGCGCCATTATTACCGAACTAATCTACACCTCATAAACAACAGTATTGCGCACTATTATTAGAACCGTTTAAAATTTATATGGTTGCTTCTTTGCACTGGCATCACAATTTGATTATACCTTGCACGTCACAGCATTTTGAATGTGAAGGTTTTCATAGCTAGAAACCTCTTTAACAATTTCTTATCAGGTTTTCCTCTTAACTGTTTCCTCTTTTTACATAGTGTGTAACTATATGTTTTAACTCGGCCCAAATACAGAAAAATGTATAATGTATGGACAAAGGATGAAGGGCAATAAAAAGAGAAATGGACCTACACGCAGGAGATAAAAAGAGAAATGAAGCTACATGTAGGAGGATTCTTTCCCCAACTCAGATTACGTCAAGATTGTGGTTACGGTTGTGCAGAGTGATCAAAATAATTTTCTCCCGTCATTATTTTATGACATAAAAGTTTTCCAAAGTGTAGAGTGGGGTATGTTTATCAATGTAAAAAATCAAAGTTGTAACCGACATTGAAAATCATATATGTCATTTTCTGCAACTATTTTAATTAGTATAGTCATATCATATACCAGTTCTCGAATCATATACTCATTTAATTATCATCATCCTGTACATCGAAGAATTTTATCAACTTTCTATGATAAAGATCGCTGGCTGGAATGCTTCAAATTACTGTTACTTATGATGTTCTTTTATTAATTTCCGGTGGAAGATTATGTTGGAATATAGAGCACATAAACAGAAAAATAAAAAAACTAATAATAATTATACTCATCGATTCCATGAATGTGTAGCCGCAACTCTTTGTATATAGCAAGGGGATTCCAGATGCTCTAAAGAAGGCATGCATTTTTATGTTTACAGTAAATTTTGGAATATTTCAGAATTTAGTGGTGAGTTTAAGATTAGAAAGGTCAAATAATTGACTTTGCTTTTGATTATAATTTTTTTCATTATTCTTAGAACCTGCAACCACATAGATTTAGCACTGTAGAGCAGCAGTCCCTGCATTTAGAGTACCGCGACAGCCTCTGCTGGTTTTGTTCCATCGTTTGCAGAGAGAGTAGAGACATAGATAGGGCTATAGCAGAAGCCTGATATCCACATTGAATGGGCCTTAAATGTGGGTTGTCAAATTATTGCAAAGCTCAAGATTTCACAATGTTTGAAACAAACGGCCTTATATGGGTATTGGTTGCTGAATAGGAAGGATTCAACGCATGCCTCAAAGAAGTAATGAATTGGGCATAATGCATGTGATCGTTTATACAATCGGTCCCTTAAAAAAGCTTTGAACCATAATCACTGTGAATACTTCATAAACTTCGATATAAGCCATTCCAATGATACAAACCAAGATAAAGCTGCGAAACACTTAGGCATTGAGAAATCGAATCAATCGTAAGCTTTCAACTGGTTGGTTGGTTAAGAGGTATGTATTCGGAAGGCTATTATACTTTCAACATCGTATGTAATTTCAGTAATGATCGAATCAACAAAAGGTCTGGCCCTCCATTAAAGAAAGAAATCATGCTGCACAAGAACGAGAGAGGTGACCACTGTTTTCTCTTCGAGGCCATAAAAAATGGGAGAAAAGAGAGTGCGAAAAGATGGTATACACAAAAAAAAATGTAGTGCTCAAGTGAAGTCAAGGAGCATTGAGATGGAACTCTTGTCAACGACGGCGATTAGCTCAAAGAAATGTGATATACCTTGTCCATAAAATTGATAAGGAAGCAAGAAGTTCGATTGTGTTGAGTGTGTTATATATATTCTTTTTATGGTTAGCTCCAGTAACGATTTCTTGAACCGTGCATAGTGTGGAGGTTGCAGATGGTTTGTATTTCCTTTTGCATCTGTTTGCGCTTTTAGTTGTTTTTTAAAGCCATTTTTAATGGTTTTAGACCTACAATTTTCTCATCATTTTGTCTTCTTAAAAAATTAAGATTAATAAAAAATTATGAATATTCAAATATATATATTATTTTAGTATTGTGAGAATAAAATATACTAAAAATATTCCAATATAAAATCCATCTATTTACAGTAATTAACTATAATCTTGAAACCAAAATGAATGACTGAGTATCGAAATTTTGTGAAAACATTTTTTAAAAATCTGAGTATTTCATAATTAGTAATTAAAAATATTAAAACATACTCTCATAGAAAACGCCTTAAACTATAAAACAAAAAAATTGTAAAATCACGATAGAGTGGACTTAAAATGATTAAAAACTTTAATGGAAACAAAAATCTCTATATTAGCAATATAAGCAAATATAAGCAAATGTTGGGATGAAAGACTATCCTTAATGATTCATTTTATATTTTATTTTTAAATTTAGAAATTTGATATATTGATTCATTTTATAAATTTGTTGATTCAATTTCTTTCAATATGTTTTAGTATTTTATTCATCTATAAAAAAGCACGAGTAATCTAGTCTAAGAATTAATAATTTTCAATTATCTCATATAAAAACAGATATTCCTTCTTTTCCAATATTAATTACAACCCCATTACCCCATTATATGGAAAAAAGAAAAAAATAACTCTCCTTTGATAACAACCTCTAATAACATTTATTTTCTCTTACTTAACCGTCAGTAACTTTGCTTCTTAATCTCTAAATTAACAGAGATACATAAACTCTTAAATGTAATAGGTTAGTGCATGTATTCTTTAGGTACATAATATAAGTGGCTTTGAACAAAATGACCATCTTTGTAATGTTCTCTAACTCTCTCGCACATCCATGATCCATGAGGACACTCGTCTTCAATGACCATGATTCACTTAATTTTAACACATGTACCTTGAAGAACCACACTGTCTCACCTAATATTTAGCTTTTTAGTGTACATAGCTTGAAAAACAATGTTCTCCCTCAACTCCAATTTTGATTTTATCTCTCTTCTCAATATCACACGAAAAAAACCATTATTGATAAAGAACTACTCAAATCCTTGAAAGTCATACAATATTTTGTAATGCAATATTCTGAGAAAAAACCATTATAATACTTAATAAGGCACAACTCAAATACTCAAATTCTTGAAACTCATGTAATACTTTATAACGCAATCCTCTCAAATTAAGGTTTTCACATAAATGGTTGTACTTAAAATGAAGATGGGCTTTCTCATAATAAATATATATTTTTAAAGCAATTGTATAGAATATTAAATAAAAAAGTTTACTTGTGTATTGTTTACAAAATTGAGAAATAATACCTAAAATTTTGTTCTTTCTTTTGTTTAACAATTTCTTTACTAATTAAGTTATTCTTTGCTACTTTGGGCTTAAAACAAGTGTTGAGCCATTAAAAATCTAAAAAAGTACACCATACATATAAGTGCATAATCTATCATGTTGCAGGTCACAAGCATAACAAAGTTGTTGAAGCGGCTAGGATATGTACTTAACAAACATGGGCAATGGCCTATGTGTTATGGCCAAACATTTAGTATGTTGAACTAATCTTATATTTGAATTAGACATTAATATACTATAATATATTTACCACAAATCTATTTCTCATTTCCTAAGTTTCAAAGTGGAAATTTCCTCAAAAAATAATTTTTCCTTTAAGGCTAATTACTTGTGTGTTTTTTTAAATAAAGTAAGTGTAAATTAAAATATTTTAACTAAAAATAATACATAAATATTTTTTATAATCCATTTTACACTATCTTTTAAATAATATATTTTCAAGTGATATTTGTAGTTTTTTTAATTATATTTTTTTAAATATCATATATAATTTTTATATTAAATAAAAAATATTAAATTGAGTAAATAAATATACAGTCATATTTTATGCACTTGTTGTAAGTCATTTGAATTTTTTTTAAATATATATATTATATATATATTTTATTTTTTTTATACTTTTTTACTTCTAATTAAGGTAATTAGTTTTTTTTAATATTTTAACCAATATTCATGAGGTAGAATAGATGGTGATGGGGTGTACAGTTAAGTGACATGAAGGTTACAGGTTAGAAACTCAATCAACAAAGTAGGCAAAAATCCCTCATGTTAAGGGTTCTCATGTTAAGGGCTATCGTGGTTGAGACAAGTGCAAAAAATCCATTCATCTTAAGGGTTGTCATGTTAAGGGCTGTTGTGGCAGAGACAAGTGTGATCTCTAGGTGACTTTGATGACTTAGATGTTGCTGGATTGAGATTTCTCAAGCCACATGTCAAGCCTCATGTAATCTTTGATGAAGTCAAACCACTTTGACAAAAAAAAATAAAAATTCAACCAATAAAAAAACTGAAATTTTTATTTCTCAAAAAAACTATTTCAACCAATAAAAAAATAAAATTTTATTTTTCAAAAAAAAAAAAAATATCTACAACATTCTCATAAAAACTACGTTTATTGCAAGTGTGGACTGGAAATCTATTTTTATACCCATTACTAGTAAAAAGTGTATAACTTTAATTAACAAGGTCTACATAGTAGCTAGTACTATTTGTTTAGGTTAAATATAGCTTAATTAAAATTAAAATAATAAACCAAAGATTTCAGCACAAAAATAAAACAACTAATAAAATGTCGTATTGTTGAATGCCATCACCAAAAATTAAGAAAAATGATTAACTATATTAACATATATACACTTTAATATATATGTGTGTGTTTTATTTTTTATTAATATATGTATTTTTTTATAAATTAAAATTTATTTAAATAAGTTTGAATAAAATAATAAGTCATCTTAAATTAAAAATATGGAGAAAAAACTATATTTCATGAAAATGGAAATAATAGAAAAAAAGGAAAAAATCCAATAAGAACTCAACCAATCACTTTACAAATAAATTAAGTTGTTATATATGTGTACTTAGTTACATACTAGCTAGCACCTAGAGCTTAGCGTAAATATAGTTTAGTTAAAAAAATAATAGCAAAGACAAAGATTTCATCACAAAAATAAGACAATATGATTAAAATGCCATCACCAAAAATGAAGAAATATGTTTAGCTAATATTGTTTATATTGACATACATATATCTATGTGTGTGAATTTTATTTTTATTAATATTTATAATGGTTTATAATTAAATTTATTAGAATATGTTATTAATATAATTACTTATAAAGCATTTCCCACTTGCAAAAACTCTTTTGCTTTATATCCTCACTATGCACTATTTTTATATCCTCACTATGCACTATTTTATCTTTAATCTTAAATAGTCTTTTGTTAGACGATTGCATTATGCTCATCCGTTGATTTGAAATACGCCCACATGTAGCAGTTGTGACTGGCTAGAAACTTGCGAATACCGGACACTGATAGTTATAACTGGAGAATGCTCATTTCTTTATAGAATGTTATGGAGCACTAAATCCTGAAAATGATTTCAAGTTGGATCAGTTGCAAGATTCTCAAGAGCCGAAACCTCGCATTAACAAAGTTGGGAAGAAGAAATAAATATGACCAGTATGGTGTTCTGCAATGTTCTGCAAGGACAACAGGAAAGACATTCAAGTATAGAATTGTATGGAAGAAGCTGTAGTGATGGAAACAAAGAGTGACGCCGAGGACGATTTTTCCCTGTACGAGGTGGCTTTTGATCTCATAGTAGAAGCTCATGCCTATGGCATTGGGAAACACAACAACGACATCCAAGAAAAAGAAGAAAATGAAGAGCTTTTGATCTCATAGTAGAAGCTTATGCCTATGGCATTGGGAAACACAACAACGACATCCAAGAAAATGAAGAATGGCATGAGTGTGAGTATGCCCTTTCCCCTTCTTGTGATGGATGATGATGACGACTTCTCTGACTTGGACCAACTTCAGATGTTAGAACTTCAAGGGAAGGATAAGGCCGACAGGAGGATCTTGAGAATTGTGGGAAAATAGATTCCAGGTATTGCGACTCTAAAAATAACAAGGCTCTGCAGAATTCATGGTCTGTTGTTGCTTCTAGTATGTTCTTATGTTTCAGGGATGAATTAGGGATTGGTATTGTGGGTATTACCCAGTTGGTCTTTCTTTTAATTCACAGAGCTCTGTTTTCACCTAAGGGTTTTCGTACAATTTATTGGCCGCCCCATATATGACGGGACCTAATAAATTTGACAATTACAGAAAAATAATGTTAAAAAAATTGACTTGTGTTTGGAAGAGTCTTCTCCATCCCCATAACGAGGCACAATTTTCAAGCTACGAGTATTTTAGTATTTGACCATGTAGTTAAAGTTTTGTTGCCATAGCACCAAGTATTGTAGGATTGTAAACCTCTCCTTTTCCCTTTGGTCATACTCCCTGTAGGTTAGGCTTCTCCTTTCCTGCCAATCTATTTGCCTAACCTAAGGGACGGTCAAACAATCTCCCTTTAGGTAGTTTTGTTGGTAGGCAGAGAAGAACCCAGTTATTCAGGATTGTGCAATCTTTGTTGTAGCAGTTGTTTGACAGAAATTCATTAAATAACCTTCGTGGAAACCAGACTTGTTTTCTTAGTGTTTTATCATAGCGAAGAAATTCAAAAGAAAACATAAAAAACTGGTGCAAGCCTCCCTAGCCACGGTGAGAATTCATGAACCTATTAAGCATGTAGTCATGTTTGATACCTCAGCTTCACCAACTCATAATTTGGGAGAAAAACGAAACCATAAGTCTAAAAGAAAAAGCAAAAAACTCATTCTTTTGATAAATGCTTACTCAGATTGCCAGAACCTTGAGCACGTTGCTAAATTAAATATTTTCATACGTTCACAAACACATTGCTAAAAGTTAAGTGAATTTGTACCTATGAGCATAAACAACTCTATCTGCATGTCCAACATAGCAGCTCAAACAACGGGGACTTGGCACTCATCCCCCAATTCAAGGTCCAAAATGTTTCGTCTTGTTGTCCTTAGTTGGCACTAATCCTCTGGCTTGCCAAGAAATCTGTACCTATGGGGTGGAAATTTCATGGTTATATTTGTCTTATCCTAATTGTTAATGATGATTTTAGTCGTAGTGGTACTATTCAATTTGTATTTGATTCTGGGCGTAGCTATACTTGTATGCTACATCACCCATAAGTTAAAATGCATCCAACTTGCATGCACACAAGTGCATATCATAAAAAATTCTTATATTTGTGATTTGAATTTGAGTCCGATAAAAAACGGAGTAGCTACATTTGTATACTACAAAACCCATAAATAGTAATATACATCCAACCTACATACTCAATAGTGCACAACATCAAAAAAAAGTGTATAAAAATGAGACACTTCAATTTTATAAGTGTATCAGGAAGATTACGATTTAACAATGCGGATGAGAAGTGAACAATGTGGACCTCTGAAGCCACAGTGAGAACGTTGGGTGCTTAATGACCACAGGATTATGTTTGTGTCTTGAGCTTTGCTAGCTCAAAATCAGAAAATTTGGTTATGAACTTTGAATCGTATGCTTACTAACACTTAGTTGTTCGTTATTTGGTTTGCCTAGATGGAGGTTCCAAAGTTTTTGGTAATTATCTGTATTTTTTTCCAAATATAGTTTCTGGGGTCTCTCACTCACCGTTTAAGGAATGGGTGGGGACTTTGAAAGAGTAGTGCCTTATTCCTCTGATTAGCTTTTGAGTATACATGGGATTTTAACTTGGTGATTGTGCTGCAGTTTTAATACCCATCGTAGGGTCAAGCTTCATGCCAACCATGTTATGATGTAAGTTTTTCCATTTTCTTTTCTGTGGAGTTAGTAGACATTCACAGTGCCTTTCTTGGTCATGACACTATAACAGAATTGCCACTGGACACTAAAAACTACTGCCATGTATTTCATGGTGCAAGGAGTTTTAGTTATAGATTTTTCATGCTACACATACTATCTACAGAACATAAATGTATTGCATGTTCTATAACCTTGCTGTAAGAAATCTAGTTTGCATTTTGTCAATGTTATTATTTATTTTGGCACAACTCCGGTTGTTAGTGGAGAAAGGCTGAAGAAATATATATGCCAAAAGATCTCTACTACTATGTCAGAAGGAACTTTCTACATTTTATACATACATATTGTTATACAGAGAGAAGAAAACTCTCCTGGACTGTCCATTTTAAGGTGGATTTATGAATATCTTAGTACATATTACAAGCAGAGGCTTCAACTAGTTTATTTTTTACATCTTGGACTTCTATCACGATTGGTCTTAGCCACAGTTGGACGATACTTCTTAAGTGAAGGGTGAGTATTATACTAAAGTTGACAATCATTTTTGAATAAAGGAACAGATAGCCGTATTATTCACTTTCGTTTATGATAGGTAATTGTACTACTCTAGGTGCAATTTCTGTCATGACATCTAGAATCTGAATGTTCTGATTTTTGTCTTTTTTAAATTCTAGATTATACTAGAAATTGAGGCACATCAGTTGTTTGGCATTTTTTGGAATGATATCAAGAAGGGACAAATTGAGATTCCAGAGTTTGTATGTGAGCATGATTCTCTTCTTGAGAATAAACCATTGATGGATTATGGAATTGATTGCTCACAGAATGTTAGTGTTGCTATTTCGAGTTGATAGATTTTAAAAATTTATTCGAATAATTTAATCGTATTGCATGATAGAAGAGAAGAAATAAGCAAGAATTGTATGGTTTTACTTTTTAATGTTTTTGTACTTTTACTATCCCAAGCTTGCAGATTCTCCTTCTGAAGATGATATAGACAACACAAGAAATAATTCTAGTTTATCAGACTTAGGACAGGCACAACAAGCAAAGAAACAAATATTGAATCTGAAGATGATATAGAAAACACAAAAAATAATTCTAGTTTATCATACTTAGGACAGGCACAACAAGCAAAGAAACAAAAATTGAATCGTAATCTTGGCACTGCATTTGGTAAGTTCATGCCAAATGTTCTCTCACATAGTATTGCCTCACTAGCCTCTATGAAGCCTCATACATTTTTTGAAACGAATTTTAAATATACTTGTTCAGATCAAGGCCCATGTTGTAGTTGAAGCTACTTTTGGCCGGCAGAACCTATTATTTTTCTTTTGAACATAAGCTTTTGAGTTGTACATTCTTCATGTATTACTTCTCTCAAGTATCCAACAAAACGAAACCGAGTATTGTTACAAATACGAAGTAAATACAAAATTAAACCCGCAAGGCATGCAAAAGAGTGTTGCAAAGAATTTTAGATTAACTCATTACGTGGCTATTTAGGAATAATCAGAAAATCTATTTTCATCTCCGTAGAAAGGAACCCAAAATTAGTTGTGGTTTGCGTTTAGGTAATATTGACAAGAAATTTAATGTTGTAAGTGAACCCAAATAATCTTATGTTCCAATCCAATCCTCTCCTCCACCAGCACCAAGTAAGACAACTAATCCTAGCATTTTTTGGGTGAACAAGGCCAGTCTTTGGAAATTGTCAACAAACTCTTCCTTCACATGATTACAATCCAAATTTATTGTTGGCAAAATATTACTCTCCCATTTTTGTTTCACAATTTGTGACCTCATCTTGGAGTTTTCAGGGTACTTACTACATATATTCGACATTGGTGACAAACAAGTCCAAACAAATAGTCAAGAACATCAAGTTCTGAGTTCAAAGATTATATGGCCCTATTTGGGGTTGGTGTAAAATAAGGGGCTCTTCTTACAATTTATGGAAATCCCTTGCTCCTTGTCTAAAATCAGGGTCTCTTCTTACAATTTATGGAAATCCCTTGCTCCTGGTCAAAGCTTTTTGTTTACATCCATGCAGCTCCTCAAGCCACCATCTATGTTCAAATCTGTGATATGAATTGATCAAATATGCAATCCTGGTTACGCAAAGATTCACTATTTATATTAGCTAGTAAAGGTTTCTTGAAACACCATGTAGAGAAAAAAAGCTCTGATTAAATACGTGTTTTTTTGTCCCTTCAGTCTATATAAAAATAAATACTCTTCCATCACCAACAATTCCAATCGAATTTCATCAATGAAATGTGAAGAATGAGGAATAAGTTTTGGTATCATTCACATTGCATTGCTGAAAGCTCTTATCTACATCTCTTTGGGAGTGACCCTCTATTTCTTTTTATCTTTGATCATGTTTCATCTAACAGAAACCAAAAAATTCTCCTCTCCCACATACTCGACTCTCCAATAAAAACAAAGATTCTTATTATCCTCTTTCCTCTCCAAACCTATGTAATAGTATCAAAACCTATGTAATAGTATCAAATCTCTTTCCACAACTTAAAATGTCTGGCCCACTGCAAGGGCTAGTTGTTTGGCATAAACGCTACGCACCATTGTATTGTGTTGAACCGGTCTCGAGAACTACCGATAGTTCACAAATGATGTGTATGTAAAAACCAGTTTACCACCTCTTCATACTTTTTCCATTATCAATTTTGAGTCTTGTATATTGATAGTAGTCAACGTATTAAATAGACTATGTTTGAAAATGATTGCGGCAATAGTATTTACTATTAAGTTTAATTCCCTACAGTCATTTTATATCACTTTCACTATGTTTGAAAATGATTGCGGCAATAGTATTTACTATTAAGTTTAATTCCCTACAGTCATTTTATATCACTTTCTCCACCTGACCAAGGATATAGCTTGCTCTGGAGTATGAATTTTGTAGACATTTAGCAAAGAATGAAGATTTGTTGAAAAATTGATTAAACAGATGATTCCTTGATATGAGGATTATACAAGGAGTTGAAAATACTTCCCATTCCTGTGCAAAATCCATCTTGTGCATAACTTGGGATGCATATCACAGCTTTTCAAGGCCACATCGTAACAGGGTTATTGTAGGCATCGCATGAGCAGAATCATAGATTCAACAACACATTCTACTACAACACATTTTACTACATCTCTGGAAGATAAAATCCCTGTATAAGCGAGAATGTTGCCACATTGATGCAGGAGCATCCAGCTCACAGTGATGAAGTAGAAAGACCCCAAATAGGTTCATGAGCGGGACACCGAATTGTCAGATTCTGCTGGAAATAATTTTTCTTTTTATTTTATTTTACAAGTCAGAAACAGTTAGATGATTTACTTTCCAGTTAAGTTTATTGATTAGTTTCATTGCCAAGTGAAGGGTAGTTTATGTGAGTTAGGAAAATAACTATTGATTGCTTTTATAAATCTTTAATTATCTGAACAGTTACAGTTACAAGTAGGAACAGAAACACGTAACTGCTTTTGTAACAGACGAAGACAAACTGCAAGCCTTAACTGTACAAAGAGGCTATAAAAGCAAGGCATCTATGTAAAGAAAGGGTCCTTTTTTGGTTCAAGTAGAATAAGAATTGAGAAGTTGAAGAATAAAACTATCAGAGCATTCTAAGTACCTAAAGAAACTGTCCATCAATCGTTCTTCTAAGTTGTTGAATTGATCTCCCACACACGATTACTATTATTTCATATTACTGTAAATTAAATGTAACAAAGTGAAATTCGAAATCACTGTCAACAAGCAAACAGGAGTACAATCTAAGAATCGCGGTTACAAGTTGATATCATCACACAAGCTAATAACCCAGTACAAGAATCAAATACCAGCGGCGAAGCATAACAGAAAACGAAGGTTACAGGTACATATCGAATATCTCCTTTTATATTTCGTTAAAAACACAGTTACATTGCAGTATTAATAATATTATACAGCCAAAAGCAACCGAACAGTAAAAGTCCCTTAAGGGTTACATAAATTGTCACCATTGAAACCAGAACAGAGTTTCAATCAACCATTACAGACAGACCACGACAAGACGAAACCCTCATTAGGGTTTGATTACGAACTAACAGAAGACAAAACCCTCGTAAGGGTTTGGCTACTAATCTAAAGCCAGAACTGTGGAAGTCGTGTCGTAGATGTGCATACATCTCACACAAGTAATAACAGGCATACAAACTACCAGACTCGACCAATAAACTAACAGGCATATCATATGCGCAACAGAGACCTTGAATCAGGTTAACAAGACAGGTTCCAGGCCTACCCAAGACTTTTAAGCCATCAAACGTTGCCGAAGACCAAAACGCGCGCCCTCCAGGCCACTGCAAGAGACCTGCAACCAAACCACAGACAACGGGTTAGGGTTTGTCATGTACAGGAAGCGAAACCCTCAACCAGAGGTATAAAACCAACCAAATAAAAACAGGCACAGTGGGAAGAGAATCTTACCTGGAGACCGTGAGAGGAGCGACCACCAAGTCGAGACCAGAGCCGCCACAAGAAACTATAGACCAAAGGAGCAGACGAGTTAGACCCGGAACGAAGAAGAACAGAGATTGAAGAAAAGAACGAGAGCATACCTGTAGCAGCATTTGTCCACGCGTTGCCATCGACCCTGTTCGGACGGGGGAACAACACCAGCATTTGAAACCCAAAATTCGTTGCCAAACACATACGAGAACCAGACCAGAAGCATGATTGTAGACATAGAGATGGAGCAGACATCAGTCGAAACCCAAGAATGAAACAACAAATTAACACAACAAACAGGACCGGTGCCAGAACTTGGTTGCATTCCTTCAAACAGAGTAACCAAACAAACAGAAACTTACCCAGAGTTACAGCGAGCAGCCAGAGTCGAATACAGTCAAAGTGCCGAAGAGAATAACCAGTTAAACACACCAAAGAATCCTCCGCCCACAACCAAAACGAGAGCAAAGACGACTCATAACCGTCAAGCCACATTACAGAACTAGGGAAGGTCAGAAATAATACCACAGAGAATGTCTCATTGCGCAGAGCTCCAAAACCCTCCAAGAGAAAACCGAAAATGACCGAACAATCGAGAAGTTGAGTTAGGGTTAGGATATTATCGGTCACCGAGGTGAAGGACTGAGCATTAACTCCAACCATTAAATTCTCAGCTACCACATAGTGAGTGCAGGAACAAACAACACTGTAGACGAACACGTAGGCATCCAAGTGGACTTATTAAAGTGCTAAAATAACGACAGCGTGGGCTGGGTCCCATCAGAGTGGTATCAGAGCAGTTGAGTTGAAGAGATTTGGGAAAAATGGATATAGGCAGACGAGGATGAGGCAGAGGTGCCCGTAGAATGGCAGATGAGGCGTTGAGGGAAGAACTCAGAGTTCTTACTGCTCGATTAGAAGCAGTAGAGGCAGGCAAAGGGAGAGATCCGGAATTAGGTGATGTGAGTGATGAAGAAGTGGGAGCACCAACAGGAGGAGATGACGGTGACACGCCAGAAGTAAGACTGTTGAAGTCTGTATTATTGTCAAATAGTAAACCAAAACCAGAGTTACCGACTTATGATGGCAGTTTATCGATTGATGTAGTATTAGATTGGATTAGCGAGATGGACAAGTACTTTGAATGCAAAGAAATTAGTGAAGACCATAGGGTCAAGTTTGCAGCGACAAAGCTGAAGGGACACGCCACACTGTGGTGGGACAGTGTCCAGAATGAGAGGAAAAGGCTGAACAAGCCTCCGATAAAGACCTGGACAAGGATGGTAGCCAAATTGAAGGGCAGATTTTTGCCGAGAGATTACCAGATTGCGTTGCATAGACAAGTTCATAACTTGAGACAAAGGGGTATGACGGTGAAGGAATATACAGAGGAATTTTACCGAGTAAATTTGCGAGCAGGATATACAGAGGACACAGCAGAGAGGACAGCCAGATATGTGAATGGGCTGAGGATGGAAATTTTAGACGAGATAAGTATTTTGTCTCCCAACAACACAGAGGAGGCATATCAGAGTGCAGTTAAAGCGGAAGAAAAGCTTATCCGAAGACAGAATGCCTGGAGAGGACGTGGGTCTAAAAGAGGAAGAGGCCAGTCCTATGGTAGGGGCCGGACTGCCAACAACAGCAAGGAAGCCAGCAGTTCGAAGGCTTCGGGAACAGCAGAGAAAGGAGATGGAATGAGGGGTGGCAGATCGTTTCAGCGTGGTAGAGGAACTGGTCGTGGAAGGGGAACTGGATACCAGTGTTATAGATGCCACAAGTGGGGGCACCGCTCTTTTGAGTGCCTAGAGACAGATTCTACCGGACAGCGAGGCGCCTATATGGCATAGCCAGAGGAAGCAGTAGCACCTCCTCAAGAGGCAGAAAATGCCCCAGAAACAGAAGAATCTCTAGTACTGCATAAGGTGTTGGTGAAACCAGTTGCTGAGAGTATTGAACAGACACAACAGAAGGCTCTGTTCAGAACAGTTTGTAAAGCACAAGGTAAGTGCTGTAAAATGATAATTGATAGCGGGAGTACTGACAACCTAGTGTCAGTCGAGATGGTTGAGAAGTTGGGGTTGAAACGTCTGAAACACCCCACTCCATATCGAGTGTCGTGGTTATAGAAAGGGCACCAGTTGCTGGTGGATGAACAGAGTGAAGTGGAATTCCAGATTGGGCGTTATAAAGACAGAATTGTTTGCGACATTATGCCAATGGATGTGTGCCACATTTTGTTGGGAAGACCTTGGCAATATGACAGAAAAGTGACACATGATGGGGTATTGAATTGTTATAAGTTCGAAAAAGACGGGGTTAAACATACCCTTGTGCCCATCAGAGAGGAGAAAGAGGCAGTTGAAGGAAATGAACCAAAGGCGTTACTTATGAACGGAAAACAATTTTTGAAACAAGTTGAAAATAGTGAGATGAATTTTGTTGTAGTAAGGAGGACTAGAACAGTTTTGTTACACACAGAAATCACAGATTTTCCTGTAGAAATACAGCAGATGTTAGAAGAGTTTACAGATATAGTGGTAGACGACTTGCCGGATAAGCTACCTCCCAAAAGGAGCATTAGTCACCATATTGATTTCATACCAGGAGCCAGCTTACCGAATAAGGCAACTTATAGAATGAGCCCCAAAGATAACGAAGAAATTAGAAAACAGGTGCAGGAGCTATTGGATAAGGGATTAATCAGAGAAAGTTTGAGCCCATGTGCTGTACCGACAGTTCTCGCCCCCAAAAAGGGAGGAGAATGGTGGATGTGCACTGATTCCAGAGCCATCAACAAAATCACCATACGGTACAGATTTCCGATACCGCGCATGGATGATATGATGGACTGTTTGAGTGGGGCAGCTTACTTTTCCAAGATAGATTTAAAAAGTGGATATCACCAGATACGGATACGTGAAGGAGACGAATGGAAGACAGCTTTTAAAATGAATGAAGGCTTATATGAATGGCTGGTCATGCCGTTCGGTTTAAGCAATGCACCCAGCACTTTCATGAGACTCATGAATGAGATGCTAAAGGAATATATAGGGAAATTTGTAATTGTTTATTTGGATGACATACTGATTTTTAGTAAGACACGAGAAGAACACCTCCGGCATGTGCGTAGAGTGCTTGAGAAACTACAGCAGAATAAGTTATTGATTAATCTGAAGAAGTGTACGTTTTTGCAGAGAGAACTGATTTATCTGGGGTTCGTGATAGCAGAGAATGAATTGAAAATGGATCCAGAGAAAGTGACAGCAATCGTGAATTGGCATTCACCCAAGAATTTGTTCGAGGTAAGGAGTTTTCATGGATTAGCGAGTTTTTACAGAAAGTTTATTAGAGATTTTAGCAGAATTTGTGCTCCTATGTTGGAGACCATCAAAAAGGCCAGCCAACCTTTTCGATGGACAGAAGCGGCAGAAAAGAGCTTTCAGCTACTAAAGAGGAAAATAATGGAAAGACCGATTCTTAGGCTACCAGACTTTCAAAAACTATTTCAGGTACATTGTGATGCAAGTGGGACAGCAATTGGGGCTGTGCTCAGTCAGGAGGACAGACCCGTGGTGTTTTTCAGTGAAAAACTGAATGAAAGTAGGCATAAGTACTCCTCCTACGATAAGGAATTTTACGCAGTAGTACAGGCACTAAGACATTGGAGGCATTACTTGCTGGGAAACGAGTTCGTGCTGTTCTCAGATAATTCTGCATTACAGTATGTAATGCAGCAGCATAAACTTAATCATAAACACACCAAATGGGTGGAGTACTTACAGAGCTTTAATTTTGTGTTGAAACATATCAGTGGGCAAGCGAACAAGCTAGTCGACGCGTTGAGTAGAAAAGCTTTGTTATTACAGGAAAGCATTGTGCAGGTTTTGGGATTCGAACATTTACGGGATCTATATAAGACAGACCCAAATTTTAGGGAAGCTTACGAAGCGTGCCAGAATCCTTTAATAAGAGGAAACAGTCCTTGGTTGGACTATAATATACAGGAGAAATTACTTTTCAAGGGAGGACAACTGTGTATCCCCAGCTATTCTATGAGGGAGAATATCATTCGAGAAAAACACAGTGGGGGATTGGCTGGACATTTTGGGATTGACAAGACTTTGGAACAACTTAGTCACTTTTACTTTTGGCCGAAAATGAGACGGGACATACAACGTTTTGTGACTAAGTGTAAGGTGTGTCAACTAGCAAAAGGACACAGCCAGAACACAGGACTGTACACGCCATTACCTATTCCAGGCAGGCCTTGGGATTCTGTGAGTTTAGATTTTGTATTGGGATTGCTGAAGACACAGAAAGGGTATGATTCGGTAATGGTAGTGGTAGATCGTTTTTCGAAAATGGCACATTTTGTACCTTGTCGGAAAACCATTGATGCTACTTATGTGGCTCACTTGTTTTTTAACGAGATTGTCTGATTACACGAGTTACCCACAACCATCCTATCAGACAGAGATGTAAAGTTCACTGGACATTTTTGGCGGACCTTATGGAAGAAAATGAATACCCAATTAAGTTACAGTTCTGCTTACCATCCGCAGACCGATGGGCAAACAAAAGTTGTGAACAGAAGTCTAGGAAATCTGTTACGCAGCTTAGTCGGAGAAAGTTCTAGAATGTGGGACCGAGTGCTGGCACAAGCAGAGTTTGCTTACAACGATTCACCGAATCGTAGCATGGGTCTCAGTCCCTTCCAGATTCTTTATGGTATGCACCCTCGAGGAGTGCATGAGCTTCGGGATCTTGGTTTACAGGAACAGTGGAGTGCGGATGGCGAAGATTTTGCGAATGCTATGCGGGATTTGCATGAACAGGTCAAGGCAAAGTTACAAGACAACAGCTTGAAGTATAAGGAACACGCAGATCTGAGGAGGCGAGAAGTCCATTTTGGGGTAGGGGATGATGTTCTGGTACACTTACACAAGGAGCGGTTTCCTAAAGGTACGTATAATAAATTAAAATACAAGAAAATAGGACCTTGCAAAATCTTGTGGAAGTTTTCAGCGAATGCCTATGAAATCAAGCTACCACCTGGAGTAGGCATATCACCTATTTTCAATGTGGCAGATTTGTTTCCATATTCAGGGGAACTATTGGAAAAAAAGACGGATGAACCCGGACAATCCACGCGGAACACCCAGGAAGACAGAGACAGTTGGAAGAAACAGATGCCTTATGTCCAACCCCCTGAGATCGAAGGCATCCTCAAAACTCACGTAGTTAGACGTACACGGCAGAAAAATTATTTTCAGTACCTGGTCAAGTGGAAGAACCGTCCAATAGAGGACAGCTCATGGCTTGACGCCAGGCAGATTGAACGAACAGGGACAAAAGTGGAAGAACTCATGAACAGGAGTCATGATCTTTTCTCACCCCGGGAGCTTGATGCAGGAGCATCCAGCTCACAGTGATGAAGCAGAAAGACCCCAAATAGGTTCACGAGCGGGACACCGAATTGTCAGATTCTGCTGGAAATAATTTTTCTTTTTATTTTATTTTACAAGTCAGAAACAGTTAGATGATTTACTTTCCAGTTAAGTTTATTGATTAGTTTCATTGCCAAGTGAAGGGTAGTTTATGTGAGTTAGGAAAATAACTATTGATTGCTTTTATAAATCTTTAATTATCTGAACAGTTACAGTTACAAGTAGGAACAGAAACACGTAACTGTTTTTGTAACAGACAGAGATAAACTGCAAGCCTTAACTGTACAAAGAGGCTATAAAAGCAAGGCATCTATGTAAAGAAAGGGTCCTTTTTTGGTTCAAGTAGAATAAGAATTGAGAAGTTGAAGAATAAAACTATCAGAGCATTCTAAGTACCTAAAGAAACTGTCCATCAATCATTCTTCTAAGTTGTTGAATTGATCTCCCACACACGATTACTATTATTTCATATTACTGTAAATTAAATGTAACAAAGTGAAATTCGAAATCACTGTCAACAAGCAAATAGGAGTACAATCTAAGAATCGCAGTTACAAGTTGATATCATCACACAAGCTAATAACCCAGTACAAGAATCAAATACCAGCGGCGAAGCATAATAGAAAACGAAGGTTACAGGTACATATCGAATATCTCCTTTTATATTTCGTTAAAAACACAGTTACATTGCAGTATTAATAATATTATACAGCCAAAAGCAACCGAACAGTAAAAGTCCCTTAAGGGTTACATAAATTGTCGCCATCGAAACCAGAACAGATTTTCAATCAACCATTACAGACAGACCACGAGAAGACGAAACCCTCATTAGGGTTTGATTACGAACTAAGAGAAGACGAAACCCTCGTAAGGGTTTGGCTACTAATCTAAAGCCAGAACTGTGGAAGCCGTGTCATAGATTTGCATACATCTCACACAAGTAATAACAGGCATAAAAACTACCAGACTCGACCAATAAACTAACAGGCATATCATATGCGCAACAGAGACCTCGAATCAGGTTAACAAGACAGGTTCGAGGCCTACCCAAGACTTTTAAGCCATCAAACATTGTCGAAGACCAAAACGCGCGCCCTCCAGGCCACTGCAAGAGACCTGCAACCAAACCACAGACAACGGGTTAGGGTTTGTCATGTACAGGAAGCGAAACCCTCAACCCGAGGTATAAAACCAACCAAATAAAAACAGGCACAGTGGGAAGAGAATCTTACCTGGAGAACGTGAGAGGAGCGACCACCAAGTCGAGACCAGAGCCGCCACAGCAAACTATAGACCAAAGGAGCAGACGGGTTAGACCCGGAACGAATAAGAACAGAGATTGAAGCAAAGAACGAGAGCATACCTGTAGCAGCATTTGTCCACGAGTTGCCACCGACCCTGTTCGGATGGCGGAACAACACCAGCATTTGAAACCCAAAATTTGTTGCCAAACACATACGAGAACCAGACCAGAAGCATGATTGTAGACATAGAGATGGAGCAGACATCAGTCGAAACCCAGGAATGAAACAACAAATTAACACAGCAAACAGGACCGGTGCCAGAACTTGGATGCATTCCTTCAAACAGAGTAACCAAACAAACAGAAACTTACCCAGAGTTACAGCAAGCAGCCAGAGTCGAATACAGTCAAAGTGCCGAAGAGAATAGCCAGTTAAACTCACCAAAGAATCCTCCGCCCACAACCAGAACGAGAGCAAAGACGACTCATAACCGTCAAGCCACATTACAGAACCAGGGAAGGTCAGAATAATACCACAGAGAATGTCTCATTGCGCAGAGCTCCAAAACCCTCCAAGCGAAAACCGAAAATGACCAAACAATCGAGAAGTTGAGTTAGGGTTAGGATATTATCGGTCACCGAGGCGAAGGACTGAGCATTAACTCCAACCATTAAATTCTCAGCTACCACATAGTGAGCGCGGGAACAAACAACACTGTAGACGAACACGTAGGCATCCAAGTGGACTTATTAAAGTGCTAAAATAACGACAGCGTGGGCTAGGTCCCATCACACATCCATGTTGGGCATGTCTTGCAATCAGAGCATTCCAACCAAATAAGTTTTTCTCTCACGTCTTACATAGAGAGATTGGGAGTCCTACCATAAGGTCAAGTATATCTGGTTAAAGTTTTAAGCCAACATATGTAATTTGATGAAGGTATTTTGATAAGAATATGTAATAAAGTATGGTGAAATTTTGCATCAAGTCGTACCCCTCATTGTTGTAATTTTTTTGTTACATTGATATTTCTGACATACTTCAATTGTTCTATGAGTACCCATATTGGGTGGATGTGTTATTCTATAAGTTGATATATAAGTTCTTTCTTGGGTTGAAAATTTGTCTCATTATATAGCAATCTTCTTTTTCCTAATTGGGTACTCGAATTGGGTTGGGAGTAAAACTAATTTGTTGTTATGTTGTTGCATGTGGAATCCAAATCCTTTTTTGTCATTCAAAATTGTGTTATTGCGACCAAATTTCTTATAATTTGAGATTTCTGGCCTTTGTTTGAAGCTGTCTATGTCTCAAGATGATAAATGAGTTCCCCAAAACAAAAGGAAAAAAAGTTCTTCGACTTGTACAAGGTAAGATAATGCCCTACAAAAAAGTATATTTCCTTTTCCAAATTGTTGGAGAAATTCAAAATTTATTTACATAATTGTTAGTCATTTGTACACACATATTTCAAACTATAAAAATGTTGCTTCGTACTGATTATGGTTGTTTATAGCAAGAGGAAGTGATCAAGAATAAATATGTAGGAATTGTACCAAAACAACCTCTGATTTCGAAGGTAACAAATCACGATATATTCCTTCAAATTAGGGCCCATGATCTGTAAGGCTTAAGGAAACAATAATGCAATAAGATTTCATTATAGCATGGTCTTTTCCTTTTCTTGATATTTTTTTGTCTTTCAACAATGGTCAAAGAAACATCATTCATTCAGATAGGACATTTAGTCCATTTGACATAGTTGCGTCACTTTTTTGGTTCTCACAATTTTCATCGATAAGCTATTTGACACACACTTCTGTGCTTAGAAGAATATTTCTATTAATTCTACAAAGCATCATTTGGTGTCGATAACATTGTTATAGTTCTTCTAAATCCTGGTTTACTAAGTGATTTAGTTGTCAATAGTTGTTTCAAATAATTGTTTTATGTATGACTTTTATTTTCATTCAATTATGCAAACCACTCATTTTTTTGGTGTCATGTGATCTATTTAATATCTCCTTAAGAATATGTTTGGTAAATAGTGAAGTAATAAAGAGTTTAAGGTATCTCTTCTCTTCACACTTTGGATTAGAAAATTCATACTTCATTTCTATAATCCTTTTCATAATGATGAGGTTTTCCACAATAATAACACTTGCATTTGATACATGGGCTGAAGTTTCATCTTCCTCATGCTTTGAAGTTGTGATCTCTTAGGCTTCATGTCTTTTCTCTTTCTTCATATTTTTGTTTTTCAACAATTGCCAAAAAAACATAAATTAATGTTATATGCTAGTAATAAGTCATTTTAAATTGAAATTGTGAAAACATTATAATTCTTGAAAGTAAAAAAATATAAAAAATTTAAATAAAATTAAAAACAAAAAATTAATAAGTAATAAAAATGAAAATTACTGGACGACCCATAATAAAACTTTAACCATCAACTTGGAAAAAATAAAAGAAATAAATATTATTATTTAATTTTAAATTCATAACTGAATATTTAAAATGTCTGGTTTATGAACTAAAGATTCAACTTAGAAAAAATAAAAGAAAAAAATATTATTATTTAATTTTAAATTCATAACTGAATATTTAAAATGTCTGGTTTATGGACTAAAGATTCCTCAGTGAATCCGCGTGCAAGGAGTGTTTATGACGTAAGGATTCCTTAGTGAATCCGCGTGCAAGGAGCATATCCACAACTTCAGAGAAAAAAAGGATTTCCTCCCCACCTAAAACAAAACTTTTCGCGTATGTGCGGGACCAGCCATGAGAAAATCTTCGGACAGATCTAATTTTCTCTACAGGGAAACTGTGAGTAGCTAATTTACCGTTCTCCAATTCAAATCTGAGTATTTCCGTACACGAAATTCAAAACTTCTGGAGAGAAATCTGATATAAATCTTGCGATCATTCAGACTTTGAAGGCTAATATTGCTTACTGTCGCCTATATGCCAGGGTCTGAAAAGCGCACAGCTCATTCACATCTCTTATTTCTCTCCATTCCTACAATACTCCCCTCTCATGGAAACTAAGCGCCTTAGATACCTGGTTTGTGTGTTGGTATGTCTTGTTTTAGACTTGGCACAGCTGTCGACTGCCAGTTCTTTCACTGTGTGGGCACGGCCAGGCTGTGAGGGCAGCCAAACTTGTTACAGCGCATGTGGGTGTTCTAACATCGATGCCAGTCTGAAGGGAGGATGCAAGTTTCTGTACGAAGGGCAGACTGCTGCCTCTTACAACAGCCACGACTGCCAAGGGGTTGCCTGGACCCATTTTGGTGCACCCAGCATTCAAGATTGCAACCCTTTGGGTTGGCAAAGTTTTGTCATCCAGTGCTGAGCAGTGAATATAGATAACAATTTTCAAAAATATTTCAAAATCTGAAAATCAACCAACCGTAAAATCCTTAAATATTCCTGGAATTTACGATTTATATAAATTTATCAATCCTTAACACATTATTATTAATCCTACCTCCAAATAAAACTGCTCTGCTTAACAGTGCCCATTCATATCCCTAAAATATTCCTTGAATTTACGATCTATAAAAAATTGTCGATCCTTAACACATCATTATTAATCCTACTTCCAAATAAAACTGGTCTGCTTAACAGTGTCCATTCATATCCCTAACTGTGTAGTTTCGGCTTTCCCAAGCAAGGCTCACGGCTGCAACGAAAACGTGTGTGTGCACTGTTGCATTTATTTTTATATTGTAAATGAAACTAAACTGAGCCTAGCTAGTCCATTTTTCTAAATTTATTGTTATAAAATTCAAACCTACCTGAAACTTAGTGGAGATTAAAAGTTATACAAACAACATGTCTATACCTCATAAATAACACCAAAAAAAAGTTTTAATTCTTGCAAACTCATTCCCATAAAATTTAAACCTTAAACTTGGTGGAGACTAAACACAAACACTAGATTACATCTCATAAATAACACTGTTATGCAAGGTTGAATTTATATGATTGGTTGCTTCTTTGCATTGTTATCACAATTTGCTTATACCTTACATGCCACACCACTTTTAATGTGAAGGTTTTCCTAGGTAGAAACCTCCTTAACGCTTTCTTATCAGGTTTTCCTAGCAATGAAAAGAGAAATGCACCTACTGTAGGAGAATTCTTTTCCCGAATTCAGATTACATGTAGATAATGGTTGCGGTTGTGCAGAATGATCAAAATAATTCTCTCCAGTGAAACTTTGATAACATAAAAGTTTGACAAAGTGTGGAATGGAGTATGTTTATCAATGTAAAAATCGAAGTTGTAACCGACATTGACAATCATAAGGGTCATTTTCTGCAACTATTTTAATCAGCACAGTCATATCATAAACCAGCTATCTAATCATATAGTCATTTAGCTATCATCATCCCGTACGTAGAAGAATTCTATCAACTTTCTACGATAAACATTCCTACCTGGAATGATTCAAATTACTGTTACTTGTGATATTCTTTTTATTAAATTCTGCTGGAAGATTATGTTGCAATATAGAAGCACATAAACAGCAATATAAAAAAAACTAATAATTATAATCATTGATTCCGTGAATGTGTAGCAGCAAATCAGCAATATAAATAAAACAAATAGTTATAGTTAACTATTTATTGAATCAACTAATGTGTAATATAAAAATAATGAAACTTGAATTAATAAGAAGGAGTTGAGTTGCTGCTCACAAGTGTGTACATCACTTGGAGACTACACTCATACAAGGAGGAGACTTTCTCTCTCGTTCACTCAATATGTACAATGAATGAATATTACATATTAAATACATGACTGAAAAGTAGATAGTTGAAACCATCCTCCTAAATTCTAGGAACAACTCCTAAAGTAAGAAGTAACGTTACAACCACATAACCATTTCTTCATTATTTATAACTCCTCCCCTTAATGAAGAAAGGGTTATTGTGCACACCTAACATCCCTCTAAGTAATTCAAACTTTACTCGCCCTAGAGGCTTAGTAAAAATGTCAGCTAAATTATCACAGGTATTACAATAATCCACACAAATTTCCTTAGAGTGTATCTTTTCCCGTACAAAGTGAAATTGAGTATCAATATGTTTAGTATTCTTATGGAAAACTGGATTGTATGCAAGCTTTATTGTGCTTTGATTGTCTGTTTTGATGTTGGTTGCTGCTTTTTGTCCTTCGTCTACATCACTAAGTAATTTCCTCAACCAAATGGCTTCGCATGTAGCTGCACACAACGCCTGGTACTCTGCTTCACATGACGATAATGCTACAGTGCTTTGCTTTTTGCTGCACCATGAAATAACCCCGGATCCAATGCTAAATGCATAACCTGTGATGGATCTATGATCATCCAGGTTACTTGCCCAATCAGAATCAGAATAACCTGCTAAAGTAACATCAGAACTGTCAGTGTATAAAATACCATAATTACAAGTACCACTAAGGTATCTCAACACACATTTCGCTGCATTCCAGTGACTGTCAAGTGGTCTAGACATAAACTGGCTCAGCACACTAACAGAGTATGCCAAACCAGGCCTAGTTGTCGTAAGATATATCAAACTTCCCACTAGCTGTCTATACAAAGTGGCATCCACTTGTTTTGTGCCATCGTCACTGCTTAACTTGAGGTTCTGTTTCAATGGTGTTGTTGTTGTTTTACACTGTTCCATTCTGAATCTTTCCAATAGGTTTCTGGCATACTTTCCTTGAGTTAGAAAAGTTTGACCAAAATCTTTCCACACTTCCAGTCCTAGGCAATAATGAAGATCGCCAAGGTCTTTCATTTCAAATTCCTGTGACATTTGCTACTTGATTTCTTTGATTAAACTATTTGCATTCCCTGTTATTATCATGTCATCTACATACAAAGAAATCAAAATGATTTGCCTCTGTTTATTTATCTTGGTGTACAGATTTGGATCGTTGAGGCTCTTATGGAAACTATGCTGAACAAAATGAATCAATTTTATCATACCATGACCTGGGTGCTTGTTTCAATCCATAGAGTGCCTTATGCAGTTTACACACTAAATGCTCTTGCCCTTTTTCACAAATCCAGGAGGTTGTACTAAATATATTTCTTCTTTTAATTCCCCATTCAAAAATGCAGATTTAACATCTAACTGGTGTAGCTTCCATTTATGTTTTGATGCTAAACAGATTAGCATTCTAATTGTATTAAGTTTGGCTACAGGGGCAAAGGTGTAATCGAAATCAATTCCTTCCTGTTGTGAATAACCCTTTGCTACCAGTCTTTCTTTGAAATTTTCTACAGTACCATCTTCATTTATCTTAGGTTTATACAGCCATTTACAACCTATAGGGGTTTTTCCTTCTGGCAGCTCAACTAAGTCCCAAGTATGGTTTCTATAAATGGATTCGATTTCTTCATGCATTGTAGCCCTCCATTCATCTGATCTACTTGCTTCTTCATAATTTAAGTGTTCTACAATGTTCAAAATCTTGGACATTAAAGCATAGCCTCTAAGTTTTGCAGGTAGTCTAGTCTTTCTACCTGATCTTCTAGGTAAAGAACTTACCTCAACTCTTTCTGTTACAGTACTGTCCAGGCCTGTATCATCACTTATTATGTCATCTGCTGCTGCTTCTTCCTGTTTCTGCTCCTGCTCCTGCACCTGTTCTTCTTCATCTTCACTGTTTAGTTCTATCAAAAATGGAATATGGCTTTCATCATCAGAGTCTTTCTTTCCATCTTCTATCTGTTCATGAAATATAACATCTCTGCTTGCAAACACTTTATGAGTCACAGGATTATATAATTTGTATGCTTTATACTCTGTGCCATATCCTACACATATGCATTTCAAGGCTTTGGGTTCTAGCTTTTTCCTATCTGGTTTTAGTACATGAGAAAAAGCTTTAGATCCAAATATTCTCAGATGATCAACTGCTGGTTTGAGTCCAAACAATGCTTCAAAAGGGGTTTTGAAGCCTAAACATTTGGTGGGACTCCTATTCTTTAAATAAACAACAATATTAATGGCTTCTGCCCAAAGACCATTAGAAATGCCCTTACCTTGAAGCCTGCTTTTGGCGCACTCCACCAGGGTCCTGTTCTTGCGTTCTGCTACTCCATTCTGCTGTGGAGTGTGTGGCACCGTAAACTGTTGTATAATACCATGTTGCTTGCAGAAGTTCATGAACTCATTTAACTTGTATTCCCCCCCTTGATCTGAGCGGAGAATTTTTATCTTCTTTGCTGTTTGGTTCTCTATCATCACTTTAAATTTTTTAAAATATCTGAAAACTTGACTCTTGTTGCTTAAAAAATACACCCAAGAGAACCTAGTGCAATCATCTATAAACAGTAGGAAGTAGTATGCACCTCCTAAAGACCTAGTCTGCATGGGTCCACAGATATCTGTATGCACTAGCTCTAGGATATCTCTTTGTTTTCTGTTGACATGCACAGGGAATTCATCTCTATGCATCTTCCCTAGTGCACAACCATCACATTCCAATTTGACATTATGTAAAGAAGGAAGTCCATTGACCATACCTTTACTTTTAAGCAGGATGAGATCTTGTAGATTGATATGTCCAAATCTCTGGTGCCAGAGATTCTCAGCTGTTGATGTTGCTGCAACCATCGCCTGTTGTGGTATGCTCCTTGCATCCAGTCTATACAAATTCCCCACGCGTACTCCTGTTGCAACTGTCTCCAATTTGCTATCCTGAATGACACATCCATTCTTGAAGAATTGTACCTGCATGTCTTGGTCTGTTATCATAGAGACAGAGATCAAATTCTTTTTTATTCCTGGAACATATAAAACATTTTTAAGATGCTTGATATCGCCACTTGGTAATTTCACAGGAATATCTCCACAACCTTTGATCTCATACCCACTGTCATCACCCAAATAAATTTTGGATCCACATGCAGATTCTTCAAGAAACTCAAAATATTCTTTCTTACCAGTCATGTGCGAGGATGCGCCTGAATCGACATACCATGTATTATCATCATCTCCTCTTGATGCTGATAGTGCACAGTCGACTGTAAATAGCCTAAGATCATAGCTGTGATCTTCATCTTCTTCAGCAAAACAACCTTGATGTTTCTTCTGCTTGCTTCTTGTAACACTCTCTGATCTGGTGACCAGCCTTTCCACAATAAAAATATCTCTTAACATAAGTATCAGTCATACCTCTAGATGATTTCCCTTGAAAGGAGTTGGCTCCTCTCTGCTGCTACTGCGGTTGTTGTTGCTGTTGTTGGTACTGGCGCTACTTTCCTCTGTGCTATCTTCCTTTCGCCATTAGAGCAAGATCATTGCCCTCAGTCTTTAGATTCTGTCGTCGCTCCTCCTCCTGGAGAAGAATCGCTGTCAGTTCATCAAACAAGGGGGCTTTCTCCCTCGCTGACAACGCTGAGATGAATGTCTGATATTCATCTGTCATTCTGTTCAGTGTAAGTGTAACCAGATATGAATCTGATACCTTCTCTCCAATGGCTCCCAATTGGTCTTTCAGATCCTTAACTCTGGCCATGAATCCACCAATTGATTCATTCTAGCCCATCTTTAATGCAAACAATTTCCCTTTGAGTGCTAGAACACGATTTGAGTTCTGTGTCTCGTATAGACCCTTGATCGTATTCCAGATGTCCGCGGCCGACTTGTAGTCTCGAATATGAGGGATAATGTTGTCTTTGAAAAACATCTTCAATATTACTTTTGCCTTTGTTTCTCTCTTATCCCAGTCCTGTTCTTGGGTTGCATTTTCGGCTCTCTGTTCATTTCCCAAGACAATCGACCACGCGTTCGCACTCTCCAGCAAGGTTTGCATTTTGAACTTCCAGTTGGAGAAATTCGTTCCATCGAGCTTGCCAGACTCGTGGAGGTATGATTCCAAACTATTGTTCATTTTCGCCCAACTGAACACTTAAAACTGCCACCACCAGGCAAGTCCGAACTGCTGCCACAGAACAGATCACGGACTTCACTTCGCCACCACCGGGCAGATCCGATCTGCTACCACATAGCTGATCAAGGATCTCACTTCGCCACCACCGGGCAGATCCGATCTGCTACCACCGAGCTGATCAAGGATCTCACTTCGCCACCACCGGGCAGA
>APFE030465938.1:0-13975 GCA_000404065.3 Pinus taeda
AGATAAAAAAATCATATAAAATTGAAAATATATTTTGTTTTTAAAAAAAGTTTAGTAAAAATAAAATAGAGATGGTAAAAAAATTATAAAATTAATAGAAAATTTCAAAATTTATTCAGAAAGAAACATTACAATAAGATTTTTTGAGGTACTAGTACCCACTTGTACATAACTCTAGAATGTTTTCTGATGAACAAAAAATAATCATTAAACTATAAAATTGGTATAAAAAAAAATTATTAAAATCTTTACATTATAATATTAATATAAAAAATTATATTAAAATTAAAAATTATTTTATTCTTTTTAATTATATAAAATAAAAATAAAAATACCATTCATAAGAAGCACTACTATATGCCTCTAAAGGAAACTCTAAAAGGCCATATATGCAAGAAGTTTTCAACCAAAGGAAAAGCTAAAAGGCCATCAAGGAGTTGGCTTGCACTACATCATGTTTTGGGTGTCAATGAATATTCACATTGGATAGTTTGTTGAAGCTCAATATCGAAAGGTTTGTAATTTCTTGCATATTTTGAAATTACCTCTCCCAACACCATAATATTAAGGTAAGGTATGATGTATTATTAGAGGATTTTAAAGTTGTAGATAAAGCCATGGTGAGGTCTGAGATGATGGTAGAAATTGGACAATATACGACATGTGAGTGCATTGAACTTTGTGTTGTCGTTGTCAAGATCACTAGCACAAGTAGCTAAGGTCGCTAGCACAACTGGATGAGGATGGGCCTTGTTATCTAGGCTACCTAGGATCGAACCTCAAGGAGGTTGTGCTAAAATCAAATCAACTTAGGGTTGGTGTGGTCTAGGGCTGGTAATGGGTGATGGTTTCTGAAGCGTAAAAAATGAGTTAGAATTACTAAAACATGACTAATATTATGTTTATTTGGAAAATATAATATGAAATTTTAAATAATGTTTTAAACAAATTATTTGTTTGGAAAATAAAGTTTTAATTTTTACATAAATTTAATAATATAAGAATTGCTAGGAAAATAGAGTTTTAATTCTGCATAAATTTTGTAACATAGTACTTGCTCATAAAATTTTGAATAGATTTGTAAAATTGATGTTGCTAAATATACATGGAGTATTTAAGTTTCTTGATTCTTTCTATTAATTTATATATTTGACTATTGGGATTTTTTTATTTTTTTAATGAATTATAATCCATCATTTATTTATCCAAGGGAAATTTTGTCTATTTACATTATACGTCTTAAAAAAGGTTATGTAACTCCAAAGAAAAATAAATGATACAAAGTTGAACAAATCTAAAACCATCCTATCATAGTTATGTTCCGTATATTAGAAATTATCTTTAGTGAACCTACTCACTTGTTTGCTTTGCAAAGGATTCTTTTAAAGGTTATGTTATAATTAGTGCACCTACTCGTTTGTGTGCTTTGCAAAGTATTTTTTAAATAGTTTATTAGTATAAATAATCAATCAAGTATGCAACAGCTGAAGTGAGGAGAAATAACAGTTCAAGAAAATTCAACCTCAATAGCTAGATGGGTTGTCTACATAGTAGACGCACATGATGGTGGAAAGCTCATTTTGAGCGCATGGCCCAAAAAGGATTAATGTTTTGCCAAAATACCATGGTACAATGATGAGTGAGCCCAACCTCCTAACATAAATTATCTCTTCCATATGGTGATTATTGTCCCACCACTATTCAATATGCTCTTAAAAGATGCATGTTTGATGTTCCAAAACATCATTCAAGCACGTTGTACCAACCAAAGCCTAGGTATCTTTTCGTATGGAAAGTGAAATATTTACATGCAGAATGAAAATTCATCCAGTAAACCTTCTGGATGATTCCTAGATAACGTTCTATTAATTGAACAGAAACATATTAGAAATTTGAAATTGTCTGAGTATATCTCTACAAAATAGAAAAACCTGAACTTCTTGGAATTAATGGAGATACCTTGGCCTATGGAAACTATATGTTTTTCTATTATAATTTCAAAGAGAAACATAGAGACAATAGCCTCAAAATTAGAAGTGAACCAATTATTCTTTGAACTAATCTTCATCATTTGCAGGGGAGTTGGGGTGCTAGGAATTCTTTCATCCCATATTATCTTCAATGTCAACCTTGTCTCCTTGTTCGAAATTGTCATTAACTACTTGTTCTAAACCTTGGATGGCATTTTGCAGACAATAATATTTTTCATTAATCTGATTTAGATCTTTCAAGATAGTGCTTAGGAGAGGGTTGTTTTTTTTTTTTCAGATGAAGTCCATATGGAAAGCTATCAATACCTCTATGTGTTAAAAAAAACCTAGGCCATAGAGTAAGTAAATATCTAGTGATCTTTCTCCATCATAACCCTATGTCTGGGGCAACCTAGTGGTAGCTCTACGGGCTCAAAGATTCTCCTCCAATGTTTCCAAGTTTTGAACTATGGCAGTCTTGTGTCTACCCTAAAAACCTTGCTCTCTCCAGAATGCCTCAACATTGTGGCCTCTCGTCTTCACATTTTGGGTGTAGTGCTTCCACGAGCTTTTTTCTTAGAAACCTCCCTCTTCCTTTGTATTTGAGTAAGTTGGGGATGAGATCTTCCTTATTATTCTTCTAGTGACCTACCTTCGCTTCTCTTTCCTCATGTTCTTCTCAAGTTTATTGATTTAAATACCAAGATGGGTGCCCTTTATTCATGCTTCCCTTTGAGCCCTCAGTATTTTAAATTGTTGCTTCCAAAGAACCCCTAAAAATGCCCTTGTTACTCTAGCGCATGCTGTAAAGATGGAGTGCAATAAGGAGGTTCATATAATGCATTGTGGGGGTGACCATGAGAATTAAACTAGCTTTAAAGAAGAGAGGCATAATCTCCCATAACACCTATGATGTCTTGTATCACATTTGATTCATCATTCTCCAGCGAACCTTAATTGGATGCAAAGCCTCATTGGCATAGAGTGGTATTCTCACTAGTCTCACCTCCTCCTATACATGAATGTTATACATGCCTGTTCCAAAGAGTAGTCAAGTTCTACTCTATTACCTATCTCAAAGATGGGTGTGGCATCTGCCCTCCTAATGTCCCATATAGGGTGAATTGGGAAAAAGTTGATTGTAATTAATTATGGGATAAATAATAAAATAAATGAAAATAACATTTAAAAAATATGAAACATTTTTTTTATCAATTTCTTGGTTATTAAGAGTGATTATTATCTTTCGAATGGATTGGACATTTTTTAACAACTAGGATTTCCATGAAATTCTTGACCAAATGAATTCTTCTATCTTGATTTTCCACTTCCCTTTAATAATGAATCAATAGTATTGTACATTATGTCACTTCACACTGCTTAATATTCATTGAGTCATGGGTTTTTAATATCCCAAAACTTTGAGATATAATTAGATGTTTGAGCATTTTCCCAAAATGTATTGAAGTGTAGACTAGAATTTTCTCACTTACATTTAGACCCACAAGTATTTAGTCTAAGACAAAATAAAAATAAATTATATGCACCTTTGAATAATCATTATATATCTTTGAAGACAACTACATAATCATTATGATTTCTCTTATTTTTCCACTATGAAACCATCGAGATGGATGGAAAATAAATATAATGATCAAATCCAGGTCAGAAACCTTGAAGGTCATATTTTGTTCTCAGGAATTCATGAGTCCAACATGGGCATAAAACCCTGAATTTGACCTTATTATTTTAGTAGTTTTTACATAGAATAAAGAAACACTTGCTAGAGACAACTATTCTACCATTCAAGTTGAAGTTTAATTGAATTTTACCGAACACGAAGTGTTTATGTATGTAAAAACAATCCTAGATTTTACCTTCATGTGTAGACATTGGCTTCCTAATTTCGACCCTATTTCTATCTCTTGTATGCTTGCAATCACACAAATAGTCCATCAAATAGGTTTCTTTAATTATTAGTTAATTAATATTTCATTCACAACATATATACACAATTCAAATATCTTACACAAGTACTTGAAAGACTAAATACTTATCTATTTCCTTTCAGAAATAGTTCATAGGCTTCAATGATCCTCCCAATGTTGAACTAACTTGTATAAATATGTCTGCATGAGATATCCCTCCAAGTGTCAAGTAAAAGTAGGAATATTATTGGAGTTGTCTATCCCAAAAACCCTATGAAGAATCCTGCTAGTCGTTAGCTCCGAGTGGTAAGGGTATTTTAATATCTTGTAAGGATATTTTAATATCGTGTTTCCTTTCATCTAGAAACACAAAATAGATCGAAGACAAAAATGTATTTCTCTTTTCTTCCTTTTTGTTTTTCTACCTCATTCGACATAACTAACTTCAATTGTTTCCCCTGAAACTTATTGGTTAATCTCTCATATTAACATATTAACATATTTATGAAGATTAATGTTCTAGGATAAATTTTCATTCTTTAGTATTATTATCATTTTATTAAATAAAACATATTCCAACACGTCTTTTTGATTTCTCAAAAACAAATAAAAGTCACAAAATAATTCTTTCCAGATTTATTAAAAAATGTTTCTACATGAATTATTTATGTACATGAATTATTTTTGTAGATGATACACCTCTACAAATATTTGGCTTTGGCTTGAGGCCACTTAAATTTTTAATCATCATTTCGTAAAAAACTATTTTAAACAAATTTTAAACACTTTATTTAAATATACAATAAGGTTAGTTGTTACAATTCTATTAGTTGATGTAGTGGGGAGGACAAGAATATGTTAGTATCTTTCAACTTAAACCATAATATCAAAATGATTAATTAAAATAATAATAATAATGATGATGAGTATACTAGTAAAAAATAATAATACTTTTGATAATGGCCAATTCCAAAAAGGAACATTTATTATGTATAAAAAATTAAAATTAAAAATTCAAATTTCAATAAAATAAAATAAAAATAAATATATAGAATAACATAAATTAAATAATAATAATTAGTAATAACTATTAAAAAATAATATATTTATGATAAGTTAATAATTTTCTTTTATATATTTAAAAAATATATTTTATTTATTTTCTTCATATTTGATAAATTAAAATTAATTTAAAAAAAAACATTAAAAAACATGCTAAAACGTTTAATAAATAAATAATATTTTATATGTTATACTACATTAAAATAAATTAAATTATATATTGATTATATTTATATCGTAAATAAATAAAACAACAAAAAATAACCGTCCAAACAAAACAAGAAGGAAAATAAAATATCAAGCAAATCAAAATCGTCCAAAATATATGGATAAATAAAACAAACCGAGAAAACAAACGCCCGAAAATCAATAAAGTACAAAAGAAAAGGATGAGCCTGCTGGTTATAATAAAGAAAAAAACTCAAAAGCAAAAGGCAAGAAAAAAATTGATTCCAAAATATGTGAGAGAAAGCACGAAAGCGCAAGAGCTAATGAGGTTGAGAAGAAGGATTGTGAAAACAACAGTAGACACTCCATTACAATAATTTGTGCATAGCTCATATGTAGTGGTTGTATGGGTTCAACGCATATGCATATGCATCTGTGTGTTTAAATATTCATGAATTTATTGTAGTGTCTTTGACGTGTATGCATCTGTGTGTTTAGATGGTGATGAAGCCATTTTATTGGGTAGGGTAGAGGCAGTGAGAATGAGAGTGAAAGTGAGAGGAGAGGGAGAGAAAAGGATATAATGTTAGAGAGATTGTGTGAGAGAGACATTCTCAAAGTGAGAAGGAGAACTATTAAGATACATTGAGAGAGGGAGAGTAAGTAAGAGAATAAAATCGAGAGATAGAGGAAGAGATGGAGGGAAAGAGAGATGGAGAAAGGGGGAAAGGAGGAGAGAGAGAGAGCGAGAGGGGGGGGAGATGGTGGAAGAGAGAGAATAAGACAAATAATGTTAGAGAGAGAGGGGGGAGATGGCCGAAGAGAGAGGATAAGACAAATAATGATAGAGAGAGAGGGGGGAGATGGCCTAAGAGAGAGGATAAGACAAATAATGATAGAGAGAGAGAGCGAGAGAGAGAGAGAGAGAGAATGATACAATATAGAGAGAGTGAGAGAGACACATAGTAAGAGTCACAGAGAGAATGATTGAGAGACAATGCCAGAGAGATAGACGAAGTGAGATAGAGTCTATTTTCGCCTTCAACTTTATTTCACAATATATCCATACACATTTAGCATTTATTTGCTATGTGAAGTAATATTCTCATTTACATTTATTGCAAACTAGGTTAACAGTTAACTTTGACGAAGTGAGATAGAGTCTATTTTCGCCTTCAACTTTCTTTCACAATATATTCATACACATTTAGCATTTATTTACTATATGAAGTAATATTCTCATTTACATTTATTGCAAACTAGATTAATAGTTAACTTTATTTCACAATATATTCATACACATTTAACATTTATTTACTATGTGAAGTAATATTTTCATTGACATTTATTACAAACTAGATTAATAGTTTCTCCATTTTTAATTTTTATTTTATTATATCGAGATTATCTACTTGTTTTTTTTTTCCACTAAATGTTTTTTTGTTTGAACCCATCTATTTTATTATAGCGAGATGCTTGAGTCGTTACTATTATTATTATTTTTAATATGAAAAAATTAACGAAAAAAATTGACAATTCTTATGGCTCTTTATATTATAAAAAAAAAAATTACATTCATTATATATATTTTTCATTACTCGTTTCTGTAATATATTATAAATTTATATTTTTTTAATCGTATGTTGTTTATCTGTTCTTCATTTTAAAAACTACATTGTAGTGGTTTTAGGCTCAAATTATATTTTTGACGTAAGGTAAATGAATTTTATTATTTAATTTATATTGGTTATTACTTTTATGTAAATATTTATCCATATATATATGAAAATGTTTAATTATTTAACATGTATTTAAATATTGCAGAGTTATTATTACTTCATCAAAAATACCGATGTTACAATGTATTTTTTATAAAAATTGCTAGAATTTATGTCTTTATGTTTAGTTTTTAAAATTGCATTTTAAATGGCATAATGGATTGTCATTCTTTTATTAATATTATAAACTGATTTCATGTTTATAATATACATAAAATTGTGTATTGTCACAATACATATTTTTGTTGAAAGAATTAGTTTAACTTAATGCTAAGTAATGTTAAGTGAAGTATGTTTTTTTTTATAAAAAAATTCTAGAATGTATGTTTTTATTTTTTATTATTTAAATTGCACTTTGAATGACATAATGGGAAAAATGTACATACCCACTTCTCGTCGTCACTTCCAAAGGATGAAAGGGGCCCCCCCAAGGGTAGGCCAAAAGGTCAGCTCAAGGCTCAAGAAGGGCCAATGGGCTCAAGGATCAAGGCCGAAGGCTCAAGGATCAAGGATCCAGGTTTTCTGAAGGTCCAAGGCCAAAGGGTCAAGGTCAAAGGTCGAAGGCCAAAGGTCGATGGCCGAAGGTCAAGGATCAAGGTCGATGGGCTGAAGGGTCATGTGCAATTTAGGTCATGTGACCTTTAGGTCATGTGCAAGTGTTTTCAAGTGCAATTAGGGTCATGTGCAATGGGTTGTGATTCTTTTATTAATATTGTAAAATTGATTTCATCTTTATGACTTATATAAAATTGTATATTCTGGCCATATATTTTTTTTGAAACAATTAGTCTCACTTAATGATAATTAATGTTAAGTGAAGTGAGGTTTCAAAATTAGATTTAAGATTTATATTTTAGGCTTAGGACGGAGAGGGAGAGGGAGTGATGGTGACATATTTAGAGATACAGGGATGGGGGTGAATGGAAGGGAGAGAGATGATTGAGTCATATAATAATTAAATTAAAACATATTAGAACTGTAATTATTCACAAGTTCAAGTCATATAACATAATAACAAATGTTCATGATGTTGGGCAGAGTATAAGCACTTATGTAAATATTTGTGAAGGGTTAAAAATGTGATTTCATTTATGTAGTTTTTTTTGATAATTTAAATTAATTAATTTAATTTGTCCAAACTTTAATTTTTATACCTAATTTAACTAAAGAAAAACAAGAAAAAATTATTGTAAAAAAAATGATTCAAAATATATATTAACGAAATTGGCTTAAAAGAATAAAAACCAATCTGATTAAATAGACTTATCTAAACTCATCTTATTGATTTAACAACTCAATTATTATAGATTTTCTCATTTACTTAAAACAATATCCTTAAAAAAAACAAATTATTATTATAGATTTTCCCACTTACTTAAAACAATATATAAAAATTAAAAAAACAAAAAAACAACCATTATTATTGTTTTTCCCACTAACTTAAAACAATATATATATATATAAAGAAATGAAACAAACTATATATCAAAGCAATTAGTCGGGTTCTCTTTGTGGTAAGAAATAATAAGTCTCATAATTCTATAAACTCTTACTCAACACTAAAATTTATAACCTATGACTTAACATTTAATGGCACTGAAAATTTATGTGTGTAAGCTATAAGTATTAATTAAATTTCCATGAACATAATTATAACCTATTACATAGTATTTAATCACAGTAAAAAAATCCGCGGACTTTTCTTGTTAAATGCTAGTTGTCATAACCTCAATTTCATGACCTGGTATTTAAGCGAAGGAAGCAAGTCATGGCTGAGTATTTAGGCGTAGTGATTTAAAAGTTTGTTAAAAAGTTGGTTAATAGTAAACCACACATGAATTTAAAAAACATTATCATGCCTTCCAATTTAAGGTGACAGATTTTCTAAAAGTAAAATTTCAAAATCAATTTTCAGATTGAATATAAATAATCTTATCGATTCAATATAGCAGATCAACAAATTTTTTAGAGTGAAATTCTGTATCAATTTTTATCACCAATCTAGAAAAAACTAGAAAATGGAAAAGATTGGTCTATAAATAAGAATAAATCTGCCGACCTTTACATCTCACGTGCAGATTTCATAGAAACAAATTTCAAAAGAGATGCAAAAAAATTAGGATTCCTTTACCAATTTCAAAAGAGATGCAAAAAAATTAGGATTCAAAAGAGAAATAAAACTTCGATGAATTATGTTATTGTTCTCATATGAATTTTCATTTGTTATTTTCAGTAGTTAAGATGAAATTAGCAGTAATTCAATAAATTCACCTCCATTAAATAAAATTGTGACCACGACTTCACAGATCCAGGTAAGCATCAATGTTGGCATATGGACTAAAAAACATCCCCGTATAAAATTGTGATGACGACTTCACAGATCCGGGGAAGCATAATGTTGGCATATGGACTAGAAAAACATCCCTGTGCTAATGATGATTAATTTTACTACACACCTCAGTTGATTGTAAAACAAAATCTAGAATTCCAATGACTTTGAAATCCAATGATGATTTCCATGACTGCAAAATATACAATTCGTTTTTCACCAACATGGATTAATCAACTCCTTCTCCCACGAACAACGAAATTACTAAAATAATTTTTCTCAAGCTACACATGTGAATGATTTATCCAATATCAATTCCATTCACTCCCATTGACTTTTTCTGGTCATTAGATGATATTACATTTGAAATCCAACTATTTTGGTACACCGAAAGAACCAGAAATAGCCAAAATACAACAACAGTTGTACAAATCAAAACCAAGAGATCGCATCTTCATATTCATTCATTGAAGAAAATCAAAACCAAAGGATGAAAATAACAGAATATTCATGGAAGCAAATTTAAAAGAAAAAAAAATGCGCTACACAGAGGCGAGCACATGAAAACAAGGAGAACAATGAAGGATTGGTCTGAATGATAGAAGCAATAAACATCAATTGAGGCTAGTTTTAAATTCATTTAGGTGCATGCATAGAGATGCTGCTTTTTTCTTTTTCATGTTGAAATGGAGCGTCGCTTTTTGGATTCTTGTAAATCGAGATGGAATGGTGTGTTTTAAGAAGCGAGTGGTATCGGTGGGTGGGTGGCTGGATGGGCGTGCGGACTAGGATGATGAGAAGTAGTGGAGGAAGGCAGTTTTCCCTCTATATCATCCACTGTAAACAAAATAAAAAATCCTCACAATATTCGAAATCAAGTTCGAAAAATCTGCACAATATTTAAAATCAAGTCTGCCCGCCTGCCCATCCACCCACCGACCCACTCTCCCATCCACCCACTGATACGATTTTAAAACACACACCGTTCCATTTTAATTCGTAATTAAAAATCTTAAACCAACACTCAATTTCGATTTACAAGAACACAAAAGCAACGCTCCATTTCAACTTGGAAAAGCAAAAAACAACATCTCTATACTCAACAGTCATGCAGCTCGATGAATTTAAAACCAGGCTTCTAGACCAATCCCGCATTGTTCTCTGTGCAACATTTTTTTTTTCTTTTAAATTTGCTTCTATGAATATTATGTTATTTTCATCCCTTCTTCCATAATATTCTTGTATTTTTCTTATAAGACGTGTTCTTTTGGTTTTGATTGGTAGAACTGTTGTTGCATTTTGGGTATTTCTGACTTCTTTCGGTGCACCGAAATTTGTTTTTCAATTTTATTGGGGTTCTTTCGGTGCAATGAATAACCTTTTGATTGCAATAATTTTAGATGCAGACAAGGAGAATTGAATGGAAAGAGGCAAGGAAATAGGATTCAGAAAATAAAATCGAGATTGAGTTACTGGTATGTGTGGATGTAGCTTCTCTTTCCTTGATTTATTTTTAAATGGTTCAACAATTTTAATCTCTTCATGCTTGAGTTTAGTGTATAATCTTTTGTTTGCAAATATTTTAGATGTAGACAATTGGGAGAACTGAATGGAAGAAATACGAAAATGTCGGTTGCTATAGGATTCCCACTATAAGATTCACAAATGAAATCGTCGAATTACAGGTATGTGAATAGTTTTGCCACAGCTCCATGTGTCTGTTGGTTTGAATTAATTCAATTTTGGATTAATAAATGATTTACTTCGGCCTTTTAGTCATTTAATTCACTTCGGCCTTTTAGTCATTTAATTCATCTATTCTGTGTTAGTTATTGTTTGCTTAACCCATTCACCTCTTTTTAGGAATTAACCTAGGCTTATTATTTCCTTATTTAATTAATATTTCTTTAGGTTGTGGAGGTTTAATGTGCCTCTGGCTGATTTCAATGAATCCATCTTGGCTGACGAAATTTATGATCTCCTTTCAATCTAAATCCACCTGTATTATCAAGTTACCGACCTGCATAGGCTTGTAATTTAACTGGCTCTATTCATACAATATTCGAATGAATCACTATCATGATTTGATGATCTTGGCTTGCGCGGACAATGCCATCCTCGGCTTCTTGATGGCAAATTTCTAGGTTTATCATCCTCGGCTTTTTGATGGAAAATTTCTCGGTTTATTTGATACTCCGTCTATTGATGGGCATAACATGCAATGGCGTAGGTTTATCGTCCTTTCTTTTGGCGATGGTGCCCATGGGTCCCTCCAGAAGAGGTCCAGTAAGCATGTTGGCTCTCTGCTCTTGCCTACTTTTCTACATTGTCACTTCCACTCCCTTTGCCTTGTATTTCCTCTTCGTTGCCTTGTATTGCCTCTTCGTTCTGATGGCAATGTCACCTAATTCCTGGGTGTAAACTTATACCAAGTTATACATCCCCGATGCGCCGAATATTCGAAGCTCACAACTTTACGGCTCACCCCCGCTACCAAGTTATATTCCCACCAGGCTACACGTGACTCACAACTTCCCAGCTCACCTGTGCTCCCTCGTTTACCAAGTTATATTCCCACCAGACTATACACGACTCACAACTTCCCGGCTCACCTCCGCGCCCTCATTTTGCATTGGATTCGAACCAAGAATCTCGACGAGCATCAAATAAACTGAGGATGGTGAAATTGGCGGCAGGAAGCCGAGGATGGTGTTGCCGGCAGAAGCCGAGGTCTATTATGATGTGAGTTTGAATTTCAAATGAATTAACAACGATTTGAGTTGAGTAAACTATTATGATGTGAGTTTGAATTTCGAATGAACTAACAACGGTTTGAGTTTAATAAACAGCGAGTGATCTCCATAGCTGACTGTTTGGAATTTTTAGGATCTATGGACATTTTAGATTTTTTAAATCAAATATCAATTTCATTTTATTTAGTTTTTTTTTTTTAAATAAAACATAAAAATAATATATTCTTGATTTTTACTATCAATATTTTTTTAAAATATATTACACGGTAATTTTGGAAATATAACCTATTTCAATTCACAATATTAATAGTGTGATGACAGAATTTAATTGTGTATGTGTATTAATTTCCTTTTTGCTGTTATTACAATAGGTTTTCTATTGGCTTCAATTGGACATGGATTTTTTTTCGAAAAATAAAAGTGGATAAGTTTTTTTTTCACCTTTAATTTCATTGCTTTCACAGTTATATATATATATACACACACATAATATTTTAATTTATTTACGTACACATAGTGTTTTAATTTATTTCACCCTATGTCTTTTTCAGTAATTTACGCCAGCCAGAATTTGTTATGATTATATTTCCATGATGAAAATATCTTGAATATCCTATAAAACTTATATTTATTATTTTTTATTATAAGTATTTATTTATATAGTTTTATTTACTTATTTTATATAGTTTTAATAATATTTTTAGTAAACAATCATTCATTAAAAAAAAAAAATTGTCTGCTCAATAAAAGTAAAATTGTCTTTTCTATATTTCCTAAACCATTCATAAGTTCATATGAATTCCTTCTTAGTCTTTATTATTTAATGATGTAAAGTGTTTTAATCTTTAAAGTGTTATTTATTTTTGACAAATTTATTATTTCATTTACTGTATTGAACACACTACAACACACACGAATAATAATGTTTTTATTGAATATTGAAAATTTTTTTATTATAGAATTTATATTTTTTCATTCAAATATTTATATGTAAAATATTTTTTCAATAAACATAAATCTGTATTTTGTTACTTTCATAATAAATCCATTACTTATGTTCACTATTTATGTGAAGTTCCTTTACTTTCATGTGGGATGTATATTTATGATATGTATTGAGATTTAGGGTATAGGTTCGGCTAGTTTACTCTATGTTAGGCTAGAGCGGGGTAGGATAGGCAAGACTAGGATAGGCTAGGTTAGGCTAGGTTAAGCTAGGCTAGGCCAAGCTAGTTTAGTATAGGCTAAGCTAGATTAGGCCACACTAGGCTAGGCTAGTTTAAGTTAGACTAGGCTAGGCTAGGCTAAGATAGGATAGGCTAGGGTAAGCTAGGCTATCTTAGGTTAGGCTCAACTAGTTTAGTCTAGATTAGGCATGTATTAGGCTAGGTTGGATAATCTAGTTTAGGAAAGGTTCTGCTATGCTAGTTTAGGATAAGCTACTAAAGGTTAGGCTAGCGCAGGCTAGGCTAAGGTAGGATAAGGCAGGCTAGGATAGGCTTAGCTTAGGTAGGATAGGCTAGGCTTAGGCTAGGTTATGCTAGGCTAGGTAGGGTAGAGTAGGTTAGGATAGGCTACGATATGGTAGGGTATGGTAGGGTAGGGTAGACTAAGCTACGATAGGGTAGGGTAAGCTAAGCTAGCGTAAGGTAGGGTAGGTTAGGGTAGCATAGGCCAGAGTAGGCTAGATAGGCTTGGGTAGGCTTAGGATTAGGATAGGGTATGGGTATGCTAGAGTCAACTAGAGTAGGCTAGGATTAGGATAGGGTATGCTGGGGTAGGGTAGGTTAGGCTAGAGGATGTTGGGGTAGGCTAGGTTTGGCTAGGTTATGCTTGGGTAGGCTAGGTAGGCCAGGATAAGCTAGGTTATGCTAGGTGAGGTAGGCTAGGCTAGGCTAGGCTATGGTAGACTAGGGTGTGCTAGGTAGGGTAGGGTAGGGTAGGGTAGGCTAGGTTAGGGTAGGGTAAGGTAGGCTAGCTAGGCTAG
>APFE030465939.1:7650-42643 GCA_000404065.3 Pinus taeda
ATGGAGTAACATCCAAAGCCAAGGAGGAGGAATTTTTTTCACTGGCAGGAAAGGGAAAGAAGGCCCATGGAAAGCCTGATTCTAGCGAAAACAATGGCAAGAATAAGTACCTCATCAAGATAATATGTTTTCAATCTCATGAATTTGGACATTATACAACCAAGTGTCCACACACGAAATCCAACAAGAAGGCTTCAGGTGGAGTGGGAGGTGAAGTCCTCACCTCACAATTTGAATTGGACCTCACCTTGATTGCATGCATAGAAACCATTGTAATGGGGAATGTGTGGTACCTAGATTCTGGTGCCTAATTTCATATGATAGGATGCAAAGAATTCTTTAGTAGCCTAGAGGACAAGGATCTCCATATACGCATAGAACTTGGAGATGATGGGAGGTATAGTACCAAAGGCATTGGTACTATCACCTTTAATAGCGATTCAGGCTCCCATCTTGATTTCAAAGATATCATGTATGTACCTAGGTTGAAGAATATTTTGATTTCTATATCTATACTGGAGGACAAAGTTTATGATATTGTGTTTAGTAAGGGAAAATATTTTCTAAAGAATGTATCAATGAGGCAAGTGAAACAGATTAGAGTTAGAGTGAAAAATCTCCACAAACTTTACGTGGATTATTGCGCTGCAATGAGTAGTAAGGAAGAAGATGTGAAAAGTCGAGATGTTGGAGAAATCTGGCACTGGCGCATGGGACACTTACACCATGGGGCCTTAAAAATATTGCAATAGATTACCCCTAGACTCCTAAAATGCACCCTTGACCAACATGATGCCTCCAAGGGATGCACACTAGGGAAATATGTAAAATCCACTTTCGAGGGCTCAGATAGAAAAGTTGGATAAATATTAGAGCAAGTCCACTCTAATCTATGTGCAGCATTTTCTACAACCTCTACAACAGAACACATGTATTATGTGATTTTTTTTTATGAATTTTCTCAAAAATGTTGGATCTTATTCATGAGGAAAAAGGATGAAGTTATTTCCAAATTTGTTGAATTCAAAGAATTGGTTGAAAAGGAGACTAGTCATAAATTAAAATCCTTGAGGAGTGATAATGGAGGAGAATTTGTATGTAACACCTTCAAGGAATTTTGTGCTAAAGAGAGTATTAGAAGAGAACTGATAGCACCTCATAACCCACAGCAAATGGGGGGGTTGAAAGGAAAAATACAATCATAGTGGGAGAAGTAAGAGCCATGTTGCATGATCAAGGGATTCCATTACATCTATGGGTAGAAGCATGCAATGCCATAGTTTATTTGTCGAACATGAACCTTCATAGAATTCTTGGCATGATCACACCCGGAGAAGCTTTCTCTGGGAAGAATCCAGATGTATCCATTTTCAAATTTTGGACTACTGGAGGAAGAGAACCAAAGAGGATGATAGGTTGTTACAATATGCATGGGAGCATGTGGGAGCTCCTACATCCTTCTGCGGGTATAGGAGGTCACCATACAGATACACTAGGTATATGGCAATCATGACATAACTCACTGAGTCAGAGCCGTCTTCATTCGAAGAAGAAATCTCTCAACCAGTGTGGGTTGATGCCATGGTGGAGGAGTATGAATCCATCATGAAGAAAAGTGTATGGTAGGTGGTGTTGAGACTAGAGAACAAGTCAGTGGTTCGTTTCAAATGAATTTACAAAGTGAAGCATGTGGCTGATTGGAGCATTGAGAAGTACAAGGCCATATTTGTGGCCCAAATCTTCTCAAAAGTAGAGGGAGTTGACTATGAGGAAACATTTGCCCCTATGGTAATATATCCCTCAATCACATCCATTCTAGTGTTAGTTATGCAGATGGGGTGGAAGATCCACCAAATGGATGTGAAGACTGATTTCCTCAATGAAGTGGTTGAAGAAGAGGTTTACATAGAGCAGCCTGAGGGGTTTGAGACATATGACAGGGAGACACATGTGTACAGACTCATGAGATCCCTTTATGGTCTCAAACAGGCACTTCAAGCATGGTACACTTGGATTGACACATATCTCAATGGATTGGGCTTCACCAAAAGTGAAGCAGATGCCAACCTCTATCACATTGTGGTAGATGGAAGGTTGTTTATCTTTGTATTGTGTGTTGATGACTTGATACTTACAGGGGATGAGAAGTTGATCCACTCTTGCAAGGAGGACCTTGCAAGAGAATTTAAGATGCAGGACATGGGCTTGATGCATTTCTTCCTTGGTTTGGAGGTATGGTAGGGAGATGGAGAGTTGTTTGTGAGTTAGGGGAAGTATTTCTCTGAAACACTGTAGATATTTTGTATGAAAGACTACAATCCTATGGACACACATCTAGCTACAAATTGGAGGGAGGATGCTTCTTCAGCAGAATTAGTATATGCTACCATTTACAAATAGTTGTTGATATCCTTGATGTATCTACTGAACATGAGGCTCAACATATGTTATGCAATTAATTAGCTGAGTCAGTTTATGCTGAAGCCTACCAAGCTTCACTGGAAAAAAGCAAAGCATGTTCTTAGATACCTTAGAGGCACAACTGATTATGGGTTATGTTATAAGAGGATAGATGGTGCGAAGCTCCAACACTTCACTTATGTATATTAGGTTGGGCAGGGATTCCATCAGACAAGAAGTGTACTTCAAGAGCTATCTTCAATGTTGGGTTTGCAGCTATTTCTTGGTATAGCAGGAAACAAAGGTCTATGGCACTCATCTCAACAGAGGATGAGTGATGGATACAAGTTAAGCAACATGTGAGGCCATATGGATGAGGAAAATTATTTGTGATCTTTTCAGTCAGGAGATGGATCCGATAGTAATTTATTATGATTAGTTGTATCAAACTCTCTGAGAATCCAGTATTTCATGACAGGTCCAAGCACATTGATATCAGATACCATCACTTGAGAGATTGTGTGTAGAGGAGAATCATGATGTTGCAGTACATTTCCACTTAGGAGAAAGATGCAGATATTTTGACAAAGGAATTGTCAAGAAAAAAGTTCAAGTTCCACGGGTGCAAGATAGGGATGGTGCAAAACCATTTTCTTGCTAAGAGGGAGTGTTAGAAATGTAGCAAGATAATCTTCATTTTACTAGTGCCTTAGTAAAATTCACAAATTCAATTTTCCACATTAGTAGGAAGACTTGGATTGTAGTTAGCTTGAGTGACATGGTCTTCTCACCTAGTTACATCAACAAATTCGAGTTTATAGGATTGGAGTAGAGTTGTGCATGTAGTGATTTCTAAAATTTAGCAATCTAATTTAGTTATTTCGAGTTGAACTTAGTTAACTAAGCTATAGTCACTAATTAAGTTAGTTGAAGGTCAGTTGCATAGTTATGATTGTTGTTAACTCATTGATCTCTCAGTTAACTAGTCAATCAGCTAAAAATAGCCTAGACATGCATGTAATTCGAATTGCATAGCTTGATTAGAGGAAAAGGCACATTGTAATTATTAATTGTATACTAGTTGAGTGTACGGGCTTGGTAATTAAGTAGGTGATCAATTCCCTTGGAATTGCGCAAGGAAATAGGGAATCCCCCTATTATTTAGGAGCTCAATTTCTCCTGAATTGCGCAAGGAAATGGGAGGAAGTTGGGGGATTGAATAGGCTAAGTGTTGGTCAGAGATATTCATTCAACATGAGAATAGGTTTACACTGTAGGGTGTGCTTCATAATTGAAGCAAGACATTGTAATACTTTCTCACTGTCATATGATTAATTAAAAGCAGCGGAGGGGTTTTTCCCGAATGGGTTCCTCTGTAAAATCGTTGTGTTCCTTATTCTTTTATGGTTGCATGCCATTGCATGTGTTTCTATCTTGTGATTTTCTATTCTGTATATTGTAGAAGAAATTTGTATCTTTTGTATTATGTTCGAACTCATCAGTAGTAGAATATTTCTTACCATTTCTGCACGAAGAACTAGCTTGATATCGTCAGTCTTGTGATGGTTTCTCAATTCATCACAAGACCAATGAAAAGGAAGTTATAACAAGGGCCTTATAAGGCTTTTGAGCTATTCAAATGGTTTGTCAAATTTTTTTATTGGTCAAAGTTGGTCACTGAAAGTCAGAATTTAGATGGTACATAAATTTATAAATATGTTGCATTTAAGAGATGTTGCAACATTTTTTCTATAACTATAATCGTTCTAAAAGGTTATAAGGTTTTTCCACATGGGGTAGCTCAAGCGGCAATGGCCGTGGAAATGAAGTCTCAGCGAACCGGAAGTCTTGGGTTCAAATCTTGGGCTACCCTTCCCCCGTTGAGGGGTACTTAATGGACATGTAAATCGGAGAGTCCCACCCCAGCCTACAAAAAAAAAAAAAAAAGGTTATAATGTTTTATTGTTGAGATAAAATCACACACACACACACATATATATCATTACAAACATATAATAGATCTAGTACACCACTCAATTTTATAACATAATCATTGCATATTTTTTTGTGGGGGAAAATGGTAAAAAATATTAGTATGGAAAAATTCAAGTGGATGATGGGAGATGTTATTTCCCTTGCACTAAATGAGGGAGCTTATGTCTCGTAAGAGTTTTAAAAAACAACTAAAAGACATTGCAAGGGACATGAGCACATTGAAGGGGGACTGGAGGAATAATTTTCCTTAGTAACTTATATATTCATTAAATATTGTCTTTATATTAATCGTATTTGTAAAATTTTATATTGTTATAATATTTGTTATGTAGACTAATTTTGCATGATTGTTGGAAATTATAAAGTCAAGTTGGCCCCCTAGGTGTCTAAATGTTCCAAGTAGTAGTAGAAATGATGTTGTACAAATAGAGGAACATGGAGCGAATATTGAAGATCAAGTTAATGATCATATGGAAGAAGATGCCAATAATAACATAATTCAAGATGATTGAACAAATGAATTGATCCAAGACTTGTTTGCTTGGTTGGTCAATGATCTAGATGAGGACAATGGTGATATTTTCGATGTACCTATGCTAGAAAAGACAACAAAACCACATTATGAAGGCTCAAGACGAAATATTCTCTCTACTACATTATTGTTGGTGAACTTAAAGGTTTTTAATGGTTTGTCAAACACTTGTATGACATAGATCTAAGGTATGTAATATATTTCATCATATACTATACATAAAGGTTTATTTTTTTCCTTTTTTTTAGTTCCATAAAGTTTACTATTGAATATGAAATCGATGGCGGCCTCCCTTTCCTCAACATCATTATTTCATATATAGTGTTGGGCCTTAAATATGCCCATGTTTTCATCATACAATACCACCATTCACAACCTATATTCATGTACTTTTAACCCATTTCGTACTATAGTTCTATAACTTACCGCCAAATACATATCTTACACTCTATGGTTGGTTATCATTATTTTTCTTGACTCTTCTATGATTAAAGATGATTTTTACATGATCTTCTAATGACGGTTTTGCTAAGTTCCTTTGTCACAGGGTTCCATCACCAAAATTCTTCACAAGTTAGTTAAACTAGTTACTACAAGGTTGAGTACGAAATGAAATTGTAGTAGGTGAAAATATGAAGTTTGTTATCAAATGGTGAAAAATCTCAACATTCTAAGACTTGCATCATGCTAAAAATGCCCTCTTTCATATAACCCATAAATCGTTTGGCAAAATTCATCATGAAAAGGAAGTTAAGGTCAACACAATTCTTAAGTACAAAATCGTTGAACAACTCTGAATGATTCACGTTCAGTTATGAATAGTTTTGCAGCCACGTGGAGGATGGGGGTTGAAGATCTAGAAGGAAAACTCATCCAATCAGCCACCCACCTCAACTAACCAAGAAGTCAAGGATTGTGTTCTCCTAGATTGCCAAGAATTTGTTGTGCAAATTGGGTTAATTAGCCATCGAGAATCTCTCTAACTTCACTGGGCAGATTACATACATCCTCTTAATTAATTAGATAGACAATTTTTGCTATGTTTTAGAGGGATAGGCTCTATATAAAGCCAATTCTCTGCATGTACGTTGGGAGGTAGCATAAAGAACTGTTTATCTATTTTGTAAAGAATACTTTGTTCATGAGATTTCAGAATGACATTTGTATTGACGCTTGAACCTTAATATAATCCAGTTGCAGTGTTAAGTTTTCTTGTGAGTATGATGGTTATGATTTAAATTTTATTCTTATTGGGTTAATATAACTTTCTCCAAGAGTGGCAAGGGCCCACCACCTCTGGAAACAAGTCTCATAATTAGTTTAGATCTTAGGATTGCATTGTTGAATTGGTTTGTAGTGTAAATCTCCCATGGAGAATTATTGTTCAGGTTTTTGAATTATTAGATCGATTATGTACCTAAATTCATATTGTGGAGTCATATATCTAAATAGACATAAGTAAATATTATTTCTCATTTGACATAAACCAATCAAGATCTTGTTGGGTAATGATTTTGGCATATCATTGTTTTCTTCATGAAATTTGTCCATACAAAAGCATTTATGAAATATTGTTCATTTGAGTTTACAGCTGGAATCTGGGAAAGAATTTAAGTTTATACTTTGTGTGCTTTTGAACCTTACAGTGCCACAGATGTTCAAACATATCTAGTTTTACATTCTTTTGATTGCAAACATAATATGATAAGAAAGGGTTGAATTATCGTTGAAGTTTGGTGTGCGTTAATATAAGATTTTCTAAGTTTTATTGTAGCATTGATTTCAGATTTGATTTTCCTGAGTTTGTTGTGACGGTATTAGTTGAAGATTCGATTTCCCTTATATTATGATAGTGGTAGCTTAAGTTTCGATTTTCTGAGTTCTATTATCATAGTATTAATTCCATATTAGCTTTTCCTAAGTCTTTAGTTTAAGATTGGACTTTTCTGAGTTTTGTTAAAATAGCATTTGCATTGAATTTCTTTGGTGTGGAAATGAATAGAGGTATGCATTTTGCTTATCAAACTAGTGGATCTGTGTGACCTGGGACTTAGGTCTAGTGTTCATGTTTTTAATTAGAATAGGATTCTCTATTTTGATTAGCATCAGAGTATGTTCATTGAATTTTTCTTTTATTTGACATGGTTTAAATTTTGTAAGTATTTTATGAGCATTTTGTAATTAGTGTGTCAATGTGATTTCATTGTCAAGTGTTTTGAAGACTGATTTGTTTCATTTAGTTTTTAAGCTCTGAGTTATAAGGGTAACCTATAGCAAGAATTTCATAGTTACAATTTATTTTCTTAAACAAGTGATTCCTCATATGCTTAAATGTAGTGACCAGTAAGAAGTGAGGTTTAGTGAGCGAATTCTTTAGGATTTGGTAGGTGAGTCCTTTAAATTTTAGTGGGTGAGTTCTTTAAGGATTGAGTTCTTTAGGTTAATAGATTGTGTGATATTTCTAAGGTTTATTGTTTGAATTTCGGTTAAGTTTTACTTGCATTGATATTAAGTTTGATTGATTTACTTTAATTAGATTGAGATTAAATTGTTTATTTGCATTATGTACTTAATTCAGAAATAGGAATTTGATGTTAATTTAGATTAGATGTTGTAATCTTGCATTACCTGCACTTGTGCCTCTAAGTCTTACGACCCCAAATTGGTAATTTAATGTTGAAATTATTACATATATAATTTCCCCAACAGAGAGATGATGATTCTTTCTCCCACCATGTTTTTCAGAAGAAAAATCACACCAAACAATATCTTCATGTGAATTCGCTTCATTTCCCCGCTCAATATCTAGGTGTTCTCAACACCTTAGCCACTTGGGCATTACAAGTTGCTGATGAAAACCACCTCAATGATGGAAAAACCCATCTCCTTAGTGTTTTTAATAAAAATGGTTATAGTAAGCGCCAATGTCTTAGAGCCTTCCTTAAGGCTGAAACGGGTCCTAGGATTAAAAATTATCTTAAAGATCAGTTTTTAGGGGTTCATCTTCCATTAATGCAAGGAATCACAGACAAGATTGCTAAGATCCTGAAGAAGCATAAGGTTCCTTCGACATTTAGGCCCATAAACACTCTCTGAAGCTCCCTAAGATCAGTGAAGGCCCCTGTGAACCCTAATGATGGGAAAGGTGTTTGTGTCATCCCTTGCTCCTGTGGTACTCCGTATATTGGTGAAACTGACAGCTCAATTAATCAGAGGATTCATGAGCATGTTTCTAACATCAAACATGGAAGGTCCCGCTCCTACACTTTGGCAGAACATGCAGAAAATACAAGTCATCACATTTTCATTGAAGAGGCGAAGGTCATTGCCAGGATTGATCATTTTCATCAGGTAAGTTTAGTGAGGCCTTGGAAATTGAAAGGAGGTCTATCAATCTGAACAGAGATGATGGTTGGAGTATTAGCAGGTGTTGGATCCCTACCTTGTATTCCTAAGTTTTTATAATATTTAATTATTTATTTACTTATTTGTTTTATTTATTTATTTTAATCAAATTTCTGGTATTCATTTATTTCTTATTTTATTTATTATTCATTTTTTTACCCATATATATATATTATTATATATATATATTATATATATTAATATATATATATATAATATAATATATATATATATATATATATATATATATATATATATATATATATATTTGATATTTTGATTATATAAAATTGAGTTAATTCATTATTTTGATTTATATTTTATTTATTTATTTTTTTCATTTTCTTATTACTATTTTAGTTTTATTGTTTAGAATAGTTAAATTTCACCTTATTATTTTTATTTTGTTTGTTTATTTTTTTTTTTTCCATTTTCGTATTACTAATTTCAATTTTATTGTTTAGAATAATTAAGTTTGACCTTATTATTATTGACCTTCATTTTGGTTAAAATAATAACAATACTAATAAAATTTTAATTTAATTCTTTATTTATAACTAATTTCCATCTATTACTTTATTTTAATTAAAAGAATTGTTTATTAATTAATGATAATTCTTTAATCAAAACTAGTAGTTATACTATAATGGTTAGAAAACATCTATCTTCATCTATTTAATCTAATGCCACGATTTGGTTCTTCATCTTGTCTTGAAGATGAACCACACTAGTTGGTTTGAAATGCGTCGACTTACAGTTTCTTTATGTGATTTTTACCAAAAGATCTCTCAACATTCATAATATGGATCACAAAAGCCTAAATTCAGATAATGTAATATTTATCATTAATATTATTTACTCTAACTAGTTTTTATGTTGTATATTTATAGGTGAATTTTTTTTACCATCGTCAAATATTTTACCTCACATATACCAATATCTATATGCCATTATGAAATAAATTGGAATGGATTATCAAGCTATAGATGCATGTCCTAATGATCATATTATATATTACGGAAAACATGCATTGAAAACAAAATGCATGTAATGTCAGAAAAGTATATGTCAAACCAATCAAATAAAAAAAGAGGTGCCTCAAAAGGTTATTTTTCATATTCCCATAATTCCATGTTCCCAGCAATTGTTCAAGTGAAAAATCATAGCAAAATTTATGGATTACCATGCATGGAAGTGATGTGGAGATAATGTTTTTCAAATTTTTGTAGATAGTTATGCATTTAAGGAAATTGAGGAAAAATAGTTGTGCTTTAAAGATGAACCTCGTAATGTTGGGCTTTCATTGGCAGTTGATGGTGGCCTTCATGGCCTCTCTATATTAAATGGCCAAAATAAATATAAATTCACCAGCTTCCAACCTCTAGTTTACAAGAATTTCTAAAATGATTCAAAAGTCCTTGTTACATTTAGCTCTACTTTTTTTGTAGGGTTGAATGGTAACTGCAACTTGAGACTATTGGACCTTCAAGGGTAGTTACAATTGTTTAGCTTCTCTTATTCTATAATTATGATTACAATAATAATTTGTTGAATTTGTTTACAAGTCATACAGGATAATTGCATCCTCCAGTGGAATGTTCTCAATCTCCTTAAAGTATGTTATCCATACTTCATGATAGAATCCAATCATTTTGATCCTAATTGGTAGCAAACTCTCCATGAAAACATGATACTCTTTAGTGCTCTAGGAAAATGTAGGTAGTTCTCTTTTTAGTGTGACCAAGAATGAGGATTATGTTGGTTCCACTAGATAATTCTTGAGGTTTTCCTCAATGAGCTTGCTATTGAAAATGTTGAAGGATATATCTTTTGCAATTGAGGGATTCTTCCAATTCCTTAGTTACCTCTTCAACATCGTTGGTCTCTCCTTGAGCTCCAATGGATGACAATTTATTGACTTTGACGATCCTCTCTACTAGAGAATAATTATGTTGATACATAGTTATTTACCTAGAAATATATTTCTTTGGTATCTCGTGTATTTTTATGGCCTGATTAACATCAAGCAATTCATATAACAATTACTTACTATTGATCCATGGGAGTTCTGATGGGGCCCATGGATACTCATTTGGTTATTCCTCCAACTAATAGACTACATTTAGGACTCCCTGGGGCTACAAACCTCATTCTTTGACCTTCTACCAAACTAGTATCAATTCTATCATGGATTCCTACATGACTTGCAGATGTGAGTACACCTGCTAGACCAATGCTTTGTAGTGGTCATGAACTTCTGCAAGCACAAACCTTTTAATCATCCACCCTGACACTCATCTACCTTAGATATTTTTTTCGATCATCAACATTTTCACTTTTTTCTTCCAATTTTGCAATACAAGCATCCTTTTCTTGGACCTACTCTAAGAGAACCTGAATGATTGTTTCCATTTATTGGGAAGACAATGTGCTTGCATAGGCTACTAGAAGTGAGTCTATCCTAGTATTCAACACAATAGTTCTCTCAGTCATAATATGTATTGGTGGTAGTTGTAGCCTAACATGCATTCTATCTATGTGCTCTACAATTTTGTTCTGAGTGTAGTCTAGTATAAACTTATTTAGATCTACCACCTTCTTTCTTTTAGCTAGCACAATGACCATATTTTCTATTGGTAGATGACTTTCTATGATTTTTAGCAATGTTAGAATCATTATTTCCATTTCCATGTTAGTCATGTCAGGCTGAGGCTATGATCCAGGTTCTGTTTGTTGAATCTGCAAGGTTTATTCCTAGATGATAGCCTTAGTTTAATCAGCTATCCTTATCTACTCTTCTTCCTACTCAACTTCAATTATTTTTATTTAGTCCCTTTCTTTCTTCATCTCTTCCTCTTCTTTTCCTCTTTAAGTTCTATTTCATGAGTTGTTCTGGTATCTTCCTTTGTTATCCAGACTACTTCTTAATCCTACCTTATCTTGTCTTATTGGTCCTTCTAAGTTGTTTCTTGCTTGACTGACTAATCTCAAGTTAAAGTTCGTCCTTTAACATTGTTATGGGAATAAGTCCCCTAGGGCTTTGGGTCAAAACCCCAACAAAGCAAGAGTAATCTATAGCAAGAAACACGCATACAACTCAGGAAACATGCTTAAATAATCAAACTATGCAAGGATGAACATACCCGGATGTCTTTCGTTTGGGTAGTTCCGGTCAGGGTTCAAACCCTCGGCAACTCCTAATGATCTTTGAATCTACAAATCAAACAATTCGAATACACATAGCAGCATAGAGATAAAGAATTTTAATGAAATCAAATTTATATGATATAAGTAAATGGTTAGTTATACATCAAAATAACCATTCATACATGAACCATAACAATAACATCTGATGCATAAACAAAGTCGATCTCAGGAACAAGACAGCGTATCTTTTTATTGTAGAAAACTATAATAAACATGGAAAGAGTTAACCTGAGTCTTCCTCTTCCTGCTCCAAGAGGAACCGTCCTCCAAGTCCATCCAGTCCCAATCTTCAACAGCCTCCTTCCATAACCAATACCATGATATCTCAAGCAAGTGGGAGAATATCAACACTCAAGGAAACAAGGGTTTCCTAAACTTGGGGAAGTGCTTGAAGCACGGGGATACTTCAGACTTGATCAAGAGATAATCTCAGTATAGTAATTTTATCTCTTCTCTTCTCCTTAAGGCCTTCCCATAGAAGTCCTTTTATACTTCTCCCAAATTATTTTTTTAGTTGGGAAATAGTTGGGAATAGTTGGGCCACGGGCTCTAGGAGGTAATCAACAGGTAAAACCTGTGAACTCTGCTCGTAGTTAAGGAAATATAATTGTTTTAAGTGTTTTAACACATATACACGGGTTGGGTATTGATTAACCCGCATGTACACACTTTTATCACAGGACAAAGTAGTGTACAGGGAGTAAAACACTGTTTTTAAATATTTGGACCAAGTCTGGAAGGAGGGGTTGCCCTAGGCCATAAACCAAGCATCACAAATACCATGGGCGATATTTGGAGCTATAACAAACATGTTCATCCTATTTATTTCTTTGGGCTAGGTCATAATCAATTCTTGAAATAACGTCTACATAATCTCATGTATTCTTTTGTTTTTCCTCTCATCCTTAGGTATTTGATTGGTACACCCATCTAAATCTGCATGATTTGTAATGATTTTTAACTGTTGATCTAATATCATACATGTGAAATGCAAAATCCCAAAAAAGGAAAAGTGTTAGTGTGTTTTCCTCCTCCTTAGCCTTCTTGATGTCCATCAATTGATAGGCTCCCACATGGAATGACATATATGGCCATGGATTCTTCTTGACTCTTGAAATAGCATTACCCACAATTATATGAACATGATATGCTATTTTTGGTAATACCACATGGTTAGTTACAAACTTAGGTAAAAAGTGGAGAGACTTGGCTACACCGAACGCTTGAATGAGTGTACCATTTTTCTCCACAAACAAGTCACCAGTTATTGGGACTACCTATATAGCCCTTTTAGACATGCAAGGAGAAACTTCATTAAACAAGGCCTCTTATAAGGGAATCAAAAATTCATGGAAAATCAACGTCTATTCCCTAAACAGGGCCTTGTATAAGGGAATCAAGAATTCATGGAAAATAAACGTGTATTCCCTGATGTAGTGTTCCTTCCAAAGTATCTTAAATTAAATGTGTACAAGTTCCTCGCATATGGTCCATCTCCATTTCATGCTTGGGGATGCCATTCTATCACATATCACATCTAGCAGGTATGAGGCCATGTAAAATTTGGGTTGTTGTCCCTCTCTACGATTCCAAGCATTATCAATGCAATATTTCAAGTTGTTTGCTAGGATGTCAATCGAGTTGAATATTTCACCCTCAATAACCACTATGTACATCAACGGAACCCAACTTTGTGGAAATGTTTCTGCATTTTTTCTATTGTATAGTATACAAATCATGGAAGACAGAAACTAGTATGGAGTATTAAGTTTGTTAACATGATATTATTTGTCGGATCACATTATGAATGATTCTCTACCAACCCACCACTTCTATAGGATTTCCCTGGAAAATACCTTGAAAATTTTCAACCAATCTTCATCCAGAGATACCTCTTATTTGGGAAATTTATAATATAACATTGTGTTGGAGGCACTGAATGAGGCCAAGTGTTTTCCATGATTTTATTTGATCCCGGCCTCCTCTATATGAGTGTTGCACAAGCCAATCTATTACCTTAGTGCATGGAAATATTAGTGTGTGAGTTGTTATCTTCAATAACCAAGATCTATTTACTACCTAGTAAACTTCTATGTCTAGCCAAGCTACATGAAAGTTATCATTATGGAATTTTTGGTAGATTTATATCTAGTTCTAGGCAATGATTTATCTATGATGCATGGGGTATCCAAAAATTTCAGTCTGATGGGGTTTTCTAGCTCTTCCTCCTCTGGATTTTCAGTTACAGGTGCCTTTCCAACCCTTCCCTTAGTTCTGGACATGGTTTCCCTACAAAATAACAAAAAACAACAAATATCCATCATTTATTTAGCCTTTAAATATGAAATGCAAAGGACTAGGGATTTTGGTGTCTCGGGGCTAACTGAGTTTCAATCAAACCAACTTTGGAAGAGGCAAAGAAATATTATCCTCTTCACTATCCCTACCACAGTGATTGGATATTTCCTTATGGTGAAGGTACTTAGCATGTAATGCAAATAGCTAGGACATCGATGTCTCGGATTTTCATGAAACTGGCTCTGGGACATAATGACTATCCCACTACTTTAGCAGTTGAAGAATCTAGGAGTGTGAAAATTGTTAGAAAATGTAACTAGGTTCGGTCTTCATAATTTCTATTGTACTTATATTATTGTATTTTTTTCTAAATATCAAAAGAAGAAAAGACATATTATTTTCAAGCATGGGTTTCATGTTCGAATTATTTGGTCATATAGGCCAAGCATGTTCTTCATGCTTATATGCTTTGTTGAGTCAAAAGAATATTTGTCACAAGTCAAAATATTGTATTGGAGTCAAGTCCCATTTGGACTTTGAAAAGAAAATGGAAAAAGAATTTATTTAAGTCAAAAATGTCATTTTTGCACCAACATGACCAAGTCAGCCCTGCCACATCAAGTCGACATTAGAGGGCTAATTTGACCTCCTGGATTTGTATAAATAGAGAGAGATCGACCTCATTTGAAGCACCAAGCAACGAATTTCGATCTCCAAGACAAGAAGAGCGAAATTCAAGAGAAGAAGGAGCTAGAAAGAAAGAGAAGAAAGTAAATCCTAATGAAGAAGGAAAATTAAAGTATCTTCCCTAAATATATCACACATGAAAAATATTGAAGCTGCTGTAAGATCTGAAATTGTAGGTCTGAAATTCTGAACGTGGGAGCTGAAATTTTGAAGTTGGGGACATAAATTCTAAAGCTAAGGTTGTTTTGGAAGGTTTTGACTTGATTTGACTCTGACTTTTTGGAAGATCTCGAGAAGAGGGATGACTTGGGCATTGGTTGAAGTATTTGTCTTGTTGTTTGGGTCTTGGATGCCTTATTTGATCTGATTATATAAGAAAAGAATATTTTTTTGGGTTTTCCCCTTGGAGGGGCTTTGCCCTGGCTTGGAGCTTACATCTTGTGTTCATTGTCTATTTGTGATCTTCATTGTTTATGGTTTTGGTAATTGTTTGATGAACACAAGAAATTATCAAGTAAATAGAAATCACCCTAATTATTTCCCCTATTGATTTCTCAACATGGTATCATAGAAAATGTGAAAGATAAAGCAACTTGAAGATCACTATTGTTGGCATAAGGAGAAAATATTCATATAAGATACCTTGGAGGACATAATTTGCAAGAAGGACACAAGGAAAGACAAAAGGAAGGATATAAGGAAGGACATAAAGAAGTACATAAGGAAGGATACAAAGAAAAGGACTCAAAAAGGATCATCTTGAAGGAAGGTTAGTACTCCTCCATTGAAGGCTCTTGTTTACACATAATCATATTGAAGAAGAACATTGATCTCTCTCTCTTGAAAGGTTCTTTGGAAGGCATAATACAAGGAAGCATCAAGAATTTTAGGAGTATCATCCTTTGAAGTAGCTTGAAGTCAGTATTATTCGAATCATCCTAGAAGTCATCATTCTAGGTCGTCCTTGAAGTCTCTTGGAAGTCTCGACAACATCGAGGTATTTGAAGATATCCTCATCAAGCTAAGCATCGTTATATCAAGTAATTACCACATTATTCTCTATGGCTCAATATTCAAATAAAATGACTTCATTTTTTAAAGAATCCAATAATCTTGATGGGTCTACAAACTTTCAAGCATTGAAGAAAAGAATAGACTCGATCCTTGTATACTATGAATACATGGATATGTTCAAGGCAAAGTTACCAAACTAGATAAAGATAAGTATCAATAATGGTCCAAGTGCATGAAAAGAGAAGTGAAAGATAAAAGGATTATCATTAAATCCATTAAGGAACATATTATTCCTTTTGTAGAAGATTTTGGCACATCTAAAGCAATAAAATAAAAATTGGTCAAATTGTATTTAGTGGGAACTACAAATATCTCTAAGGAATAAACTTTACAATACAAGGTTATCAAAGGATGAAGACTTGGCCCCATGTATCTTGAAGGTCTCACAATTAAGGGATCAACTACAAGGACTTGAAGAATTTGTTACTAATTCCGAACTAATAACTTGTATACTCAATGCATTACCCGTCGAATGGAGTAGTTTTGTCACAAGCATTTATTCAAGAAAGGACACTTCGAACTTTGATAAAATTTTGTCTTTGTGTATGATAGAAGAGATAATAACAATAGAAGAGATAATATTGAGGGAAAAGGATGAAATTGAACCAAATGAAAAGTCTCAAGATTTTGCTGCTAAAGTAAAGAAGAAGAAAGGAAAGTTTGGAAATTTTGAACCTCGTCAAAGGAACTACAATTAGCCACGAAGAAATCTATATATGTCCAAGGTACAATGCTTTGGATGCAATGAATATGGACAGTTTAAGAGAGATTTCCCAAAGACCTGTAAAACAAGAAGAAGGAAATAATTGGAGCACATACAACTAAAGAAAATAAAGAACTTGAAAATAAACCAAAGAATCAAGACAAAAAGGATATATATTATTGAGGAAATCTCCTAGCGGGTTTGTTTACAATATGTTTTCTTTTCCATTAGACGATGGCAGTTATAGTATCATGTATAGTTTCACTATTAGAAGAATCTTGGAAGCGTAGCATCATGGAAAGAAACATAAAAGAATTGGAAGGATTAGAGTCCACATTATCCATTGCATCTCATTGGTAGCAGTCATCAAGCAAAGATAGAGATCTTGGACCACCCAACACTCCACCATTTATGCAGTTACATTTTTGCATTCATTTCATTATAGAAATATTGTGATAGCTAGAAAGGATCGCGAGGATCCTCAATAGTGATTATGAAGGTTCTTCACTATGTGAAAGAATCTTTGTAACATTACAAAAGATATATTTCAACTATAAATTACGAAATCTAGCATCGAAGAAGCTTGCGGAAATTAATATAATCGAGTTGCAGCATGAAGATATAATTGAGTACTTCTCATATTAGAGAAGCAATCTCATCTTGAACATAATTCTTGACCTTATCCTCTAGGAAAGATGTATCTCATTCGAAAGAAGAATACTAGATGGAAAGCATAAAGGAAGAGGTATGTATATCCTTAAAGGCTTCACATTATGAAGTAAAATTCATGTCTTCAAGTATTATTGCGGGAAGACCTTGTTGCATAAATATGCATAAGCATGATATGTTTTGGATAAGATTGGACATAACTCTTCTATTGAATTACTCAACACAAAGAAGCGTGATGAATATGAAAGAACTCATCCATATACATAAAAGCATGTTAGATGAGAAAGAGGATATCTTTTGTACCTCTTCCATATGATCATATGGTATATACAAATATGATGGATGGGAAGAATACATGATAAAAATTATATTTTATCTCTTGAAGAATGAAAGATGGATAACTTTAAAGGAAGTTTCATAAACTATTACAGATATGATCCTAAAACTTGTTGATTAGTTCACTCCACATTGATTGATACTTTAAAGGCATAAAGCATGAAGAAAAATTCTAGTATGAAGAAGGACCATACAAAGGGATGTTGATCTCAGAGGGAGCTAGTAGCAAAACATGACATCTTAAAAGCTATCATGACTAAGTAACTCTAATTTTGATAATTTGTTATTGATTATTGGTTTGAAATGTAATTTGGCTACCTGAAAGGACATATTGCAGAAGTATATATTGGAAAGATAGTAGTTGAGATATTACATCCACGACTGTTTGGTTTTAGCACAATTAGAATCACATGGATTGAGTGAACAACTGATCCAAAATGGATCTTGGATAGACTTCTAAGTCTAAAGTGTTCCTCCTATAGGAAAATTAAAGTCCAAGGATGCTCTTGGAAATAGCCCCATTGTGCAGATATTTTCCTTCTGAATCTACTGCAACTTGAATGGACTAAAATGGACTTCGGATGTAGAAGTTATCACAGAAAGAAGATTGCCTTTTTCCTTTGAAAAAGGAGGCATTTCCCCTAAAAATGGCATAAAAGGCCTTATAAAGGAAATCGCATCACAAATAGCCAAATGGAAGGACTTAGAGTAGAGGCGGAAGGGATCCCCGACTGTGACCTCCAACTTATTGCATCAAAGATAGGCCCGCATGCGATATCGGGACCCTAGGGTATGCGATGGAGCGATTGTGATCGGTTGATTAGCGGATCGGTGATTGGGACACCCAAAAGGGAAGGAACCTCTGGGCCAATGCGACATGCAATCACCGATATCTACATCGGTGGGCCGGCATACCCAAAGGGCAGACCCTCGGGCCATTCAAATTGCGATTAGCGATCAGGACCTCGACCCGATAGGGATTATGGACCCGATTGCATAAATTTTGAGATCCGTATTTTTGAATTTTCTATGTATTCCTTTGTAGTTGGGGTTTTGGCCATTACACTATGTGATGCAATATGCGACTTAAGTTGGAGCCAAAAGGGTTTATGTATGCGAATATATATATATATTATATATATATATATATATATATATATATTATTATATATATATATTGAGTTCCGGTAAAAAGGGTTTTTCTATGAGTTTTCACATTTTCGTTAAATAAACGAAATACAAAGGAAATACTCCCGGAGCAATAAAACGGACCCAAAAGGTTTATACATGCAGCTTTATATTATTTGAGTTCCATAATGAGCGAGATTTTGGGTGGGCCTCAGGCGGTAAGTGATATTGGACAGGCTCCGCCCGATCCCATACAATGGCTGACATGTGGCTTGGCGCCAGAGAGAGAAAACTGCCTTTTCTGGCGAGTAATCTCCATGTGCATAAGCTGCCCGAAATAAATATCAACTCTTGGATCAGGGATCACCCAGATTAATGGTGGGCTTGAGATAGTGACCAAATGAAGACCTGAAAGGGTTTATATGGGCGATTTAATGAAATTTCAAGTCCAGAATTCACACCCGATAGTGTAATTTCAGAAAAATCTCTGTGTATTGGATTTTTCTCCATTTTTGGGTTTTTGCCTCGAAAAATGCCCCAATCCCTCTGTAACAACTTCTAATCACTGTGCCATGCTGTAAGTGGGCATTTTTGGCAGACAATGATGCATTTGAAGCACAGAGTTGCAGAGCCAGATGGCCCGTTGAACAGACAATGCGTAGAGAAGCCATAAAGTCGTAGGGGAGTAATGAAACGCAAAGAAATGCTTAGGGAAGCCGCAGAGCCGAAAAATGCCTCAAAGGAGCTAGAAGGCCCAATTAACAGGGTGGTTGGTAAGAGCAGGAGGTCGCTGAAGGAGAGTTGTTGGTTGAAACAGCGAAAAGCCAGAGAGCACAACTGACAGGTAGCAAAGCTGCAAAAAGGTCACTAGAAGGTTACTAAAGGTTGTTGGGAGGTCTAGCGAACCATTGATGCATGCAGAGGCCAAAAGAGAGAGCTCGGAGAAGCCAGAGCGAAGAGCTAGAGCCAAAGCCAAGAGCCAGAGTTAGAGACAAAGCCGAGAGCTAGAGCGAAAGTGCAGAGCTAGAAAAGCGAGAGCTTGAGAGCCAGGGATGAGATGGTGTTCTAAGCCCATTGTTTCTGTGTAAAACAGTGGAGTTGAGTGTGGAGCTTGTAAAAGAATTGATGCCATAATCCTAGAAAGCCTAGTCGAGTTGACTAGAGCTCAAGGAGACGTAGCCTAAGAGTTTTGGGTGAACTCCAAATTAATATTTTTGTCCATGTGTTTGTTATTTACTACATTGTTGCACTATTACATGTATTTACATATCAGCACAAACAACAAATTTTAAAGCATATAATAAGTTAAAATAGACATATGCATACACCTTATTGTCAAGCACATTATTAGTTCCACATTGGTTAATCATAGTTGTCTTGGGAATAATTAAGCTTTAGAAGTGGGATAGGTTCTTGTAATCTCACAAGAAGCCTTTAGTGCCAGATTTTCAGATCAGGTGGTATCCGAGCTCGAGATTGATTAACCCCACCTTCAAAGAAGGTGATATCAAAGCTAGTTATACTATAGCAAGTGGTATCAACTCAGAATGCTTGATTTACAGAGCAAAGAGCGCTTGTCTAAAAGGTGTTTGGGCAGTCAAGGATTGATTGTCTTATTGATTGTATGCTTGTTGTAGACTGACTATTGTTGAGTTTTCAGAGGTGAAGGGAAAGCTATTGATAGCTCAGTCCAGGAAGGACAAGAGGGGAGAAGGGTTGAAGGCATTCTTCTATCCCAAAGGATCTCAAAGCAATCCTTCAAGCACAAGAGGTTTTTTGCAAAAGGTTTCTTGGATAAGCTCTTCATTAATCTTTTTTGAAGTTCTTTTGTTCAATAGCATAATGACTACTTCTACAAGTAAGTCCTCAAATTCTTCTTTCTTCACAAAATTCTTTGATGAAGACATGAAGCAAGACTTGTTCATCGTGATGGACAAGGTGAGAGAAATGTATGAGGATGGAAGGAAGAGCAACATACTTAGAGAGAAGTTGAATTCTGTGGAGGAAGAGAAGCAGTTGTTTTCTGACAAATTTCATGAGAAGGAGAGGCAACTTCATATTGCAAATATGAACCTGAAAAGGATGCATGAGTTGGAGTCACAACTCTTTGTTGCCAAGGAAGCCTTAGTCAAGTATCAACTTGAAGAAGAGGTAAACCATTCCAAATTGTCTTCAAATTATTCTAAGAATTCTTATATTGGTTCTTTTGAAAAACATACCAAAGGCATAGGCTCCAAACTAATGTCCAAGATGGGCTATGAAGGAAAAGGCTTGGGTAAGCATGCACAAGGTATTGTTGAGCCAACAGTGGTTGAGGAAAGGCCTAAGTATTTAGGTCTTGGCTATGGACAACCTTATGGATAAAGTTTCAAAGTTGCCATGAAGACCATTGAAACAGCTCCAAGAAGGAGTTGAATTGCAGGTCTTCTACCTCAAGGGTGTGAAGATTGTATTCAGGAGGAATGCAATAGCTTGAAGCATCCTTTGCAGGATGCAAATGTTTAGAAGCACACACTGGAACTAGAGATTTATGGAAAATCTAACAGCCTTGAAGATATTGATGGTGTTCCAAAGGGAGTCGCTTCTTCATTCTATTCACCTCCTCCTGAAGGAAATAAAGGTGAAAGAGAAAGGTATAAATCTGGTTCTAAAAATATTCCTTTTGATTATGTAAAGCATGGTAAATTTGCACATAGATATGGGAAAATAATTGCATGTTCCTTTTGTGGTTTGGATAACCATTATGTTTCTAGATGTTGGAAGAGAATGGCCACATACAAGAAACTTTTGAAGGAAAAGAAGCAAGAAAACAAAGGTCCATTGAACAAGGAAAATCATGTTGTCAAGAGGATGCACATGTGTTGTACTCACTGCCATAAGCAAGGACATCTTTTTGAAAAGTGTTGGACTCTGAATCCAGCAATGCTTCCACAGAATCTGAAGAAGGTGGAAAGATAAAATAGCATAAATGGAAAGGAAGTTTCCATGAATGATGTGTCTCAAGATGATTCACATGTTGATGCTGATTTGCAGAGAAATGGAAGACCTTTGAAATGGATTGGTAAGAAATGGCTAGAGTTCTTATCCAATTAAGATTACATGTCTACTAATGCATCTATTTGCATTTCTTTGTTAATAGAATGAAAGTTTCAGGTTTCTACCAAGAAGGTGAATGGAAAAGTTGAGTAGGAGGCTCACTTTGTTGCTGCAACATTATATTTCATTTCAGCTTTGAAATTACAATGTGCTTAAGTGAAAGTTGAAGGATGAGCTTGCATGAGCGTGAGATGCATGAACACAGGGATGTTGATGTTTTCCTTTTATTTTAACATGTATGTGTAATTAACTTAAATGGCTGATTTCTTTAAACATGCATGTAATATTGACTTGAGAAAAGTTGATTTGGTCTCCAAGATGGAGATAATGATGAAGTGTTTCATCTTTTTAAAAAGAGTCCTAATGGTCTTTTTCTATATGCTTGACTTGAAGGGTCATTTGTTTTAAAGGCATGTTTTGTGGGCTTGTTATCTAGTCCATCATTTGTATGCAGATGTAAGACATGGAGGTGTTCACAAGATGTGAAATCTATTTCTTTTGTGAAGCAGGAGTTTATTCCATCCAGTTGTTGTTTGTGTTTCTGTTGTTGTTAACAGTTGTTGTTGACAGCTTTTCAAACAGGTAACAAATGAAAGTTTTTGTGAAGCAAATGTACTTCACATTTGTTTGAGCCACCTTGGATCAATGATCAAGACAGAAAATTTCAAACTACCTTCTATGACCATCTCAGCAGAAGTTCTGCAGGAACGCAAGAAGGAAGACAGTTCTTCCTAGGAGGACCAACACATCCAGGAAGGAAAGTGGTCAGAGGCTTTGGTTCAGAGGCACTAAGAAAGGCAAGTGAATGGAGGCTGAAAGAATAGGGTCTTGTTACTCTCATTTATTGTTTAGATCAGTATATCAATCTTTTAAAGACCAAAAGTTCTTTTATTGGGAAGGTGTGATCCAAAATGGATCTTGGATAGACTTCTAAGTCTAAAGTGTTCCTCCCAGAGGAAAATGAACGTCCAGGGATGCTCTTGAAAATAACCCCATTATGTAAATATTTTCATTTTGAATCTATGACAACTTGAATGGGCTTAAATGGACTTCGGATGCAGAAGTTAACGCAGAAAGAAGATTGCCTTTGTCCTTTGAAAACGGAGGCATTTCCCCTAAAAATGGCATAAAAGGCCTTATAAAGGAAATCGCATCGTAAATAGTCAAAGGGAAGGACTTAAAGTGGAGGCAGAAGGGATCCCCAACTGTGACCTCTGACTTATCACATCGGAGTTAGGCCCACATGTGATATCGGGACACTGAGCTATGTGATGGAGCAATTGAGATCGGCAGATCGGCGATCGACACTCCAAAAAGGGAAGGACCCCCGGGCCAACGAGACATGCGATCGCTGATATCGGCGGATCGGCAATCGGCACACCCAAAAGGGAGGACCCCCGGGCCAATGAGACATGCTATCGCCGATATGGGTGACGGCGAGTCAGCGTACCCGAAGGGCAGACCCCCGAGACGTTGCGATTGCAATTAGCGATCAGGACCTAGACCTGATAGGGATTATGGACCCGATTGCATAAATTTTGAGATCCGTATTTTCGGATTTTCTATATATTCCTTTGTATTTGGGGTTTTGGCCATTACGTTATGCGATGCGATAAGCAACTTAAACCGGACCCGAAAGGGTTTATGGATGCGAATATATATATTATATATATAATATATATGATAGATAGATAGATAGATATATATTGAGTTCTGGTAAAAAGGGTTTTTCTATGAATTTTCGCATTTTCGTTAAATAAATTAAATACAAAGGAAATAAGCCCGGAGCAATAAAACAGACCCAAAAGGTTTATACATGCAGCTTTATATTATTTGAGTTCCGTAATGAGTGGGATTTCAGGCGGGCCTTAGGCAGTAAGTGGTATTGGACGGCTCCACCCAATCCCATACACTAGCTGACACGTGGCTGGCGCCGGAGAGAGAAAACTGCCTTTCCGGGCAGGTAATCTCCGTGCACATAAGTCGCCCGAAATAAATATCAACCGTTCGATCAAAGATCACCCAAATCAATGGTGGGCTTGCGATAGTGACCAAAGGCGAACCTGAAAGGGTTTATAGGGGAAATTTAATGAAATTTCAAGTCTGAAATTCGTGCTCGATAGTGTAATTTCAAAAAAATCTCTGTGTATTGGATTTTTCTCCATTTTTGGGTTTTTGTGTGGAAGAAGGCCCCGATCCTTCTATAACAGCCCCTGATCATTATGCCACGCTGCAAGCAAGCGTTTTTGGTAGACAATGATGTATTTGAAGCCACAAAGCCCCAGAGCCAGATAGCCAGTCGAACAGACAATGCGCAGAGCAGCCACAGAGTCATAGGGGAGTAATGACACGCAGAGAAACGGTTGGGGAAGCCGCAGAGCCAAAAAAATCCTCAAAGGAGCTAGAAGACCCAATTGGTAGGGTGGTTGGTGAGAGCAGGAGGTCGCTGAAGGAGAGTTGTTAGCTGAAAGAGTGAAAGCCAGAGAACACGCCTGACAGGCAAAAAAGATACAAAAAGGTCGCTGGAAGGTTGCTAAAGGTCGTTGGGATGTCTAGAGAACCATTGATGCATGCAAAGGCTAAGAGAGAGAGCTCGGAGAAGCTAGAGCTAACAGCCAGAGCCAGAGCCAAAGTCGAGAGCCAGAGCCAGAGCACAGAGCCAGAAAGCCGAAAGCTTCAGAGCCAGGGATGAGATGGTGTTCTAAGCCCATTTTTTCTATGTAAAATAGTGGAGTTTAGTGTGGATCTTGTAAAAGAAATGATGCCATAATCCCAGAGAGCCTAGTCGAGTTGACTAGAGCTCAAGGAGACGTAGCCCAAGAGTTTTGGGTGAACTCCAAATTAATATTGCTGTCCATGTGTTTGTTATTTGCTGCACTGTTGCACTGTTACATGTATTTACATATCAACACAAATAGCATATTTTAAAGCATATAATCAGTTAAAATAAACATACGCATACACATTATTGTCAAGCACATTATATGTTTTGCATTGGTTAATCATTGTTGTCTTGGGAATAATTAAGCTTTGGAAGTGGGAGAGGTTCTTGTAATCTCACAAGAAGCCTTTAGTGCCCCATTTTCATATCAACAACATTGATTTTGGCTTAAAAGTAATAATGACAAAAATATGCACTCTATGAAGGCTGAAAAGGTATAAAGTACCTGGATAGTGTGTTGGTCATGTTGGATCTGATGATACTCACTTTCCTAATGGACATAGGGAGCAAGAAATCTACTTCATATTGGATAGGGAGTAATGACCTCCTCCTTGGTTGAAAAGGAGTGATGGTGGACACTATATTATCCATAAGTATCATGCACTAGGTTATGACTAACCTTCATACGTCTAGTGTATCACACTAGGAGGGATAATGGAGGATTGGATAAGAATCTGGGGACTGTTACTCCCATGGCTCGATATTCTTTGAGCATCTAACAGGGTATCCAAGATAATAGTGGTCAAAGAGGACCAATATTCTTTGATGATTGGGAATCCAAGACAAGAACAATTCCTAGAAGGACATACCTTGTGAACATCCATATGGGGTATGTGCCCTGGGAGGCTAAGGTGTCCATATGCGTGCCTTCTAACATTGTTCTCTAATCTTATGGAGAGTTAGAGCTTGATAGTCAAATGTATTTAATATGTTGTTTTGTTGAAAATGTTGGTCATGATGTTGATTCTTACAAGATGGCTTACCAATCTAACTCTTCTTATGAGAACATTCTATTTTGAGGGTATCCTTGTACCTATTATGGGATTATGAATACCTCCCTTGTTAAGAGGGAGCGTTAAAAAATGTAACTAGGTTTGGTCTTCATAATTGATATTGTACTCATATTATTGTATATTTTATGTATATTTCAACAAAAGAAAAAGAAATCTCATTTTCCAAGCATGCTTTACACGCTCAAATTATTTGGTCATCTAGGTCAAGCATGTCCTTCATGATTCTAGGGTTTATTGACTCAAAATAATATTTGTCACAAGTCACAATCTTGTATTGGAGTCAAGTCCCATTTAGACTTTGAAATGAAAGTGGAAAAAGAATTTTATTTAAGTCAAAAATGTCATTTTTACTCCAACATGACTAAGTCAGCCCCGCCTCATCAAGCCAGCCTTAGAAGGGGTAATCTAACCTCTTGGATTTGTATAAATAGAGAGAGCTCCACCTAATTTGAAGCACCAAGCAATAAAGTTCGATTTCCAAGACAAGAAGAATGAAATTCAAGAGAAGGAGGAGATATAAAGAAAGAGAAGAAAGTGAAGCCTAATGAAGAAGGAAAATTGAATTATTTGCATTAAATCTCTCACACGTGCAAAATTCTGAAGCTATTTCATGGGCTGAAGTTGCAGGTCTGAAATTTTGAAGTTGGGGACTGAAATTTTGAAGCTAGAGTTGTCTTGGAAGGTTTTGACTTTAGTTGACTTTGACTTACTAGAAGAGCTAGGGAGGAAGGTTGAATTGGGTCTTGTTCTTATTGTTTAGGTCTTTGATTCCTCATTTGATTTGATTCTATAATAAGAGAAGATTTTTCTAGGTTTTCCCCTTGAAGGGGTTTTGCCCTAGCTTGGAGCTTACATCTTGCATTCATTGTATATTTGTGATGTATATTGTTTATGGTTTTGGTAATTATTTGATGAACAGAACATAATAGAGTAATAAGAAGATAATATAACTTCACAAGTAATTATAAGGTAAAGCGAAATCACCCTAACTATTTACCCTATTGATTTCTCAACAAAAATGGCTCCAAGAAAGGAATCATAGGTGCTTTGGAGAAGAAAATCTAAGTATCAAGAGGGAATATGTGTTTAAGAGTTCCCTAGCTTTAAAAAACTATTTCTGAGTTTATTTCACCATACTTAGTGTTATCCCTGTCAAAAAACTTCCAAAGGAACTAGGGCACAACTTCATATCATCTTGGATTGAAAATGGGGAGATAAATATAAGAAATAGTAAGCTTGGGAAGTGGAATGGCCCAACAATCATATCCTAACCAATTGTTGGCCAAGAAAACATGGTTTTCCTATTAACTTGAATTAAATTGTGTGGAAAATGGGCATTTTGGGCCAATGAGGGCATAATCTAGGAAGAAAAAGGCACAAAATAGGTACCCAAAACTCATGAAAGACCATTAAAATCATATATTCACTTTCTTAATTAATGAAAACTAATTATATGATAGAATTCCTTTAGTAGAAATATATTTACTATGTAAAAAATAATGGTAGGAAGAGAAAAAACTTACCTTAGGGTTAAGTTGTCAAGATAAACAATAGCCAAGGTGGAGTATTTCTTCTATCCAAGTGATTTGATCACCCAAGGGCCAAGTGGATCAATTTCATTGTCCACGGAGTGGGGTTAAATTGGGTTAAAGTACACTCTATGTGCTCTTTAATATGAAACATTGCTAGCTACAGCTCTTTTTCATTCTTGATATGGTTACCTTTTCCCTTTTGTAACACTTCATTGACTTACTAACCAGATATGTAAGCTTCATATGTGATTTGGAGTTAAATAATTTTCTTTTCAAGAGATTGCATTTAAATTTGGTGTCCATGCTAGTGCCAAAACATCATCTTAGTCTTTAGCAAAGCATTGTAGTGCTTGTCTAATGCATTATTCGAGCAGTTGGTCATACGATGGAGGATTCAAATGTTTAGAATCATGTGTTTTAACCCCCAACCAAGCAATGTAGCATTGTCTAGGCCATTAGAAAAGTGTTGTAGTAGTAGCACCAGGCTTAGACATGGGTCACATTGCATGGTGAATGTGTTTCAATTGAGTTTTAAGCTTAAGTTACACATCTCGTTGCTTTGGGTCGCTAGCTTTCTAGTTAGCCAAGTGCTATATCTTTGGCTTGGATACCAAGGAAGTGATATATATAATGGGATGGAACCATTTCTATGTTTAAAATTTAATGTTAAATCTTAAACATGCACTATAGTGTTGGCTTAGTAGCTAGCCTAGTAACATGGCACTAGCTTGGCCATTAAGCCAACAACAAGCCTTGTGAGTGAGTTAAATTTTAGAAAAAATATATTTTTTAACTTAAGTTTAGGTTTTCATATTGTCAGAGCACTTCCTTGAGGACAAACATGGTGCTATACGTTGTCTTCCCCATCAAGGGAGTGTTACATTATAAGTATTTTACCTTTCCCAAGCCACATAATGTATCCCTACTTAGTTGATTAAGGAGGAGGTGTAGCACTGTGTGATAGACCATTTTGCTACCCCTCTCATAAATGACAACCGTAAATTGTAATTCATGTAAATAATGTGGAAATACAAATAATAACTAGGCTAGAGGAGTGGACATGGATTCAAAGGTATGAGGATAAGGAGTTGTTTGTGTTGAGTGTAAACTCAAGCCACTGCATTTATTTTACCACCTATCTCCCTAACAAATTTATGGACCTGTCAGTCCAAGCATTGAAGCTATGTCTGGGAAACCTACAGTAAAGGACAAGGCCCATGTGACCTCCCTGTCTTGTAGGATTTGTTGGGAGATTCAACATGCAAGAGAAAAATAGACAAGTGGGAAGGAAATTAGAGAGAGGTATGCACTGGGGCGAAACATAGATGTGCAGATTGAAAACAAGAGAGAGATTGCATAGGGAAGCCCCAATGAATTCAAAATGTAAAAGAATGCAAAACATGGGAGTGGTACATCCTCAAACCAGTGCTCTGTAATTTGGACAATGTTCCATGTGATTTTTTTGAGGCCAGTGGAGTGTGCATATGATTGGTTAGACAGTGAAGGTTTAGTGGAGATTTGAATCACTCAGTGCTCACTCATTTAGCCAATAAACCACCTATATAGTGCATTAACTCTCTTAGAATTTAATTGTACTTCACTAAGCCTTGGGGGAATCCCTATTAATTGGATAAAGAGTCACTATGGTGCATACTGCTGGGAGCCTTTGATATATGCCTAAAAAATGGAATCCTGCTCTCTATCATTTGTTTGAATAAATATTGGTGTGAATTCCCATGAGAAATTAACTCCTTAGACTTTGAATCCAACTTGGGGGTGGTCAATTGCAAGAAATATTACAGTGTAGCTGACCTATTATTGGGTGGAGAGTTGAAGTCCCTCCCTAAGTTTCCAACCCAAACCATTCAAGTTATATATCTATATATATACATATAAGTTACTCTATGAATGATGAATGTTACACAGTAATTTGTCACTGTCTCCCTGTCAGTCTTCCTGTTGTGTCATGGGACCAAATTAATCATGCTCATGCTCTCTAATGTTGCCAAATGACCCACTTTGCCAAATTTCTTCTATCATCGCGACTGTTGTAAAAATAAACGCGCTGATGAGCGCTCCAAAACAGACCTAATGCGCTGTCAGCGCAGAAGTACACGTGATTCCCGCGCTGGTCGAATTTCATGTGACAGCGCGTCCGTTACTTATAGCTGATCGCGCTAATATGACTTTCTTTGTTATTCAGCAGCAATGTCAGCGCTCCAGTGCAGTTATTTACCAGCGATGATCCAGTCTGGGCGAGTTTGTTCTAACAGACGGCCTTCTAGATGACTCCAGACCTGGTTGTTGGCCTTGTAAATGTCGCCCTCCCTTCTCTGGCATGTCTATTTCATCATTTGAGCCATCTTCCTTGGAGATAAGATCATCCTCCCACCATTCATGGAGACTCCTTCTCCTATTTAAGCCTCCACCATTGCCATGAGCTGCTAGTTTGGAATTCATTGTGTTTGGAGTGTTGGTGATAGTGTGGGAGCTTGATAGGTAGCTAGTGTGACAAGTGTGGGATTGCTAGAGTGCTTAAGGAAGGTTGTGAAGTGTTTCCATATTGTGTAAAATTGTGTGAGAGAGAGTTTTATCTTGGGATATCTACCTTCAAGGGTGAATGCTTGAGGGACTTGCTGGCTGGACCCAGCCAAAGGAGGATTTGACGTCAGAACTTGGTTGTATTCTTTTTTGTTTTATCAATAATAATAGACGACTATCATTATGGTTCCACTCATGTGTCTTTATTATGATGTTTGAGTTGTATCCTTTCTGACTGATACATAGTTGCATTTCCCGGATTTTATGCTTGTATTTGTCTTGTTCTTTGCATGTGCAAGTGTCTGTTCACGGAGATCGTGAGAATTGTGACCAGCTGAAGCGAAAGAATGGAAGCGACGACCCTTCTACGAATATAAGCGTTGGATTCGAGGTAGGCTCTCATCTTGGCCTTTATTTTGCAATTAGGAACCTGCGTGTTAGCGTTGTTTGAATGTTGCTAGACCTCAATTAGGCTAGTGGGATCACCTTTGTCCGCAGAGGGGATTTACCTACACAACAATTTGGCGACTCTGCTGGGGAGTTTTACCTTGTTGTTTGATTTATAAACTTTAGACGGAGCCTGAAGCACGGCCAGGTAGCCTTCGAAACGCTATTGCTCTGCATTAGCGAAGTAGATCAAAGCCACTTCACTCAATCTCCGGTTTGGTTTACGAACTGAACAGCTTGGAGCTAGCTTTTGTCCTTTTCTTGTTCATTTTTTCCTTGAGTTTGATTTTTTCTCTCTTTTCAAAGTTTGGGGATTAGTTCTCTATTTTTTGGGTTTCCTGGTTCGGTCTGGGAAGTGCCTTGATTGTTTAAAGAGTGATTGCCTTGGTTTGGGAGTTTTTGGCTTGATTGTGGTCGTTTTTTAGCTTCATCGCGGTTTATTATAAAACAGTCGCACTGCCATCGCATAGCCCTTTCTGTGACTTCCTGATCATCGCATTAATACATAAAACAGTCGTGACGGTTCTGAAAATCGAACCATCGCGGTTAAGTCGTGTACTTCCGCGCTGACATCGCATTGTTGCTACTCGTAGTTTCTTATCAACGCACTGTTGTTGTGTTCCACTTGCGTTGATTCCTGTAGGATTGAATTTCTTCAATTCTACCTCTTGAGCCTGTTGGTCTTGCTATCCCCTGCTGTTTTCACTTGATTTATGACTTTATTTTCATTGTCTAAAGATTGAAGCACTTTCTTGTGAGTCTTGTTGAAGCGAATCTTGCTTTTTGCTTTGTGACCTAGTTTTATTGTTCCAAGTTTGTTGGATCAGCTTTGCTTGGTTACTCGTTTGCAAAGGTTCATTTACTGCTTGCTATTAGTTTGATTGAGCCTTCCTCTTTGCTTGCTTTTGCTTGGTTGTTTAAGTGATCGTTGTTGAACCAATCTTGACATTGTTTCGATTTCTTTTCACTACCCGGGCACGGATCACAGTTGTTTGGGGTCAACTGGTTTTTTCCACATTTGTCTGTTATCATTTCTCAAAGTTTGTTTAATGCACTTTTCCATTAACAAAAAGAAAAATCTCTTTTGCTTTGTATTAGTTAATGAGAATTAGAAGCTTTTCATTTCGATTAATGATTAGTGATCTCAAAGAAAACTTTGTGAATTTCCATTAGCTGCATTAGGGAAGCTATTTGTTGTTTTGTGATCATTTTGTTTGTGTGAAATCCCTCTAACTCTCTTGTAATTAGCATTCATCGAATGGAATGACATATTTTGGCATATAGTTTGCATTTAGGCAATTTTGAGAGATTCCATACGGTAAGGCCTGAAAACCGAAACTTAATTCAAGATCAACCTTAAAATGAATTGAATGAACTTAAAAACGCATTGGAACATAACGCTCACTGTTTAGAGGTCTAGGCTAGAGACGTGCTCTGGCGTCGTTAAACCTAGTCGCTTTTGTTTCACTTAAGGTTGGGTGATTCCTCCTTCCGTGACGCAACAAGTGGTCTAGCATGGATTTGAGCTCCCACGTACCGTCGAGTATATGGGGAGACCCCACTAGGTTATCATCCTTGATCCACAAGAAGCCGTGTCTGCCGCCTTACAGCCCGTAATGCACCAAACACAGCATTTGGGAAGATTGACTGCCGTACAGAAAGTCCTTGGCTTTCATATGATCGCTAAGGTGTATATGCAGTTTTATGGATTGTCTAGTAAACCCCTTGCCTAGTTCCTCCAGAGCAGTCACTTTTTGATCCTTTTCGGACTCCTTAAAAGAAAAGGCTCTATTGAGCACTTGTCACTTCAGGCTCACTAAATATTCGAAGGCGACTAGAGTCATCTTTTTGTCCTTTTCTTGACTCTTAAAAAATGAAAAGGTCAAGTTATGTCCTTGCGTCTTAAAATTTATCCGGCCATGATTCACATTTGCCTGGTTAGATCTTGTTTGCGTTAGCTTGAGTAGGGTTCTTTCTCATTTAAATGGCAACTTTTCCAGAGTTCACCAACCCAGGCATCCCCTCTGATGGGAATCCTGGTCATTTCTCTCCTTTAGGAAATGTTGGTGCTCCTTACATGGCAACGTTGTCCCTTCCTGGGTTAACTGTTGGGTTGCCTATTTGGTTGTTCTCAACCTCTGTGGTCCCTACCGTCTCGACTGTTGGTCAATCAGTTCCTCCACTCGAACAACATCATGTTGATTCTAAGGTCGACTTCTCCCCTCCTTCACCTGTTTCTGCGTCCTCATTTTCTACTTCGCCTGGTGAAAGTCTGGATTCAAGTAACCAGGTGGCTAAGAAGAAGAAGAAGAAGTCTCCTAAGGGAGAGGCTAAAAGTGCAGTGACTGCTCCAAATTCAATTCAAGTCGAGCCACCCTCTGCTCCTCTGCGGAGGGTCAAATTTCCTTGTAGATTGTGCAAGGATGACCACCTTCTTCGTGCTTGTCCTGGCATTCCCAAGATCCTTGAAGTATGGTCTCGCAATCCGGCTCGTCCTTCATCGTCCTCTGAAGCTCATGGCGATGCCACCCTATCAACTGACAACATTCAGAAGAAAGGGAAGATTCGAATCCCTTGTAGACTATGTGAGGGCAGTCATCCCCTTCACCTTTGTCCGCTCATGGATAAAGCTTCCGCTGTTTTGGAAAGTCTTACAGCTTCTTCACCCCAACTTGTTGATGGTTATCAGAGGCTCTCTTCAGACCCTCTCCCTGTTGACAAAGGGATTGACTTAGATTTTTCTCTTGTCCAGGCTCCTCTTCCCGAACCTGGCTGTGCCAAGCCTGCTCTAGACCAACCATTGGTCGGAGAGAGTATCGACTTGGGTTCACAACCTGTTGATTACTCTATTCTGAAGGAGCATCATGATTCTACTGCTCATGTTCTTCTCGTCTCATCAGATTCTCCTGAGTCTCAGAATGACTCTCCTATCCCAACTACTCCTGAAAGTCCTCCTTCGGTTCCTTTAGTGCATGGGGGCAATCATACGATTCCCCCACCAACTAGTCTGGTCGCCTCCTTCGATTGGAATCGCCTAATCGCCGGCCGCCTTCCACCCAACATGCCTTTCCATATTACAATACATGCCTGTGCTAAGGCAGTACTTGGCACTGTTCTGGATGAAGGTGCGTCTGTCAGTCTTATGCCGTACACTACTTAGCAGTCTTTAGGTTCCCAGCAGCTTGGGCCGGTCACGCAGAATCTGTTGGCTTTCAACCGAGGAGCCTGTCCATCTCTAGGAGTCCTCCCGAAGTTCCCTATTACTTTGGGAGGCAAAACCGTCTATATACACATACTGGTTACCCAAGGTGTTCTAGATTTCAGTCTTCTCCTTGGTCGTGACTATGTTTATGCCATGGGGGCCCTTGTCTCTTTGTTTTTCCGTATGGTTTGCTTTCCACACAATGGAAGAATCGTGACTATCGATCAATTATCATTCGTTAGTCCCCTAGTGCCTCCTGCGCAGTTGTCGTCCCCTCCTAGTTTTTATCCACCAATTGTATCTGCCCCACCACAGATCAACTACGTGGCCACCTATCCCGTGCCTATATCCAGTGATGACGCCGTCGTGCATAGTGTCCTGGGGACATTGGGTCCTGACTTCCAAGATGTGGTCCTTCCACCGGGAGTGACACTCTTGGAAGCAGCGACTTCCTGTTCATTATCATGAAGTTCGGTCGGAGCATAGTTCACTTTCCTATGTCAAGCTCCTTAAAAAATGAAATTGGGTCTGGTCGGAGCATAGTTCTTATCCTGTGTCAAGCTCCTTAACAAATGAAACTAGGTGTCATGAGGATAGTTCTCTTAAGTGTGTCAACCTCGTAAAAATAATGAAACATGAGCTCATGCAATTCGAGTGCGATCACAATATTGTCAACCTTCACTCCATTTTTAATGGACTAAAGCTTGGGGGGCATGTACCTCGAATTGAGACATCATGCTGGGGGGGCATGCCCATTTTCCCTTGTCTTCAAGCATAGTTTGCATGTGTGTGGTCATGTCTGTTTTTAAGCTTGCATAAAAATAAAATTCATTTCCAAGCATAGTTTGCATATGTGTGGTCATGTGTGCTTTTAAGCTTGCGTAAAAATAAAATCCATTTCCAAAGCATAGTTTGCATGTGTGTTGTCATGTGTGCTTTTAAGCTTGCGTAAAAATAAAATATGTGGGTCGTGTGTTATGCAACTGATACATTAGATTACATTTGTGTTAGACATTTTCATAGCATATAAAAACATCATCACATGTAAAAGATCCATCTAATACCCCTGTTAGCCGGCTTTCGTAGCAAATTCTATTTGGTTCTCACGCTGCTTTGGTTGTGGGGCTTATTACTAGCCTTGATGGAGTATGTTACTGCATTATGGTCGTGGGCGGCCGGTAAGGGTGCCGATGCAGTGGGACGGACCGAAGGCAGCCACAGGGTTGTACATATAGAAAAATGGTTCCTACCTACTCCACACTGAACCTACGGAACCTTAGTTCTATCTCGATCAGATGACATGAACGATACAATCATTACTGACTATGCACCCGCTGATGAGAATGGATCATGCGATAGACACATGGGTTTCATTCACGCTTGTCAGGGAATGACAGTCAGCGATGGGAAGTGGCCCGATTGATTGCATTGATTTCCCACATAAGTAGAAAGGGGCGGTACAATGAACGTGGCTAACAACTACAACACTAGCACATAGTATCGCACTAGAAAGGAAATAATGAAAGCATACATACACGTGCTAAGCCAGGGGAAGACTTCTTAGCAGGGTATCATGAAAGCATTGGCTCAAAATACCCAACCAGGGGGCAAGCGGTAGGATCATCATCACCAAACCATGCTTTCTCTTTCTTCCACGCTCGCTATGTGCCATAACTGCTCTACTCTTGGTTCGCCCCCGTAGGGCACTCTCATGGGATGTGAACGACGCCACTAACTAAGCAACCCCACGTTCTAATGTTGGAAGTGTACGGATGGATCGACCAACCAACCCTTACCCTTATTACTAACACCATCACGTAGGTACCCCCTATACGCCATTAGCTTTACAGCTTCCAGAACACTTGCTTTCAGATACTACTGGGTACCAACCACTATGAACTCTTCTTCCCCACCGAGTCACCTTTGAGTGAGGCCGTCGGGTCATTTCTTCTTTCCATAATTCCTCTCCCTTAATTGATCGAATCATGAAGGTCCGGAGGTCTTGC
>APFE030465939.1:44158-108667 GCA_000404065.3 Pinus taeda
ACTTTGAGGGGCTTAATATGTGTGTCCAAAATGTTTGCACCCCGTGCATCATCAAAAAATAATACATGTTTGTCTGAATACATCTAAGACACATGTCTCTCAAAAATCACCAGTAGGGAATAAAGACCTAGATATCTACTCTGGTGGGTTGTGCTCCCTATAATCCGCAGCCACTCCTGCCACCCGCCTCAAAAGGCGGTGCATCCTAGGTTCTACTCCCACTGTATGGATCTGAGACACTATGGGGACCTCCTTTATCCCCTGGAAATCTGGGATCCCTATCAGCAAGCCCTCAAGGTTTCGTATCACGGTCTCAATTGTATCATCTCCCGGAGGAGCCAGGGCTAGAGCTCCAATACCCTATGCATCCCTCCGCGCCTCCGGGGCCAGGCCGAGGGGTCTCGCCGGTCCTACATCTGCATACTATAGCGTTTGTCATTAGGACATGTACATGAAAAAATCAAAAACATCACAAAAATCAAAAATCAAAAAATGAGATCAAGTGTCTTACCACCATCATCCCACTGCTCTCCAGTAGGCAGTGGCATGTCTGGTTCTCCACGGAAGTCTAGGCCAGCATATGGCCAATCCTCCACAAAAATAGTCTGCCTCTCCAACCACTCTCGGAAGTATACTCCCCATGCCACTGGTTGACCGCCACCTCCTCATGGCATGACATGGCCCCATCGTGTGGCCCTCGTCTCTCGAGGGCCTCTAGGTGGGTCCACGACCATATCCTACAGCTGCAATGCCGATACTCGCTCCAGCATGAGCAGGAGTAAAATCGATCCGTAGACAAACTGCTTCGACTCACCTCGACGGCAGTTGGTCAGCTGTCTCTTCATACTTGTCGTTACTACCGCTGCCTAGTTGAATATGGTAGGATTCAAGCATTTGAGAGCCAATCGAAGATGGGCCTTCGAGGCCTCGTGATTGGCCAAGGAGCCCGCTGCCCGAGTCACCATGAAGAGTATAGTTCGAAGGATGATGTCCTCCACCGTAGGAATTGCTACCTTCCCGCTCCGCGTCTTGCGTGCCCGTGGGCACACCTGGTCCATCAGCATATCTAGAGTATCACCATCGGGTCGCTGCCCCTCCAAAATAGGCATCTCATCTCGACGTGATAACCTGGTCAAAAAATCGATATCTGTGTAGTCAAACTCGATGTCTCAGCCTCGGATCACAAACTTCCCATCAGTGGGATTCCAGGCTCTGATCAAGAATTCAAGAAGGTCAGGCTGTGCTCGCAGACGCAGAGTTAGGAAGAATTTAAGAAACCTGCACCCCCGCAATGCATTTCGGCACCTAGCATCGGCAAAAGCCACTATATCCTCGTTATCATGAGCGCGTTCCTGCCAAACGAATGCCATCATAACTTGCATGATCAAAAAATTTCATTAGGGCCCTGGTCATAAAGTTTCACACGTTCAATTTGTCAAAAAACTTGTTGTGCGGCGTCAGCGCGACTGTTTTTAAAACAGTCGCGCTGATCATGGCGCCCTTTGATAATTTTTTCCGGGTCAGCGCGGAAGTACATCACTCTTCCGCGTTGATCTGGGAGTGGTCTGTGGAAGTTTTTTCGATCAGCACGGACCCGATAGGGAAATCCGCGCTGACCGAGAGCGGAATGAGTTTCAAAAAATCCGCCCAAACCGCCACTTCTCACCGTTAAAATGCAGCAAAAAGACTTCAAAATGGAGCGTAAGGGAAGATGAACCTACCTAGTACAGACTGCAGGATCTTTGATGCACGTACGGGGTGGAATTTGGCTCATCAACCTCACAGCTCCAAGTCGTTCTCCAAAGCTCCAAATGGTAACAATGGTAAAAATTTTGTTTACCCTCCTATTTATGGTAAATTTTGAAAATTAAATATTACTTTTCATCAATATGGGTTTTTTATGATGGTTTTTACCATATGCTTGGTTCTGATATAGTTTTACTATGTTTTTATGCATGTTGTCTATATTATTTCGAATAGGTTTACGCGTGCGGTGTTCCTTGTGCAGATTCTCATGCTGGTGGAATTACGACGGTTCTATACGCACTTGGTTCCAAAACGTTGGCTTTAAGCTCTTTTTCGACGTGAAATAAGAAAAGATAGCCGAGTCTCTCTCTCGACTCATTAAAATAAGCGAGAGGCGTTCGCCTTTAAAGCTCTTTTTTCGACCGTTTAAACTTAAAAAGATCACCGGGTTTTTGTCGTTTCGAATTCGTTAATGGTCACGAAGCGACGTGGTTTTGATCGCTTTTTTAATTTTTCAGATCAAAGTCACTACTTATGAAAAGTACTCCTCGGTCGTAATGATCGGGCGGTTCTTTTGAGCATAGTTTTATACTTTTTCGGGCTCGAGAGACACAACTTTACAAAAAAGGACACCCCTAGAGTTTCCTTTTCGCTATCTTTTCAAACTCTCTAAATATGAAAAGACGCCGAGTTTTTTCCTTTGTCAGACTCGTTAAAACTTTATGACATCAGGTTCCATCATGATGACACCTCTCAAGCATATGCTATCCCCGTCAATCTTGCCATCCAAAAACAACCGGGGTACTCTCTAGAAATGGTGGGGGAATAAAGGAACCGTAATCATCGTCGTGTCGGCAGTATGTCGCTCTTGAACATGGCACTTGTCTGCATTCGTGTCTGGGTGGGGACATCTCATCTTGTTTCACCACTTGCCTTCGTGGGTTTGGGTATTTGTTTGACCATTCATCTGCTATGCCTTGTCACCATGACCCCTGAATCATTTGACATCAAATATGCCCAAGTCCCCTGTCGTGCTGACCGATATGTTCAAGAGAGTTGACCTCTGCATAATACTCAACCTCCCTCCGATACCTCACACAAAACATTTTATCCCTCTCTGTCTCGTGTCGATGAATGTGGGAAAACATTATGGCCCACCTTCGTCAAGGTCACTTCTTGTCGACCTCAACTCATTATCCAGGAAGTTGATCTAGAGACTCCCTTCAGGTGCCTTAGAGCCTGCATGCCTCAATGGCAGGTTCTTCGTGTTCGACGCGAGGTTTTCATCATTGGCCTCCGATCGAATGATTCTGCGGGTGTTTGACGCCAGCTCACTGATTCGCACGCCGTAGATTGTACATATAGTACCTTGAGGACCATTTTCATTATTGGTGGTACCTCTCACGTCTGTTAATAGTTTTCATCATTGGCTGGTAATCAGACGATGTTCTCGCATGTTCAACTTCAACTCCTATATTCGCATGCTTGAACTTGTACTTTGTTCGGGTCGAGATGGAGTGCAAGACCCTGGGTTTTGTCTCTTGAAATCTAGGTTGCGATTTTGTGGATTATTTTGATCATTACATGACTCATTGATGGATGGCTGCGGCCATACCTGAGTCTTCACGGATGGCTGCGACCATACCTTTACTATCATCACGGTCTCATTAGCTGGGTGGCTGCGTCCATACCATAGACCTCTCTCATATGTCTTTTGGATGGCTGCGCCCATGCCTAGACTACATGTAATTTATTATCAGAGATATCAGTTGTACATACGTGCAGGTTCTTCCTGGTGGTGTTCCAGTTCAGCCAGTTTCGTAAAACATTTCACCCCTCCCACTCACTCGGGCTTCATGCTTTAGCGGGCATCTGTTACACAGTAATTTGTCACTGTCTCCCTATCAGTCTTCCTGCTGTGTCATGGGACCAAATTAATCATGCTCATGCTCTCTAATGTTGCCAAATGACCCACTTTGCCAAAGTTCTTCTATCATCGCGACTGTTGTAAAAATAAATGCGCTGATGAGCGCTCCAAAACAAACCTAATGCGCTGTCAACACGGAAGAACACGTGATTCTCACGCCGGTCGAATTTCATGTGACAGCGCGTTCGTTACTTATATCTGATCGCGCTGATATGACTTTCTTTGTTATTCAGCAGCGATGTCAGCGCTCCAGTGCAGTTATTTACCCGTGATGATCCGGTCTGGGCGAGTTTGTTCTAACAGTCGGCCTTCCAGATGACTCCAGACCTAGTTGTTGGCCTTGTAAATGTCACTCTCCCTTCTCTGGCATGTCTGTTTCATCATTTGAGCCACCTTCCTTGGAGATAATCTCATCCTCCCACCATTCATGGAGACTCCTTCTCCTATTTAAGCCTCCACCATTGCCATGAGCTGCTAGTTTGGAATTCATTGTGTTTGGAGTGTTGGTGATAGTGTGGGAGCTTGATAGGTAGCTGGTGTGACAAGTGTGGGATTGCTAGAGTGCTTAAGGAAGGTTGTGAAGTGTTTCCATCTTGTGTAAACTTGTGTGAGAGAGAGTTTTGTCTTGGGATATCTACCTTCAAGGGTGAATGCTTGAGGGACTTGCTGGCTGGACCCAGCCAAAGGAGGATTTGATGTCAGAACTTGGTTTTATTCTCTTTTGTTTTATCAATAATAATAGACAACTATCATTATGGTTCCACTCATGTGTCTTTATTATGATGTTTGAGTTGTATCCTTTCTGACTGATACATAGTTGCATTTCCCGGATTTTTATGCTTGTATTTGTCTTGTTCTTTGCATGTGCAGGTGTCTTTTCACGGAGATCGTGAGAATTGTGACCAGATGAAGCGAAATAACGGAAGCGACGACCCTTCTACGAATATAAGCGTTGGATTCGAGGTAGGCTCTCATCTTGGCCTTTATTTTGCAATTAGGAACCTGCATGTTAGCGTTGTTTGATTGTTGCTAGACCTTAGTTAGGTTAGTGGGATCGCCTTTGTCTGTAGAGGGGATTTACCTACACAACAATGAATAATATTTGGTATATGTTATCAGTGAATATATCAGCACTGTTAATGGCAAAGTGTGATATTTTAGTCACTTGTGTTGAGAAGCTTTATGTGTGTGTATGCGTGTGTGCGTTCTCATGGTTGTAACAGTAGTTGGAGGTCCCTATTTTTTTTTAGTGTTCACTTGAGTTGTAGAGTCATCTGCATGGTCTTGTATGTTGGCTTCATGCACTATGTTAAATTTTTACAATGTGTTAATTCCATTTTCTAGTATGTTATGGATAGCATGGATCTCTGATTTCTTAAGACTATTGATTGTTGTTCCTAGTAAAGGACTAAGAATGATGAAATGTATGATATGTCAATGGATTTGATAGTATTGTTTGGGATCCATGATGTGGTATAATAGGATGCTAGTGTATTTGTATTTGTAGAGTAATGTTAGTTATGGAAAGTTGGCCTGTTTCAGTGCCTGACAGTATGATATGTCCATTGATTGTATTATGGCTATGTATAATATTTAGTATGTTCAGTTTTTGAATAAGGGTTTTATCTCTGTAAATGGGTGTTCTGAGAAATTCCCTACTTCAAGGAGAACCTTGGCAAAGTCCCTCAAATTTATCAGACTTCATAAGTCTAAGTGTTGTAGAAGGCAGAATTTGTATATAGGGTCAGATGAGTTATTGGTATATTTTGTATTTACGGGGAGGTGTGTTTTTCTTAAGCATATTTGGATATATAAAGAAGTCAGATACTTAAACGTCTAGTGGTTGTATCTGAAGATCTGGGCATCTGACCAACTAGCGCTTATGCATTATTTGAAAAGTATCAGATACGAATGGAACTAGAATTTGAAGTGTAGCATATCCAGGGTGAGGCCCAACGTGATGGAATATTTGCATGAGGACATATTTTCTACTTCATGGATGTATCCAGGGTGGGCTCTACAAGACAATTTATCAGCACAAGGCCAAATTGATGTAAATGGAGGATGTATCTAAGATCCAGGACATCTGGGGGTGAGGGCATGGTGAAAATTTGTGAAAGCCCGAAAGTAGGCCAGGTTTGGATATTTTTTAATGTGTACAAGGAATTTGGGGGTCTGGGAAGTATGCCAGAGTGCAAGATCTAGGGAACCCAGATCTTCCAAAGACCAAATATAACGTGATTTTGTTAATTTCATAGTGGGGGTTGCGACTTGCGAGACCTGGTGAGCCATGGTATTGCACCAATAATGTTGCAACTCCCAACAGATCCTCAACTCAAATTATCGACCTGGGGTTCGTACAAACTTCGAGGTGAAAATGTTATATGCACAACATATAGGATTCCACTCATGCCACCCTTGGTTATGACATTAGACCCTTCCTCCTACTGAATTAGAATGAAATCTTGCTGGTAAAGGTACAATTGGAAATTTCTTCTAGATTTGAAACTAGAAATGCCATTGACTCAACTTGTAAATGCTAACTAATCAATTCATGAAAGGAAAAAGGCTAATATACTTATAGAAAGAAGTATATGTTATCTTGCATAATTCATCAAATTACCTCATCTACCTGCAGAAAGGAAGCTAATTTATCTTGCATAGTTAATCAAACTACCAATTAGAATTGCATGTACCATCTACCTAGTTCACGCTTTCTCATAAATCAGTAACCTACTTGCATGATAAAGAAACTAACTCTACTTTATTTTTTGTATTGAAAAAAGGAAGGGTTGGAGTGGCCTAGGAGATTTTCCTGATCATAAAATCATAGCTAGAGGTCATTATGCATCTATTCTAAGTCAAAGTTGCAGTGGGGATCAAAACTAATGAAGGAAAATGTTGTTACAAGTTTTCTACATGTGATTGCTATAGGAGGCCTGTAATTCTACAAGAGGGCATCTGAGTGGTTTTTGAAGGTGAAAATGTTGCCTTGAGGGTATGGAGAGGTGGATGGAAGTTGAAACAAATGGAAGGAGGTTGGTTTGAGCCCCTAGCCAAGCTCAGAACCTCTCAGAGGCCTGTCTTGCACTAGGATGAGTGCTCTCGGTGTAATAGGCCAAATGCCTTATAAAACAGGGTTTTGGGGAAAAGTTTGGAATTGGGAGGAGAAGATGAACGAGCTTAGGATGGAAGTGGTGAAGGTTCTTTTTGGGATGGGGTCCTTTGGGTTAGTTTTGGGGCAAAATCCCAATTTTTGATGTAAAGCATGATAAAAAGATGTAAAGTCTTCGCGAATTGTGGATGTTGAGCGCATTGTTAGTTAGAAGTCAAAAAGGGTTTTTATCCTCATTTATGTAAAGCTTAATCGGTTCTTTAGATCTACCCATGGTCCACGGACCATGGGATTGTATAAATAGGTGTATCTTAGAGAGTCTAAGGTAGATCTATGTCTTTGTTGATGGGTATGACGGAAGGAGTCTAGAGAATTAGCGCAGGGAAGTGAGTCTTAGAGGGGGCAAAGGCTCTGTAGCTAAGTGCGCAGAGGCCTAGAGTAGTGTTGCAGCTGAGTGCGTGGACCCTTGCAGCTAAGTGCGCAGGGAAGTTTTGTGTCTGTAAACTTATACTAAAGATCAATAAAGAAGGCTGTTGCAGAAATTCATGTGTTTTATCTTCCTACTTTTGTTATTTATGATTGTGATATATGTTGTAATGAATAATGTCTTTATGAAATAGTGATGTATTGATGCGAAAATTTACTAAATCCATCTTATTAACTGAATACAATTAATTTTAACTGATTATGCGAAGATCATTGCACTTTCTATTAGCTTTATTGAACACTTGGGTAGATCTAAGTACATATTGATATAAGAGTAAAGTAAGGTGTGTATAAGTAGCTAATTCATCTGTTCATAGTCCACAAAAGCTAATCATATACCTTCATGCAAGTCTAAAGGCCATTCGAAGGGAATTTCAATACCAAGCCCTAAGGGCATATAGATCTACATGGAGGTAGATCTAGGGCATAAAAAGACATCACACTGATCTCTGGATGTGGAAACTTGGTTCCAGCATCCCCCCATACTGCTTCGGGTGAGACTTCAGTCTACGCTACGTGGATTGATGCCAAAAGGGCCAGTAGTGTAGGGTTTTGTTTGGCGCAATTAACTCTGGACCTGGGTCAGGATCCATTAAGCCAACAAATGGTTCGATTTCTGAGACCAAGATCTGCATAAATAGATGTGTGATGTTGCATCACTGGAATCCGACCGAAAAAGAAATTGAGAAGCGGTTGAATAGGAAGATCCATTTGTTTGGCGCAAATAACTCTGAACCTGGGTCAGGATCCATTAAGCCAACAAATGGTTCGATTTCTGAGACCAGGATCTGCATAAATAGATGTGTGATGTTGCATCACTGGAATCCGACCAAAAAGGAAATTGAGAAGTGGTTGAATAGGAAGATCCATGAATTCACGGCACAAGAGATTGGGAATCTGCCTGAAAAGAACAATGGCTGGATAGATATTTGTACACAGAAATACACAAAATTTTCTTCTACACCTTCCCAATCGAACTATACGAGTGGATCGCTAAGTTGGCAGATGGCCAAGGAAGGTGGAAACCTGACGGTCCAATAGTGTGGAATCCGGAGTTAGTGCGGAGGTTGGAAGTTTCTGAAGATAAGGTTGCATGCCTTGTTGATCACTGACTTGATCAGGTTATAGGAGGATTTGTTACAGAGTTCATGGTTGACGCTTCAGTGAGTTACAACAAAGCAAAGCAATGCTTCTTCAAGGGACTGCGAGGTAATTATTTGAGATCTTTGAATACCTAGATTAAGATGCTCTTGTGTGAAAAACGGGTTATGCCATTGCCTTGATTTTTGGATCTACGTGAAGTGGATGAAGATTTAGAAATCAAGGAAAAGTAGGTGTTGAATATAGCCCATTGATTGGACATCCTTCAAGTGATGATGAAGGAGCGATACAAGCCTCACCCCAGAGTGTTATCTAGTTGATAAGGTGGCGTTTTCCATGGATACATCATCCATCCACACCACCTCCACCTTCACCTCCACAACATACACCCTCACCCACACCACCACCACCACCGTCGTTCAACATGTCGAATACAATGAAGTTGTCAGTTTTCAAGGGCCTAAGAAGTGTATCCGTTTTGGTTTGTTGAGAAGGCTATGTGGAGAGCACAACAAATTATAGATGATAATATAAAGAAGGCGAATTTGGTTAGCACTCTATAGGATCGCGCACTGACATGGTACATTAAATACTGCACCAATAATCAATTTGCATCATTAACAGACACTTAGGCTACTTTGAACAAAGAATTTGGTAAGCCTAAATCTGACTCGCAATCAATAACTAGATTTAAGGAAATCACGATGAGGGTCGATGAAACACCCTGGGAGTTAGATCAAAGATTGGAATGCGTGATCCATGAAGCTAATATGCATCTCACAAATAGTTAGCACCACAAGTGGTTTATAGCCTCACTCCTGCTCCACCTAAGGATTGTTTTATTGTAGCAAAAGATAGGAACTCAGGCAAAAGCTCTAGAAATCGCGATGAGATTGCATGAAATGCCTATTTAGGACGCACCTTTAGGAGTCCAACAAATTCACTGGCAGTTGCAAAACCTCTGTTTGGAATTGCAAAGCTTGAAAAAAGAAAAGGAGGCCAATCCAGAGGTGCGCAAATAAGTCTGGTGCATCAAGTGTAAGAAACAGGGGCAAGATAAGGATCATTGCCCTGTCTTCATGAATATATCACAGGGGGGTGATTGATGCCCCTGAAGCACGAAGCTCCAATAGGACCAAGTACGAGGCACGTGCCCTGGTGCGCCATTTGTCAAGTGGCCAGAAAACATGTAAAGAATAACTGACATTTGTTGAAAAAGTTTGTAAAGACACCACAAAAATTGATTTGCAATTTCTCCAAATCGGTGGGCCACGATAAGCGCCACTTTCATAGCTATGAATTAAAATTATGGAGAGGATGCCTATGTATCAAATGCAAGTGGAAACTCGACCTCTGGATCAAGGCGCAAGAGGAGTGCGTTGAGGATATTAGGGGCACAGACAAGGCTGAGGTGGAGGAGGACCTAGTAGAGGTCGTGGACAGGTCATTTGCTATAATTGTTGAACACCAAGGCACTACGCATGGGAGTGTATGAGTCAGACACGCCCGTCATGTCAATACTACACTCAGTTTGACCACATAATAGAAGAATGCCCTGTGTTGATAGTTAAGATGTAAGAGAAGAAGGCGCAGCCTCAACAGCCTACCTAGAACTTGAAGATGATGAGGTTTGAGCCTTGCGAGGAAGATTCGAATGTGAATATCATGCTGAGAAGTGGAATGACAATTAGTGATGATAAAGATAAACAACCTGAGGAAAGTGGGTGGGTCCACAAGGCCCTGGAAAAGGAGATTGGGTTTGATCTAGAGCATGCGAAGGAAATGTTTATGGAGGTGAAGAAATGCTTCGTTGAGGCCTCTACCTCAGGAAGTCAAGACAAACTGCCAGAAACGGCATGCCTATAGAGGTTGACCCCTCTATGCTTACCACCTTCTTGGAGACTTGTATGAAACTACTACATGATAGCAAGGTTGTGAAAGGGCTACAAGAATTGATAAACAAGTGTGATGGTAAGGAGAATACCCTTGAGGGACACCAAGTAGTCTGAAAAATCGGTAAACATAAGGCAAGAACAGGGCAAGAGATGAGGCTCACCGTACAAATAGGAGACTATGAGATGGACCAAGTTATTTTGGATTTAAGATCTGATGCTAACGTTTTGGCTAAGAAGACATGGGAAATGAAGGAAAGACCTACAATGCAATGGTCCCCGATTAAATTGAGGATGGCAAACCAGCAGAATATTATCCCTATGGGATGTCTACATGGAGTTACCGTAGATATAGAAGGTGCGAGCACGCTGGCTAATTTTGAAGTGATAGAATTGTTGATGATAGCAATCCATACCCCGCTCTCCTTGAAATTGATTGGGCTATTGATATGAATGGGGTAATCAATTCGAAGAATTGGACAATTTCGTTTGAAAGGAAATCACTCTGTGTTGTAGTACCATTGGACCCTACAAAAGGACCGTGCTATACTGAACTGGTCCGTGACTATAAGGATAGTAATGACGATTTGGATCAGATCTATAAAATTATAGTGTGATACCAAGACTGGATTAATCTAATAGCTAATGGATGGATTGCATGGGAATGCGAAATCTCCGATACCTCAAACTCAGATGAAGAATTGGAGCATTGGCAGAATAGGTTGCATGAAGAATCTACGTTGTGCTGCAACATGATGACTAAATCATTGCACTGTGTGTCATGAGAGGTAAGAAATTTACCTTATTACGATGGTTTAACTGATGTAGATAAGTTTTTGATGCCTTTGAAAGAGAATTATCTGAGGATCATCTCTTTCAAGCATTGGATTTGGCGTTGTGTGCTACGCCCGCACGGTGGTGGGGTATGCACAAAGACAACTTTGATGAATGGCGTGATTATAGGAGGATGATGAGGTTGCTATTTGGTCATCCTAAAGTGCAGTTAACCAAGAAATATTATGGGAGGAATGATCTGCACCTACATTTAGAAAAATGGACTAAATTTTATGGAACAAAGCCGTGGCCAGAATGGGTGTATTTATTATATCACACTCTAGATATAATCCCCATGAATTGGTACCTGGAAACGGAGCTCCGCCATGGCACCGCGAAGTGGGATATATTAAGGGAAGGATTCTTAATGACCTTCATTTTTGAAGATGGGTTCGAAAGCATTGATGAAGCTCCGCAGGAGGTTAAGGTAGCGATCTTCAGAATACCATAGGACCCTTTGGAGCTGGTTCAACCAGATTGGAGCACCCAGCTACGCCATGCACTGGAATGCTATAATGTGACTGCTGAAGGGGAGGATGAGGATCTAAGGAATATCAATATTCTATAGGCATAAGGTCATCGAGCAGTCGAAGGTCCACTGATAGAGAACCCAGACATCACCATGCCATTGAATACTAGGCAAGTGAATATTGGTACTAAAGCAGAGCCAAAATTTGCAAAGATAGAGGATTATTGGGATGATGCCACGATAGATAAAGTTGTTGAGTTTCTATATGAACATTAGGATTTGTTTCCTACAAAATTTCCTAACCTGAAAGGCATCAGAGGTGACTTGGGCATGATGAAGATTACCCTGAAGCCATACGTGAAGCCTATTAAGAAGAGGCCATATCGCCTTAACCCCAAATACAAGGAAAAGGTCCACTTAGAACTTGACAAGATGCTTGAGGTGGGAATTATTGAACCAGTGGAGGAATTTGATTGGCTGATCCCAATGGTAGTCTAAGAAAAGAAACAGAAGGGAGAAATATGTTTTTGCGTAGATCTTAGGAAGCTTAATGATGCCTGTGTCCATGATCCTTTTCCGACATCATTTACTGATGAGGTACTAGATAATGTTGGAGGACAGGAGGCATACTCATTCATTGATGGGTTTGCTAGATACCATCACATTAAGATCCCGCAAGAGGATAGGAGCAAAAAAACCTTCGCGATGGAATGGGGTTGTTTCCAGTATATGGTGATGTTGTTTGGACTCAAGAATGTGCTGGCGATATTCTCTCGCGTAGTCATCACGGTGTTCAAGTAGTTTATTCACAAATTCTTGGAGGTATATTTTGATGACTGGATAGTGTTTGGGTTAGTAAAGCACCATGTATCTAGTCTATGCTTAATGTTGGATACATGTCGAAGGTATCAGATCACGTTGAACCTAAAGAAATGCTTATTTTGTGTCCCCTTTGGAATTTTGTTGGGTCATGTGGTGTGCAAGAAAGCACTAATGGTGGATCCTGCTAAGATCGTGGTAATAGTCAATTTTGAGGCCCCAAGGAGTGTCAAACAACTACGTGCAACACTGGACCATATTGGATATTATTGGAAGTTCATCAAGGCTTATGCTCAGATTACACGCCTCTGGAGAAGATATTAAAGAAGGATGCTACATTCTTTTGGGATGAAGAATGTCAGCGCAAACTGGATGTATTAAAAGACAATATGATCAACAAGTCGATCTTGGTCTTCTCGGATTGGAAGAAGGAATTCCATGTGCACATTGATGCCTCATGTATTGCGTTGGGAGCAGTACTGAGAAAGGATGATGAAGGAGAGATGGATCATCATATATAATTTGCAAGTAGAAAGTTGTCAAAGGCTGAGAATAATTACTCAACAACAGAGCGCAAAGGATTGGCTATGATGTACGTGCTTCAAAATTTCAGACACTATCTGTTGGGCGGACATTTCAAGATGTACATAGACCATTCTGCCTTGAAGTATCTATTCAATAAGCTTGTGTTAGGGGGGGAAGATGCAGATTCCTATTGTCATTTAAAGAATATGATATTGAGGTAATTGTGAAGCGAGGAAGGTTGAATGCAGGGCCTAACCATTTGCCTCACATTGAAATAGGGGAGGAGCCTACTAATTTGGAGGAATGGCTACCCGACGTGCAGCTCTTTGTGGTGCATGTAGCGGATAACCATTTTGCTGATATTATCCACTTTTTGACTACAAGAACGTCTCTAGAAGGATACACCAGTTAGCAGAAGAAAGAGTTAGTAGTGTGTGTGACAGATTTCTCCGTAATTGCGGGACATTTATATAAGATGAGTTCAGACGAGATACTCTGACAGCATGCACCCAATTTTGAATGAAACAGCATCCTCGTTGAAGCTCATGGGGGAGCTGCGGGAGGACATTATGTAGGGAAGGAAACAGTGCAGAAGAGTTTGCACGATGGGTTGTGGTAGCCTACACTGCATAAATATTCTAAAGCATATTGTAGGGCATGCGACACATTTTAGAGAATGAGCAAACCATCACAGAAGGATGAGTTGCCATTAAATCCTCCGGTGTCATTGCAACCATTCAAGAAATGGGCAATTGACTTTGTAGGACCAATTTAGCCCCCAGGTAAGAAGACAGGGGCACGCTATATCATCACCACGACATAATACCTAACTAGATGGGCGTAGGCATAGCATGTGAAGGATTATACAGGAGCCACAATAGCTAAATTCATGTTTGAGTACGTGTTAACGAGGTTTGGCTGCCCAAAAGTATTGATGAGTGATCGCGGTACACACTTCCTCAATGAAATGATCAGCATGTTGACATAAGAGTTCCAAGTGTATCATCAAAAGAGTACACCATGTCATCCTCCAGCTAATGGAAACGCACTTCCTCAATGAAACGATCAGCATGCTGACGGAAGAGTTCCAAGTGTATCATCAAAAGAGTACACCATATCATCCTCAAGCTAATGGAACAGTTGAGGCCTTTAACAAGATCTTGGAGAATGCTTTGACAAATATTTGCAACGTGCAACAAAATGATTGGGACGTACGCATATCGGTAGTCTTATGGGCGTATAAAACTACTTGCAAAAAGCTAACAGGTCAAAGACCTTTCCGATTGGTCTATGGCATAAAAGTTGTGATGCCTATGGAATATATCGTGCCTAGTCTATGCATAGCAGCTTTCATAGGGATGGCAAACTGTGAAGCCTTGGAAGAGCGACTCGCACAACTAATGGAGCTTGAAGAAGACAAATTCTTGGTTGGATTCCATCAGCAAGTCCAGAAGGAACATGAAAAATCTTGGCATGATCACCACATCAAGTTGCACACATTAAAGGTAAATAATTTGGCATTGTTATATGATAGTAAGTTCGCTAAGTTTCCAGGAACATTTCAGATGCACTAGTTGGGGCCATATGTCATCAAAGAAATCACAGATGGGGGCGTAGTTCAGCTCGCAAATTTAAACGAAGAACCTTTTCCAGGAAAAATGAATGGAAGCTGATTGAAGCCATATGCAAGAGATCCAGCTCAATGACTATATGATGACCAGATAGTCTTAGTGCTCCAGGTAGCTGTAAGGGAGCAGGGGACTATAAACTACACTACCCAGTTTTAGGGACTGCACAACAAGGGGGTTGTGCAAAAAAGGGTAATGTCACAGTACTAGAAGCCATGCAAAGAAGGTTGTGCTATGGAAGGAGATATTGTGCATCACAACCAGAAAGTGACTGTTAGAGTCACTGGTCATGATTTGACAGCCAAGGAGCAGGTGGACGACATTTAAGGCTAAAATATTTGGATATCTGCTGGAAAATCAGCATTAATGGATGGATTTTGGGGGGAATGGTCAGATTTGAATTCAAAATATTCTCTAAATTATGTGTGCCAGTCCAGAAAATAACACTTTGCACCCTTAGAGATTTTGAGTTGTGTTGTCTGTCGCTTATGAATCGTAAGTTCTTTAACAATTTCATCGCAAACCCCGCATTCGATCATTTGCTCAAGTTAACCCAGAATTTCATTTGCGAAACCATGTTAGGACCAAGCCCTGATAAGACTACAAGCACTAGAGGAATTGTCACCTCCAAAGGAGCTGCTCCACAGGTTTTGAGCATGGGAGCTTCAGCTCCTGTGCCTATGGCGTCGAGGTCACCTAGGATGAAGCCTACACCTATGCGAGAGACCCAAAAGCTAAAGAAAGACAAGTAGAAGAGGTCGGTGCTAGTGCGTGAGTCACCTAGGGAGCATTCTGCTACCCAGACACAGAAGAAGGACAAGCAACCTGAGAAGGCTGTAGATTTTGAGGCTGAAGAGGGCACTGAAGATATAGATGCTGAGGGCGCGGAGCCCATCACCAAGTTGTCTTAATATATCCCTCCACGTAAAGGGAAGGTGAACGTTACCAAGGACCCAGACTTGGAGAAAATTCGTCATTCACACGCCCCTGATGCCAAAGAAGATAACCTTTGAAGGTCTGCACTTGGCACGGATCCCTTTGTTAAAGATGGAATATTGGGACCTGTTTGACCATGAGAGGTTCCCCCACTGTGCAACAGAGAACTATATGAGATGAGTATATTAAGACTCAGGTGTCACTGAGTTGAAGTCAGTTGAATGGATCCGCGAAGTAGAGAACTATGTGTTTTTGAACCTAGTGTGGGTGCCCCACTACCACCGCTCTAAAATTAATACCACCTATATATGGCAGTCGATTACTCTGGTGCACGATGGGTGCTTATGGCTTGGCACATCTATCCCCATCACGGATATTCTCATCCACAGGATCACACACTTGTTGCATGAGGGTTTGAATTCGGCCAAGGATTTTGGCGGAAAGACAAGCAAGTGAGACTTGGCGGAAAGGATGAAAAAGAAATTCGAGCTTATCAAGAAACTGCACGGATATTCCATCACATCCATCAATGATCCCGCGATGAAGATTACCACCCAAATACTAGCCAACAAAGTTATGAGGAAGAGTCACGCAAACGAGGTTCCAATGCCTATGATCCCGTTAGCTACACAATGCACGGAGGGTGTGTGTTGGGTGCGGGATCCCCCAAGGGTTGTTTTGGGGCTAAAAGCCAAAATTTTGGTCAAATTTTGTAATCCAAGTGTAAAGACTCCTCATTTTGTGGTCGCGGAGCGCGTAGGTGTTAAAGAGTCATAGAGTTGTCCACCGTTATTTTGGAAATGTAATATCCATTGTAAAATATCTACCCATGGTCTGCGGACCATGGGATTGTATAAAAAGAGCTAAGCTCTAAGTAGTTAGAGAATAATACAACGAAGAGAGTCATAGATTTAGAGCAAGAATTCTAAGTCTTGGGTTGTAGCGTAGGTAGAGGCTCTGCAGCTGAGTGAGCAGAGGCCTAGGGTAGAAGTTCGCAGCTGAGTGCGCAGACCCCTGCAGCTGAGTGCACAAGGCGGGTTGAGTCTATAATCGTCTGGAATTATCAATAAAGAGAAGTATTCTACAATTTTTGCGTCTTTATTTCCTATTTATGCATCTTGTTATGTTGGGTATAAATTTCACCTATAATGCTTAAATGATGTGTGAACGTAAGTAAATATATTGGTTAAGTGAACGCAAGTAAGAACATATATTTACGCAGTGATAACATTAAGTATTTGACAAGATAAGAGAATCACTTAGGATAATAGAGGAATTTTCATGGCACGTTGTTATAGCAGCGTGAAAGTACCTGAGCCACAAGTTAAAGTTGCAGGAAGGTCGATCGTGTACTTTCACAAAGGTATTGAAAGCCGTAATAGAAGGTTTGTCTTACAAGCCCTAGAGAGAGATCACCTACGTGAAGGCAGGGATAGAAGAGATAAAACGATATCACAACCATCTCAAGGGTGCAGAAACTTGGTTCCAGCATCCCCCCATACTGCTCCGGGTTAGAATTCGGTCAGCACTCCACAGGCTGATGCCAAAAGGGCCAGTATCTAGGGATTTGTTTGGCTAATTAACGTTAAACCTGGGTCAATCCCCTTCAAGCCAACAAATGGTTCTGTTGCCGGGACCCTAATCTGCATAAGAGATGTGTGATGTTGTATCACTGGAATCCAACTAAGAAGGAGATTGGAGATTGGTTGGATAGAAAGATCCACGAATTCACACAGGAGAACAGAAACCTGCGACTTTCAAAAGAATAGTGGTTGGACCAATACCTGTATATAGAGATCCGTGAAATCTTTTTCTATTCTTTCCCTATTGAGCTATACGAGTGGATCGCGAAGCTAGCAGATAGCAGAGGAAGGTGGAAACTTGACGGTCCTATTAAGTGGACCCCAGAGCTAGTGCGAAGGTTGGAAGCATCAAAGGATAAGATTTCCCACGCTGTCAATCATTGGCTCAATCGCGTCATAGGAGGATTTGTGACTGAATTCGTGGTCGACACCTCAGTCAGATATAGCAAAGCAGAGTGACTCTTTTCAAAGGACCGCAAGATAAGTACTTTTAAAATCTTTGAATATTTGCATTAAAATGTCGTTGTGCGAAAAATGGGTTATGCAGCTGCCTTGATTTTTAGGACTATGTGAAGTGTAAAAACTTACAGGAACGAAGGAAACAAGGGTCCGAAGTATAGTCCCTTGATTTCACCTCTGCAGAGGGATGAAGAAGCAACAACGAAGGTTTATTCATGAAGCGTTATTCAATTACTAAGACAAGGATTCCCGCAAATACCACCTCCACCCACAACACCTCCGACTTCACCACCACTGCCTCCAACTTCACCCGTACCACCTCCATCTCCACCGCGGTTAAGTATTGTAGGTTTAACCCCGTACAGAAATTACCTGCATATGAATTCTAAAACACAGAAAACAAAAAATGAGAGAGTATAACACATAAAACACATATACACAGAGGTTTTTCCCTGGATCCCAAAACCGGGACTACTAGCTTGGTTTTTCATTATATTCCTTTCAATGTTATAATACATATTTATACATGCTGAATCATCCAATACCATGGACTGAAAACCATTGTGTCCAAAACCATGGACCGAAAACCATCACATCCAAAACCATGGACTGAAAACCATAAGTAGGTCTGCCCAACCTAATATAGGGTCCAAAAAAAAAAAAATCCCAAGGCCCTGCCCCAGACCCCGTAGAGGGGGGCTACCCACCACCCTCAAACCCCCCGCTGCACAATCGACACAATGAAATGGGGGGCTCCGCCCCCCCTCTAATCCCCCAGTTAACTACATTGGTTAGTCGTGGAAAGAATATAACACATCCAACATTCTCCCACTTGTAGTTTTCTTTCCACAAGGGGCCACATGAGAGCTTAGTCATTTTTTCAGCCCTAAAACACTCATTGTTTCTCTACACCAGGAGAACTTCTCAGAGCTCACATATTTTTCAATGCCTCTACAATATTCTTCAAAGTGTGCACCTTTACTAGCAACACCTTTTTGTCTTCTATCATATCCCTCACAAAGTGATATTGAACATCAATGTGCTTTGTCTTTGAATGATAAGCAGGGTTCTTTGCCAAGAAAATTACGCTTTGGCTATCAAAGTCTATCCTTATAGCTCCCTGTAATAACCCCATACTTGAACACAATCTCTACAACCAAATTTCTTCCCTGCTTTCAAGAGTGGCTGCCATGTATTCTGCCTCTGTAGTTGATAGTGCCACTACGGATTGTTTCTTACTCATCCAACTGGCTACACCTCCAAATAGGTTAAACACATACCGACTTGTAGATCTTCTCTGATTCAAATCTATAGCCCAGTCTGCATCAACAAAGCCATGGATATCCAAAACTTTGTCCAATCCTGGTCTTCCTTGGTAGCACAAACCATAATCACTAGTGCCACGCAAATACCTGAAAACTAGGTTCACTGTTGTCCAATGCTCCTTCCTCGGTTTTGACATAAACATGCTCAATACTCCCACTACATGTGTAATTTCTAGTCTAATACAAAACATTGCATACATCAGGCTACTGACTGTACTTGCATATGGAACACAGGACATATCCTCTTCCTCTTCTTGTGTCTTGGGACACTGTTCAGCAGATAACTTTACACCTACAGGAATAGGAACCTTCACCGGCTTACTATCCTGCATATTAAACCTCTGTAGTATTGTCTCGACATACTTCCTCTGGTTTAACCATAGCTTCCTCTTTGCTCGGTCTCTTTTGATTTCCATGCCCAAAATATAATTTGCAGCACCAATATCTTTCATGTCGAATTTGGAGGACAATTGGATCTTCAAATCCTAGATTATTTCTTTGTCATTTCCAACCAGCAACATATCATCCACATACAAGACCAGATAAATAACACGGTCACCAATTAATTTAAAATACACACAATAATCTGCTTTGCTTCTGGTGAAGCCAAGTCCCCGTATAAATGTATCAAATTTCTGATACCACATCCTTGGTGACTATTTTAACCCATACAGAAATTTCTTTAACTTGCATACCAGTTCTTTCTTACCCTTCACCGCAAAGCCTTCAGGTTGCTTCATGTATATCTCCTCTTCCAAATCCCCATGAAGAAATGTTGTCTTCACATCCATCTGTTCTACCTCAAAATCAAAAGCAGCAGCAATAGATAAAAGTAATCTAATATAAGTTACCTTGGCAACAAGAGAAAAAATATCACCAAAATCAATTCCCGGCACTTGGGAGTAACCTTTTGCTACCAACCGAGCTTTGTATTTCTCCACCTTTCCTTCTGCATTTGTATTTTTCTTGAACACCCATTTTCTACCAATGGGTTTCCTTCCAGCGGCAACTCCACCAGATCCCAAGCCTCATTTCTGTGCAAAGATGCCATTTCATCAATCATGGCCTCTTTCCAGAGTTTTGAATCTTCTTAATCTACTGCTTCCTTCACAGTTTTGGGATCATCATCAGTAATAGATAAAGCAAAATTTGAACAGAAAGCAGATGGACTATACCTTTCTGGTTGCCTTCTTTCCCGAACTAATATTCTTACACCCGAATATTGTGGCTCTTCATCTTCTGATTCCTCCTCTGTTGTAGAGTCTAATTCTTCCTCCTTTAGCTCAAACTCTATCTTCTCAGGATCCTTTGGTTGGACTTCATGTTTAATAACATCTTTCATCTCTTTGAACACCACATCTCAGTTGTACACAACATTCCTTATTGCTAGGTTCCAAAGCTTATAACCCTTTAAACCATTCTTATACCAAATAAATATGCACTTTTTAGAATTACTATCCAACTTGGTTCGTTTCTCCTTTGGAACATGTACATATGCATCACATCCAAATACCCTTAGATGTGAAAGAGAGGTTTTCTTACCAGTCCATACCTCTTGTGGAATCTTATCCTCCAACGTTGATGAAGGTGATCTGTTGACCAGGTAACATGTTGTCTCCACCACCTCTACCCAGAATTCCTGTCTTAACCCGACACCACTGAGCATGCTTCTTGCCCTTTCCATCAACATCTTGTTCATTCTTTTTGCAACTCCATTTTGCTCAGGTGTATATGGAGTAGTCTTTTGTCGTGCTATACCACACTTCTTATAGAATTCTTCAAATTCCTTACTACAAAACTCACCACCGTTATCTGTCCTCGACACCTTTATCTTCTTATCTATCTAGTTTTCCACCAGAGCCTTAAATTCTTTAAACCTGTCAAAGACTTCAGATTTCTTCTTAAGGAAATATATCCATGTATTCCTTGAGAAGTCATATATAAATAATACATAGTACACATACTTACCCAGTGATGGAACCTTCACAGGTCCAAACACATCACTGTGCACAAGCTCTAATATTTGTTTTGCCCTCTTGCCACCAGAGGGGAAACTCACCCAATCCTGCTTCCCATATACACAATTTTCACAGAAATCAAAATCCAGAGAGCTATTACTCATACCTTGTACCATACCTTTACTATGAGGTATTTGAAGGCCCTTCTCTCTAATATGTCCAAGCCTTTGATGTACAGCATGGTCTTCTCTCCAAAGACCACTAGGTTTTCTGCTTCACTTTCAGGAACCACAGAACTGTTACACCCATCAACAACAGTGCTACCTTGCAGCTTGTACAACGTTCCAATTCAAACTCCCCACATTAATACCAGTGCTCCTCGAACCATCTTGTAGGTATCCTTCTTGAACACTGCTTTTACCCCTACATCATCTAGCTTGCTTACATAAATCAACTTTCTGGCTAATGCAGGAATATGCAGAACACCCGAAAGTCTTGCGTTCAGATGCTCTGTCACCAAGACTCCATCTTTCATCCTCGGGTTATACAGCTTTTTCCGTAGGAACAGTTTATTCGCCAAAGACTTAGATTGGTACAAAGTCCTTAACTTGTCCCACAAATCCTTCGCCGTAGCTTCCCCTAATACATTCAGCAATACTGAATCTGAGACACATAATTGTATTGTGCTCTTAGCCTTCCAATCCTACTTCTTCCATTCTTCATCAAACACTCGCATTGGTTTAGTACCTGGATTTACCGCGATCCACTGATCTTTATCCAACAGATCCTCCATCTTGAGTTTCCATAACTCAGAACTTTTACCATTAAATTTCTCGATCTCTATCTTTCCACTACTCGCCATCTTCTTTCACCACCAGAATCGATCATGCAAATCTCCCACTGAACAAGGTTTACCACAGGCCCGAGCAAAACCCCTCAGCAACAAAGGTGTCCCCTTGAAGCCAAAAGAGCTCTGATACCAAATGTAGGTTTTAACCTCGTACAGAAATTACCTGCATACGAATTCTAAAACACAGAAAATAAACAATACAAGAGCATAACACATAAAACACATATACACAGAGATTTTCCCCTGGATCCCAAAGTTGGGACTACCAGCTTGATTTTTCATTATATTCCTTTCAATGTTACAATACATATTTATACATGTCGAAGCATCCAATACCATGGACCGAAAACCATCGCGTCCAAAACCATGGACTGAAAACCATCACGTCTAAATTCATGGACCGAAAACCATAGGTAGGTCTGCCCAACCTAATATAGGGTCCAAAAAAAAATTTCCCAAGCCATTGCCCTGGACTCCATGGAGGGGGGCTACCCACCCCCCCTCTAACCCCCCGGTTAACTACGTGGGTTAGTCATGGAAATAATATAACACAACCCAACAAGTATGGCAAATACAATGAAGTTTCCTTTGTTCAAAGGCTTGGGAAATGAAGACCCGGACCAACTCTGGTTCGTTGTAAGGGTTGTATGGGAAGCTCAAGGTGTTACAGATGATCATATAAAGAAAGAAAAATTGGTTAGTGCTATGCAGGATCACGCGCTAACCTGGTATATTAAGTACTCTAACAATAACCTGAATGTTGGAGTAGTAGACATCCAAGAAGCACTAAATGGAGAATTTAGTAGGCCTAAATCGGAGGTGCAGTCAATTGTGGGATTCAAATAGATCACGATGCAACCAAGTGAGATGCCTTGAGGACTAGATTAGAGGCTGAAATGTACAATTCGTGAAGCCAACATGAATCTGACAGATGGACAACATCGCGAGTGGTTTGTGGCTTCGCTACTACCACACTTAAGGAGTGCGCTATCACAGCAAAAGGTAACAAATTTAGCAGAGGCCTTGGAGATTGCCATGAGACTACATGAGACTCCGATGCAAGATCCTAATCTAGGACTCTAGTAGATCCATGCGCAACTGAAGAATCTGTGCCTGGAGATGCGAAGTCTGAAGTAATACAAGACGGTTCAGCAAGAGGTAGGCGAGGAGGTATGGTGCTGGAAATACAAGATTCAGGGTCATGACAAAGACCATTGCCCGATCTTTGAAAATTACCTTGTAGGAGGAGGACCGATGCCTTTAAGGCCGAAAGCTCAAGCGGGACCTAGCGCGACACCTGCTTTATGGTGCACTATTTGTCAAGTAGCCGGAAAACATGCCACGAATAACTTTCACTTGCTACAGAAGTATGTGCAAGCACCGCAACAGTTGTTATGCAACTTTTGTAGGTCGGTAGGCCATGATGAGCGGACTTGCAGGAGCTATGAATTGATGATGGATAGAACTCCCGCCTATTGGGTTCAAGCAGAAATGCAGCCCCTTCACTAGAATGTAGGGATGGCGCAAACAGGATTTCAGGGGCACAGACAAGGCTGAGGTGGAGGAGGACCTGGTAGAGGTCGAGGACAATTGATTTGCTATAATTGTGGAGGACCAGGGCACTATGCCCATGATTTCACTAATCCAATGCATCCGTCGTAAAAGTATTATACATTGTTTGATCATGAAACAAAATATTTTCCTATGCTGATAGCTAGGATACGTGACAAAGGGGCGCTACCACCTCCCCTGACTCAAAACCTACACATTATGAGGTCTAAGCAAATCGAGGAAGATACAAACGTAAATATAGTGCTCCGGAGTGGAATCGTGATGAGAGATGACAAGGAGAAACAACTAGAAGACAGTACATGGGTTCGCAAGGCCCGGCGAAAGAGGCTGATTTGATTTGGAGCACGCTCGGGAAGCCTTCTTGGAAGCTAAGAAGATCTTCGCTGAGGCCTCCACTTCAGGAAGAAAGGATAAGCCTGAGCCGAAGATGGACCCCTCTATGCTCACAACTTTCCTGGAAACCCATATGAAGTTACTACACGATAGTAAGGTTGTAAAATGGCTGCAAGAACTCATCAATAGATGCATTGGAACCGCGCCAGGTGAGCTGCGCATAGTGCGAAAGATTGGCAAGAAGAAGACAAGTATGGGACGGGAGATGAGACTGATTGCACAAATAGGAGAGTATGAAATGGATCAGGTCATTTTGGACATGGGGTTGGATGCAAATGTTCTGCCAAAATAGACTTGGGAGCAAATGGCGAGACCTGTACTGCAATGGTCTCCAATTCAGCTAAGGATGGTGAATCAGCAGAAAATCATCCCCATGGGGCCATTGCAGGGAGTGACTGTGGATATTGAGGGAGAAAGCATGCTGGCAGATTTTGAAGTAATAGAGATAGTGGATGATAGCAATCCCTACCCTGGACTCTTGGGAATTGTTTGGGCTACTGATATGAACAGGGTAATCAATCTGAAGAAGTGAAAGATGATCTTTGAGAAGAAATTACTGCGCACAATAATAACCCTGGATTGTGCTGAAGGATCGTGCTATACGAACCAGTCCACGATTATGAGAAACCCTTTGAAACTAACTCAGATTCAGCTTAAAATCCGACTTCTCATTATTAAAAAACATAGGTCTAATACATCACATAAAATTTGAATATAACAATGTCAAGCTTGAAGCTCAATAGCTACACTTAGTTGAACAAAAACTTGTGAATCCTAGTGAGCTCATCTTCTAGTTTATTTATACAAAAGGGCAGCTGAAGCAACTCCCTTGAAAGTAGTAGTGGTTCCCTCCTTGATCTTTAAAATGGTGGATCGTGTCCCTCTTCATATTCACTTGGATTAGGATTCACTTGGCTGCCAATGAACTCGAACTAGTGAGAGCGGATAACGTGATCCCAAGCTAAGTTTAGGGAGTTAAGGAGGTGGACAAGCCCCCTAAATTTGCTTGTATTTTTCTCCATTAAGCCCCTGAATCCTAAAAAATGCTTCATTTTCCTGCAATTAAACCAAATTAGGCCACATACTATGAGAAACACATTTTACTCCTCTTACTAAGCATAATATAACAAAAAATGTGAATTAATGTAAGATAAGGATAGTTTTAAGGCTGGAGGATGGCATATTGATCTTCAAAATGTACCTATTGATGGGACTCATCAAGACCCATAGCCTTAATTCCATGTGCATGTTTCATAGGTGCTAGAAATGAGATGGAATTTCTCATGATGATGTGGTAGGGCCACATGGGGTACACACATGGGTGCCACATGGTGGTGTCTCGCTGATGTGGCAAGAGTTAATTGGGTTAAACTTTAAATGAGAATATTTTTCGATATGGAAGTCAAATTGAGGCAAAGTTTATATCATCATAAAGATCTTAACGAACTAAATGTGATGGTGTTGTCCAAATTTAATTCCCAAAGCTTTGGATAAGAAGGATGTGTGTAACCTCGTCTTCATGGTGAGACCATGGAGGGCTTAATTAAATAAATAGGTCCCACAGCTCAGGAAGAACAGGGGGTGGGATGGAGCATTACACATTGGGTTGAGGGTTAGTCCAACATTACAATTTCTTAAAATAATTAAAAAAAAACATGTTTACTATTATAAATCTTGATTTTGAGGCACTGGAAAAGAAGTTGAAGGAATATCTCAATGACAAGTATCATTTTAAATTTTGAAATGTGATAAAGAAAAAGATTGATTTCTTTGAGTTACCTCTTAAGGTTAAGTCACTAAGAAACTCTTGGTGTTTCATGCCTCAAACCAATTGGTCATCAATAACTCAAGGCAATGAGGTCCACTTAGGACTAACAAGAGTAGACAAAAGGATAATTTGTTTTTTGGATTTTAGAATCATGGGCCCCTTAATTCCTTCCAACCATAATTGGCTAGGAGGAGTTAAGGAGGGAATTGTAGCAGTTACAATAGGTTTGTAAACAAGTTATGGGAGATTATTACCTCACTTTATACTAGAAGATCCACCTTCATATCCAAAAAGGAAGGATATGAGGGACCTCACGTTCCAATTTCATTAACCAACCCCTAGATTTTAAGAGAGAATCATGAGGTTAGGTTTTGATGTTTTCGTATTGGGAGGAGGGGCTTACATTAGGGCATAAGGAACTCTACTAAATATTGTGGTTATATTGAAGCATCCTTTAGTCTAACCCTAAAGGAGGGGGAATAAATTACTAAGCCATACAACTCCAACACTGAGTTAATCTTACTGAATTTCCCTTGCATTCATATCAGTGTATTTCCCTCTCATGTATTTATCCTAACTCTCAAACCTATAATAACCTATGTTTTTTCTTTGGATCCTCACAATCATTGCTTATTTTGGCTAATAAATCAAGGTGGTAGACTAGAAGAGATCTATGTAGGAACCCAAATATGGGAGAGGAAAAGCAAGAGTGGTTGGATACATCGAATAAGAAGTGATATAATATAAGAGAGTAATTAAATACCATCGGTGGAGGATTTTGTTGATGGATGTGCTTCAACATGATTGTGAAGCAAGGATAAGAACTCACTACTGTAGTTGTGATGAGATATAAATTATCGACACGTCATACTGCCTTCGTCATTACAGAGCAATGTAATTGATCCAAGAGAACAAGGGTGCCACATGGCCAACATGTGCAACAGGAATACTTGACTTCCTTCAACTAGTTGACATTATTCCTCGTAGTTCCATGTCAAATTTGGGAACAAAATTTGTTTCATGATTAGTTTTCCTTAGATTCTTGGGGAGGGAACATATTTTTGTAATGTTATATCTATGGGCTATGTCCTAGGGATTAAGTGTTCGGAAATTTTATATTCAAGAGAACTTAAGTCTATTGTAAAAATTGCTTCTACTTCATGCTTAATATTGAGATGCCAATTTGCTAGCCAATATTTTTTGGGCAAATTCTCTCCATCTCTTGGACTATTTTGGGAATAGTGCGCTTTTTTTCTACAATTTAGATTAGTTCTTCTTTTTTTATTTCCTAGATTAATCATTTTGTTTAAGAAATTTGCATTTTACTTGGATTATTCCATGGATTTTGATCTCTTCTATAGGGTATAGAATAGACTTTTATTTTATTTAAATTAGCATCACTCCATGGATTCCACATTAGGATTATCTCAAACTGTGAATTAAACAGACCCATGTGATAAGAATTTGTGTGTTGAAAAATTATTCTATATAGGCACATGTTCCTTCACACATTAGATTAGTTATACTCCCATGTGATAAGAATTTGTATGCTGATGGACTATTCTGTATAAGCACAAGTTACTTCACATGTTATATTAGTTATACTTTCCTTTCCATTTGAACTTTCATAGTTTTATTTTCATAATAGATTAATTCCTTCCTTTTTGCACTTAATTTAGATCTCTAAGCTATTTTTTTACATATCTAGACTAATCTTTTTTGATTGAATTACATCTTTCTTCTTTTGGCTCTCTTACTTTGTTTCTTTATAGATTAGTTGTGGAATTGTATCTTAGTGAATATGGACTAGTCCCATTTACTTAATTATAGAATCCCTATCTAGCAATTCATAGGATAGTGTTATGACGGTTTTCTTTAAGCATGCTAGTTATTTCCCTATCATTAAATCCCATCAAGATTGGTTGTTATAACACATAGCCTAGAGGACTCATCTATCCCAAATAGGGGGGAGTCTAATTGATCCTCTTATCTGAGTTGAGTCCCTTGAATTCTTTGACAATGCATTTCAGCCCATTAAAAAATTACCATAGTAAACCATGGTAAGACATAATAAACATGGTTAAGCATGTCCAACCATGGTCAACCAAAGTGAATTATAGTTAACCTATATCAAACATGGTTAACCATAGTCAAACATGTTAGTAGTGCTCAATAATAGTAAACCAAAATCAACTATAGTGAGACATGGCCAAACAAACTAAACCTTATTTAAACATGGTTAATCATACTCATCCACAATAAAATATGTTCAACCAAAGTTAACCATAATAATTTGTGGTCAACTATGTTCAACCATAAATAATCATGGTTAAACCTAGTAAAATCAAAGTCAACTAAAGACAACCATGGATAACTAAAGGTAACCATAGTAAGACATGTTCAACCATAGTTATCCATAGTCAACCATAACCACCATAATTAACCATAGTTAAACATGTCCAACCAAATTCAAAGATGGTCAACCTAAGTCAACTAAAGCCCACCATAGCTAAATATCATTAACATAGTTAGAAATTTTCAACCATTATCAAGTAAAGTTAACCGTAGCCAACTAAAGTCAACAATAGCAAAAAACATTCCACCTTAATCAACCATAGTCAAATGTATTCAACTAAACTCTACCAAACTCAAACATGGTCAAGCATAACTAGGCATGGTCAACTTTGTTTCACCATGGTCAACCATGGCCAATTCGTTGACAACCACAAATGTCAACCATAATTGAACATGTTCAACCATAGATAAAAATTGTTATATATAGTGAACCATAATCAACTAGATTCAAACATTGTTAACAATAGTCAAACATAATCAACCATAGTCAAGTAAGGTTTGTTGAAGAATGTAACTAGTGTTGGTCTTCATAATTATATTTGAGTCATGATGTAATGTATTTGTCAAAAGAATGAAAAACAATTTTTATTATAAAATAAATTGACTTATTAAAGCATGGGTTTCATGATTGGATCAATGGTTCTTAGGTCAAAGCCTCCATCGTAGGATTCTAGGGTTTATGTCAAGTGTCCTTGTCCTTGTCAATATGTAAAAAACCTTTCTTGGATTTATCTATCAATGAAGAAAATTATTTTAATGTCAAATAGGTCTTTTAGGTCTCATCCACCAAGTCGGCCTCAAGAAGGACAAGTCAACCTCATCAAGGGAATTTGACCTCACAGATTCACTATATAAATGCAACAACTTGACCTCATTTGGACATCATCCACAATAAGTTCGATTTGTAGTTGTTGTACGTAGAAGAGAGTGTGAAATTCAAGCAGAGAAAGGAAATCCTAGTAAAGGAGAAGGAAGTCTTTGTCAAGAATAAGAAGTCAAATTTTCTCTCTCTTTGTCTCACATGTGTGAAGTTGTTGGGTTGTTGGAAGGACTGAAATTTCAGTATTGTAGCTGGGCCGAAATTCTGGAGTTGTTGGCTGAAATTATAGAGTTGTTGGTCGAAATTCTGGAGTAGCTAGGCTAAAAATTTTAGATTGTTGTTGGGTTGTAGTTGTTGTACTAGAAGAGACTACTAAAGTTTATTGAATCGTATTGGAAGGCTGACTTAATGGAGGAGGAAGGTATTTTGGTCAGGTCTAATGTCTTTTTCTATCTCAATTTTATTAGTGGAAGAGTTGGACTGGTTTTTCCTGTAGAGAGGGGTTTTAGCCCTGGTTGAGTGCCTACATTTGGTGTCGTTGATATACATGCTTTGATTTGATGATTAGTTGATGAAAATAAGATAAAAGAAGAAACTAAAGAAGATAATAAGAACACAAGAATAACATAAGTAATTATCAACATAAGAAAATCTTTCTGCTTTTCTGATTTTCTAACATGGTATCAAAGCTAAGGTGAAGAAGGAAGAAAAAGGCAACTTGAAGATCTATTGAAAAAATGAACAAATGAAGGTAATTAAGGAAAACTATTATATAAGAAGAGAATCCTACTATCTATAGAGACTATGTCAACTACAATGAAGGCAGAAAAAAAGTTAGGAGTAAAAGATAATCTAATCCCATACATATCCAACATATACTTTGCTCAAGAAATGTATGAAGCCCTCTCCAATTTATTCACCATCAAGAACATTGGTCATATAACCAACCTCAAGAATGAATGAAGGAAAATACAAATGAAAAAAAATTATATTGTGTCATCATATTTTATAAGGATATCTAGAATAAGAGATGAAATCCAAGAAATAAATGAAGTTGTACCATAAAAATAACTTGTGATTGTTTTTCTTCTAGGCCTATCAAAATATTGTAGTTCTTTTGCACCAGGAATTAGTTGTTGAAGGATACACCAACCTTTGAACAGATGTGGAATGCATGCAGTCAAGAATAATTCCTCATTTCATTAGTAAATAACAAGAAGAAGGATGAATAAGATATCACTTCAAATTCTTATTATGCTCATTGGTGGCTTGATGGGCCTTGACTCAACTTCAGTATTAAGTAGCAAAGCAAATCCCTACACTATTGGCCCTTTCGGCATCAATCCGCGGAGTGCAGACTGAAGTCTCACCCAAAGCAGTATGGGGGGGTGCATGAACCAAGTTTCTACACCCTAAGATGTCCTTGATGTCAGTTATATGCCCTAACCTTCCTCCACACAGATCGATAATCCCTTTAGGACTTGTCAAAGAATGTATTTTATTTGTCCTTGAAGCCTCCACGAAATTCTTTGATCATCCTTCACAGACCCTAAATAGATAAATCAAGCACTTACGTGCCTCTGTAATTACTCTTACTTCTGTATTTACTCAGATTCTCTTAAGTATTGGTTAGCTTTAATATGCATTACAGTTATCTTCACATAAACAGCTATTCTTAATTGTGTTCATATGACAAAGTAAAATACATAGATTCGTGCATCAATATAGCATTAATTCATAACCCAAGTATTCAACATAACATGGTCACAACATTCATAACATAAGTAAATTAACACATACACAGATAATTCCAGAATACTTCTCTTTACTGATAATCCAGATTTCCAGTACAGACTCTAACTACCCTGCGCACACAGCTATAGGGGTTCGTGCACTCAGCTACAGACTTCTACCCTAGGCCTCTACACACTCAACTGCAGAGCCTCTTCCTATGCTAAGACTCTTCACTCTTAGCTCTCACAGACCCATAAACTTACTGAGAATTCTACCACAAACTTGTAACTTCCCTACCTTAGACTCTTCTAAGACTCCCTTTTTATACAATCCCATGGTCTGCAGACCAAGGGTGGATCTCATCAAGCTGACACAACTATTTAAACTAAGGGTAGAAACCCTTTTTGATTGCTTACATCTTCACGCTCCGCAGCCACAAAATGTGGAGACTTTACATTCTTTACACAAAACTTGGGCCTTTAGCCCCAAAACTTGGGCTTTTAACCCCAAAATTGACCCTAGGGGACCCGTTCCCAATAGGCCCCCAAAAAAAATCTGGTGCTCACCCACGAGACACTTTGCTAGTGCAGAGATATTATAACGAAGACCTCCCAGCTCCACTTGTACTACTGCGACTTCGATGGTGCACTGTGTTGCTGCCTGCTTCACCTGCTTGACTAGTTGCTTCGCCGTTGACTCTGTGTTATCTCCCTGTATTTTCTGTGGTTTCGCTTGCAGACTAGCCAATTTCCCTTCAATGGAGGTAGTGAGTACATAGGCCTCCTCTAGCCAAGGCCCCAATCTGGCCTTGAGTATTGTCTCCTTGCGTTGAGCTGCATCCATCTGTTCTTTCAGCACCTTTGCTTCCTACATCTTTGCTAATTGTTGTGTAATGGTGACGATGCGCATTGTCACTTTAACTGCATCATATCTTTGCTGCAACTCTTGCACCTCTGTCTCCAACCTCTGCACCATGGGATCCTCCTGTAGGTTGGTGACTACTTTGAGAAACTGCTTGAAGAGCGTAGTGCCCTCCTTCACAACAGCATCTTTAGCTGCTACGACATCTTTGATAGCGGCCTCGCATTGTTCCTTCACCTCTGGCAGAGTCGAAGTTTGGGCCCACAACTCAAGTTCTACAATCTTAAGGTTAAAATCCAACTAAACCTTAGCCAGTTCGCTTCGCGAACTCCGATGGCGAGCCTCCTAATTCTCATATCCACTGGTGCATCTTCAGGAATATCCAGCTCCAGAACAGTCCTGCGTGCCGCAGCCACTACCTTAGTCATGTGCTCATTCTTGTCCATGATTTCCTTAAGAAGATCATTGGAATAATTCTTTTGTGTAGCCATCTGAGCATTGTTCATCCTCTACTCACTAATAACGTTCAATGTGTGCTATTCTCGAGCCCAAAGTTCTGCGATCACACCATCCTACAGATGTGAAGGGCTTCACTGGGAAGCATGGCCAAGTTTAGCCCAACGCCCTTAAGGGCGCTGACAGTGACCTTATCAGCTTCTGCTGCAGTAGTCAATGCTCCATCCCGCAGCACTATTGCCAAGGGATCCAGTGTGTGCACCATTTTTGTTGCCTCCAATGTTCGAGGCACCAAACTAGTTGACGTTCCGTTACTTCGCCCCACACTAGTTTGTACCTGTGATGCCTGGATCTATAGCTCGCGCAGACCCATTTGAATGGCACCCAAGGCCTTTTTTTGTTGTTGCTGGAACTACTATAGCAGTTCCGCGATCACATCCCTCACCACATCACCAATGTCGATCAAATCACCCTCTATCAAGGTGATTGGGTCAAGGGACGTTTTTCTAGCCTTGGAAATTTTCCACGTTCCTACTTTCTCCTGATCCTTGTTGCGCTTAATTTGGAATGGAGTAGTCTCCAGGTCTACTCCTCCCTAGTTAGATCACTTCTCTTCCTCTTTTGTCTCCGGGGAAGGAGATTTTTTACTCATGTCGGAGTCACGCTCCTCCTCTTCTTCCTTCCCTTCTGTTTGCTTTGTGGCAGTGCTCTCCGCTTTGGCTTTATCCTCAGCCTCTTTCTTCCTCTTTTCAGCCAACTGTTCCATCTTTAGTCTGACCTCTTTCTTCTTACGCTTTGTTGCAGACTTGCTAGACCCAGTTGTCAAGTCTAAGGTTGTGCGCCGCTCTGTTGGCCAATGCCCCCCCCCCCCTCTCCATTTAGTCGTTTTCCCACTGTCAAGTCATGAACAGTGACCATAACAGTCACTTTCCGACTTCCCTGTGCGGTCCCTTCTTCAATAGCGCAGCTCCCTGTGTGTTTCTGCTGACACTATGACATTCCTATGTTCCGCGCAATTGCCCAATCACGTAGCTCCACAACCCGCGCAGTGTAGTTTATAGTCCCGTGCCTCCTTTCACTGTGCTTCCACCATGCAGTCATCTAGATGAATCACCAATGTATAGCTTCAATCAGCTGCCATTTACCTTCCCTGGGAATGGCTCTCCATTCAACTTTACCAACTGAACTGCTCCACCATCGATAATCTCTTTGATGAAATAGGGCCCCAACCAATGCATCCAGAATTTTCCTAGGAATTTATCAAACTTGCTATCATATAATAGAACTAAATCATTTACCTTGAAGGTGCGCAGTTTGATGTGCCAATTGTGACACGCCTTTTTGCACTCCTTTTGAACTTGTTTATGGAATCCAGCTAGAAATCTATCTTCTTCAAGCTCTGTTAGCTACGTGAGCCTCTCCTCCAGGGCTCTGCGATCCACCATTCCTGTGAATGATGCTATGCATAGACTATGTACAATGTACTCTATTGGCATCACAGCTTCCATGCCATAAACCAGTCTGAACAACGTTTGTCCAGTCAACTTCTTGCAATTCGTTTTATAAGCCCATAGCACCCCGGGCACGCGAACATCCCAGTCGTTTATTTGAGCATTGCAAACCTTTGTTAGAGAGCTCTCCAAGATTTTATTAAACACTTCCACCATCCCATTATCCTATGGATGATATGGCATGCTCTTCTGATGGTAAACCTGAAATTCCTCCCTCATCGCACTAATTATCTCATTAATAAAATGCGTACCATGATCACTCATTAAGATTTTTGGATAGCCAAACCTTGTTAGCATGTACCCAAAGATGAATTTGGTTGTTGTCACGTTTGTACATTCCTTCATAGATTACACCTCCGCCCATCTTGTTAAGTACTCAGTTGCAGTGATAATGTACCGCACACCCGTTTTCTTTCCTGGAGGTTGAATTGGTCCCACAAAGTCAATCACCCACTTCTCGAAGGGCTGTAATGATATTGCAGATTCAGCAGCAGCTCATCCTTGCACAAGGGTCTACCAATCCTTTGGCATGTGTCGCATGCCCTACAATAAGCTTTTGAATCCTTATGCAAGGTCGGCCACCACAACCCAGTGCGTAGAATCTTTTGTGTTGTTGCTTTTCCTACATAATGACCTCTCGTGGCTCCGCCATGAGCCTCAGGGAGGATTTTGTTTCATTCAAACTCTAGCACATAATGTCACAATATTTTATCTGATCCCATTTTGTACAAGTGCCCTGCAATGACAGAAAATTCTTCCGCGCACACCACCAAATCCTTCTTCTTTTGGCTTGTATATCCTTCCGGAGTTGTACTTGTCATCAGGAAGTGTATAATATCTTCAAAGTGGTTGTTCGCGACGCACACTACAAAGAGTTGCACATCAAGCATTCCTTCCTCCAAATTAATAGGTTCTTCGCTAGTTTCAATGCACGACAAATGATCAAGTCCTGCATTCAATCATCCTGGTTTCACGATGACTTAAAAATCATATTCTTGCAACAATAACAACCACCTGCATATCTTCCCCCCCAACATAGGCTTGTTAACCAAGTATTTCAATGTAGAACAGTTTGTATACATCTTAAAATGTCCACCCAACAGATAATCCTAAACTTCTATAACACATACACCATAGCTAATCATTCACGCTCTGTCATGGAATAATTTTTCCAAGCTTTGGACAACTTCCTACTTGCGAACGCTATAGGGTGACCCAATTCCCCTTCACTGGCTTGTGTCAGTACTGCTCCCAGTGCAATACATGATGCATCCACATGCACATGAAATTCCTTCTTCCAATCTGGGAAGACTAATATCAGCGCGGTGACTATTTTCTCCTTTAGTACATCCAAGCTCTTCTGGCATTCTTCATTCCAACATAACATAAATCCTTCTTTAGCAGTTTTTCCATCGGTTCAATAATACCTGTCATGAGCATATTTTCTAACTCTAAGCGGACCCTTTCTTTATTCTTCGGATTGAGGTGGTAAGGTCTTTTCTTCACAAGTTACACGTCCGGTTTTAGGGTGATCTTCGTGACACCTAGGTCCCCTATTATCCCTTTCAGATCTAAAAAATTCATGGGAAACAAATCTTGATATTCACGAAGTATTTCGACAACCTTATCTACTGTCGCGTAGTCCCAGTAATCCCCAATCTGTGCAAACTTTGGCTCTGCCTCCATGCCAATGTTTACCTGTCTGGTTTTGAGTGGCTCGGTTATGTCTAGGTTCTCTAGTTGTAGTCCTTCAAATTCACATTGACCTTCAGTCTCTGGAATATTAATCTTCCTCAGGTCTTCATCTTCTTCTTCCATTGTTACATTGTAGCACTCCAACACGTGGCTCAACTGGGTAGTCCAATCAGGTTGAATCAAATCTAGAGGATCCTGCAATATCCTAAAAATTGTTGTCTTAACCTCCTACAACGCGTCATTGATAGACTCAAATCCATCCTCAAAACTGAACATCATCAAAAATCCTTGGGGCAAAGTATCCCATTCTTCGGTGCCATGGTGGAGTTCTATCTCCAAGTACCAATTCATTGGTATAACATCCAAGGTATGACAAAACAGATGGACCCACTCTAGTTGAGGCTTCACTCTATACACTTTAGTCCATTTGGCCAAATGGTCATGTGGACCATTTCTTCCATCATACTTCTCTGTTAATCGGACCTTCAGATGACCAAAGCGTACCCTCATCATCCTCCTATATTCACGCCAATAATCAAAACTATCTTTGTGCGTACCCCACCATCTTGTGAGCGTAGTGCCCAATCCAATGCCTGGAAGTGATGCTTCTCTAGTACTTCCCTTTCAAATGCATCCAAAAAGTGATCAACATCAGTTAACCCATCATGGTAAGGCAAATTTCTTACTTCTAATGATACACAGCACAACGACTTGGTCATCATATTACATCGTAGCATAGATACTTCATGTAGTCAATTCTGCTAATGCTCCAGTTCTTCATCTGAATGTGATGTGCGGGAGCTCTCTCAGTCCCACGCAATACATTCGTCTGTTGTCGGATTCAACCAATCCTGATCCCACACCGTTGTTTTGTAAATCTGGTCCAAATCGTCATCACTTTCTGTAGAAATTCTCACTCTAGATTAATTTGATTATGCAATGTACTAAAGAAAAATACTTAATCTACTTCTACAATAAAACTTGTGGAAGCTTAATCGATTTGAGCAAGATCAAACAGAACACATATAACAGAGAAGAAGAACCAATCAGACATGAAACACAGAAGAATACTCTAGGGAAAGCCTCAACTAAAAACCCTGCTATCTGTATTATCATACAAGTGGAAATATCTCAGGATTACACAAAGCTTTAGCTCTCACAACTATCCAACTCTCAGTACAATCCCTCTCATTGCTCATAGACAGACTAGACAACACATATGCCTTTCCCTCTGTCCTCCAAGCCTCTTATTTCCTTGCGTTGTTTTCCCTGGGTGTTCCTGCTGTAACCTTATGTGACACTGATCTCACACGTTGCTCCAACACACTGTAAAATTGTGCAAATATCAAGGAAATGAATTCCTTGTGCATGCAAGAGATTTTCTTATAGGAAAATTCTAGCAACTGATAGTACACTGTCCCTACCTTTAATCTCAACTGGGTCTTTGTCTGAACTGACATGCATGAGTTATTTATGAGAGAATATTCAATTATCTGGAGTACACTAGTTTCATGCATGCATGCATTAACTGACTAAACTCACAATCAGTTCCACAAACTATTTGGAACTAATCTAACTGGACTTAACTCAGTTAACTGAGCTAACTAATTACAACTCAAATACAACTCCTCTTTATCTCCTTAATTAAGGGATGGCTTCCTCAATCAAAGGGATAATTGTTGCATGAATTCACAAAGACTTCATGTTTGAATTTCTCCAACTAATTAACTCAAGATGAATTAATTAATTCTTTTTCAAACAGCTGGTGAGACTAAATTCGAATTTTAATTATCAATTTTAATTCAAGGACAAATTAAAATTGGAATATCCTAAAATGCTATCTTTAACAATGATATTTTTAGCATTTCTAGTTGCTATTTTCAACACTCCCTCTCAACCAGAAAGGGATTATCTTCCACCCCGATCCTGTCTCTATGGAACTCGAATTTACACTTTGACAATGCCTTGGTCAAAATGTCAGCATCTTTCTCCTCGGTCGAAATATACTGCAACAACATGATCCTCCTCGCCACACAATCTCTGAGATGATGATACTAAATGTCGATATGCTTGGACCTGTCATGAAATATTGGATTCTCAGATAGTTCGGTACAACTCTAATTATCACAATAGATCACAGTTGGATCCATCCAAATGGCCTCACATGCTGCCTGACTTGCAGCCATGTATTCAACCTCTACTGAGCTAAGTGCAACTGACCTCTATTTCCTGTTGTACCAAGAAACTGCAGCTAAACCAAGGTTGAAAATTCCTCCTGATGTGCTCTTCCAATCTGATGGACTCCCTACCCAATCTACATCTATGAAGCCCTGTAGCTTCACTCCCTTTGACCGTCTGTACCATAATCCATACTGGGATGTGCCTCTGAGGTATCTCAAAACATGCTTAGATGCCTTCTAAAACAGCTTGGTAGGCTAAACCATAGCTTGACTCAGCTAGTTCACCGCATAGCATAAATCTGGTCATGTTTTCCCTAAGTACATTAGTGAACCCACAAGTTTCCGATACACAATAGCTTATACTACTTCTCCTGAAGTAGAATCCTCCTTCCTCCAGTTACCTGCTAGAGGAGTCTACATGGGCTTGCACTTCTCCATGTGGAATCTCTTGAGTATCTCATTGGCATACTTGCCTTGAGACACAAATAACTCCCCATCCTTCTGCCACACTTCCATGCCTAGAAAGTAGTGCATGAGACCCATGTCTTTCATCTCGAATTCTCTTGCAAGGCCCTCCTTACAAGACATGATCAACTAATCATCACCTATCAATATGAGATCATCAACATAAAGAACAATGATCAACTGCTTACCTTCTACCATGATGTGGTAGAGGTTCGCATCCACTTCACTCTTTGTGAAGCCCAACCCAGTGAAGTAGTTGTCGATCCTGGTGTACCAAGCACAAGGTGCTTGCTTCAGCCCGTATAAAGCTCTCTTGAGTCGGCATACATGCGACTCACAATCGAAGGTCTCAAAACCTTTTGGCTGCTCTATGTACACCTCTTCCTCAATCTTGCCATTGAGGAATGCAATCTTCACATCCATCTTATGGATCCTCCAACCCATCTGTGTTGATAGTGCCAACATCGATATGATAGATGAGTACCTTGCTACAGGAGCAAAAGTCTCATCATATTTGATCCCCTCGACCTGTGAGAAACCACGGGCAACAAATCTTGCCTTATGTTTCTCCACACTACCATCAGCAGCTTGCTTTACCTTGTAAAGCCAACGGGAACTCACAACTGACTTGTTCTTTAGTCTTGGAACCACATCCCAAACATTGTTCCGAACTATGGAATCATACTCCTCCACCATAGCATCAAACTAAATTGGCTGCTACATTGCTTCCTCAAAGGAAGATGTCTCGTTCTCAACACATTCCCAACAAGGGCCATGTATCTAGTGTACCTATCAGGTGACCTCCTCTGTCTGTGTTGAGAAGATGGTTCTCCCACATTATTTCTCGCATCCAATGACAATCTGTCAGCTTCTCTCGTGCGCTTCCACCCATCTCTGGAAGACTCTTCTTTAGTGGATGTCTCCACTACTGGAACCTCTACATGCAGATGCTTTGCATCAGTCTGAGGCTCCTCCTCCTTAGGAACCAAAAGTTCCTCCACAACCTATAGTTGGAGCTCCCTCTCAAGGGAAACTCACATGGCCTTCTGCTCATCAAACTTGAGATCTCTGTGAACCATTGTCCTCCGATTGGTAGGCAAGTACACATGATAGTTGTGGGGTGTATCAATGTACCCCACAAGTATCCCCAACTCAGCTGTCAGCTCAAGCTTCTTTCGGGCATCCTTGGTCACATGGCAATATACCGATGAGCCAAAGATCCTAAAGTGACCCACATCTGGTCTCTTCCTAGGGAAAGTTTCCTCTAGTGTCTTCATCCCAAGTATGCGATGCAGGCTTCTATTTTGCAAATAGACCGTTGTGTTGCATGCATCAGCCCACAAATGAAGTGGTAGGCCTTGGTCATGCAGCATCGCCCAAGCTACCCCCACAATTTTTCTGTTCTTCCTTTCAGCCACCCCATTCTGCTGTGGGTTATGGGGTGTCGTCAACTCCCGTTGAATTCCTTCTGCTGCACAAAAGTCCTTAAACTCTTGAGAGACATACTCTCCACCATTGTTGCTTCTTAGGGCCCTAATCTTCTTTCCTGATTCTTTCTCAACCAAATCTTTGAACTCACAAAACTTTGAGAAGGTTTGATCCTTCTTCTGCATGAAATAGATCCAGCATTTATGAGAAAAAACATCAATGAAAATCACATAATACCTTTGTTTAGTGGTGGAGGTTGTCGAGAATGGTCCACACACATCTGTATGAACTCGTTCCAAGATTGCTTCAGCTCGACTATCTCAATCCTGAAAGGAAGACTTTGCATACTTTCCCAAGGTACAACCTTTGCATGTGTCCACTTGCTCAAGTTTAACTTTGGGAAGTCCGCTAGAAATCTGCTGCATTATCTTCAAGGCCCCATGATGCAAGTGGCCCAACCGCCTATGCCATAACTCGCCAATATCTTGGCTTTGCACCAATTCTTCTTTCGAACTTAATGTAGCATAGTCATTTACCTCAAACTTGTAGAGATTCTTCACTCAAATCCCAATCCTCTTGGTCTGACCTGTGGCTATGCGTCTCAAGAATGCCTTTCCTTTACTGAAGACTACATCATAGCCTTTGTCTTCCAACATCGTGGTCGATACCAAATTCTTCTTCACTCCAGGCACATACTTTACATCAGTCAGGGTGAGAGGAGCTCCATTCTCCCTCTGAAACACAACTGTACCTTCACCTGAAACACAGTACTTTCCATCATCGCCCATCTCTATGCACATCTTGAGGTCTTTCTCCTCCAATGTACTAAATAAACTCTTATCGTCGGTCATGTGGGATGAGGCTCCATTGTCTAGGTACCAAACACAACCCACCATTGATGAAACCATGCATGCGATGAGGGTAAAATCCAAGTCGAAGTGAGAGGCCAGTGCCTCACCTTCTGATCCCTTCGAGGATCCCTTCTTTGATTTATTCAATGGACAATTAGTTGCATAATGGCCCACCTCATGACAATTAAAGCATCTCACTTTAGATTTGTCAATATTCTTCCCACCATGAGAAGAACTCGATTTGGAATGGGAATCCTTCCCTTTACCTTTCATCACCTTACTTGCTAAGGCTAGATTTTCTTCATCATCATGCTTAGATGAAGAACCATCTCTGGTGCTCTTCTTGATATCCTCCTGCATCAGATCCGACCACAGTCGTTCCCAATTCGGCAGTTTCTCTCTTCCATTCACTGGGTCCTGGTAGCTATGCCAACTCTTAGGAAGACCGAGGAGAGCAAGACTCACCATATCATCATCATCTGTCATTATTCCTACACTTCCAAGCTCATCTCTGTAGGTGGTGAGCTTGTTCAGATATGTAGAAATAGTGTCGCCCTCTTCACACTTGATTTTTCGAAGCTTGTCCTTGAGCGCCAGTTTCCTCTGGTCGCTACTGTTCTAATATAGGTCCTTCAATGTCTTCCACATTGAGAACAGAGTCTCCTTCCCATGGAGGCTCAAGACAATATGGTCTCGAACTCCCTCCAAAAGAATCGTCCTCGCCTTTGCCACACACTTCTTCCATTCCGCCAATTCTTGGGCATTAGCTGCTACTGGCTTGGGGATTTATTGATCAATGAAATCCTTCAAACCATTGTCTTCTAATACTGCTTCCATGTGATCCTTCCATGCTATGTAATTCGAGCTTCCATCCAGTGCATACTCAAGTCTCAAGCCATTGAACGCCATTGGAGAACTTTGAGGTGTGATGAGAATTCAATTTTGTACCTGCAATCAAGAACTTCAAACTTTGAACTTTTCCCTTCTCAATATGTTGTTCACAGCTCTGATCACCTTTGCTTTGATACCATGTAGAAATTCTCACTTTAGATTAATATGATTATGCAATGTACTAAAGCAAAATACTTAATCTACTTCTACAATCAAACTTGCAGAAGCTTAATGGATTTGAGCAAGATCAAATAGAACACATATAACAGAGAAGAAGAATCAATCACACATGAAACACAAAAGAATACTCTGGGGAAAGCCTCAACTAAAAACCCCACTATCTGTATTATCATACAAGTGGAAATATCTGAGGAATACACAAAGCTTTAGCTCTCAGTACAATCCCTCTCACTGATCATAGACAGACTAGACAACACATATGCCTTTTCCTCTATCCTCCAAGCCTCCTATTTCCTTGCGTTGTTTTCCCTTGGTGTTCCTGTTGTAACCTTATGTGACACTGATCTCACACATTGCTCCAACTCACTATAAAACTGCGCAAATCTCAAGGAAATGAATTTCTTCTGCATGCAAGAGATTTTCTTATAGGAAAATTCTAGCAACTGATAGTACATTATCCCTACCTTTAATCTCAACTGGGTCTTTGTCTGAACTGACATGCATGAATTATTTATGAGAGAATATTCAATTATTTGGAGTACACTAGTTTCATGCATGCATGCATTAACTGACTGAACTCACAATCAGTTCCACAAACTATTTGGAACTAATCTAACTGGACTTAACTTAGTTAACTGAGATAACTAATTACAACTCAAAATACAACTCATCCTTATTTCCTTTATTAAGGGATAACTTCCTCAATCAAAGGGATAAATGTTGCATGACTTCACAAAGACTTCATGTTTGAATTTATCCAACTAATTAACTCAAGATGAATTAATTAATTATTTTTCAAACAACTAGTGAGACTAAATTTGAATTTTAATTCTCAATTTTAATTCAAGGACAAATTAAAATTGGAATATCCTGAAATGCTATAATTAGCAAGGCTAGTTTTAGCATTCCTATTTTTAGCATTTCTTGTTGCTATTTTCAACACTTTCATAATCGCGGACTGGTTCAGTATATCACGGTCCTTCTGCAAGGTCTAGTGGAACCACTACGCGGAGTGATTTCTTCTCAACTATCATCTTTAACTTCTTCATATTGATTACCCCATTCACGCCAGTGGCCCAATCGATCCCAAGGAGTGCAGGGTAGGGATTGTTGTCATCCACAATCTCTATCACTTCAAAATCAGCTAGTGCGCTCGTGCCTTCGATATCAACTTTTACCCCCTGCAACCTCCCCATTGGGATGATTTTCTGTTGATTTGCCACCCTTAACTGAATCAAAGACCACTGTAGCGTCGGTCTCCCCATTCTTTCCCATGTTTGTTTCGGCAAAACATTCACATCGGACCTAGGTCCAAGATAACTTGGTCCATTTCGTATTCTCCTATATGTGCGGTGAGTCTCATCTCACGTCCAGTTCTTTCCTTATGCTTACTAAGATTTCTAACTACGTGCAGTCTGTCAGTAGCATTTTCCTTGCCAACGCACCTATTGATCAACTCCTGCAGTCCCTTCACAACCTTACTATCGCGAAGCAGTTTCATGCAAGTCTCCAAGAACATGGTAATCCTGGACAAGTCCGCTTCTTTAGCTAGCTTCTCTTGACTCCCTAAGGTAGATGCCTCAACGAAACTTTTCTTCTCTTCCATAAATGTTTCTTTTGTGCTTCTAGATCAAACCCGGTCTCCTTTTCTGATGCTTTGTGGACCCACTCACCTTCTTCAGGTTACTTCCCCTTATCCTCACCAGTCGTCGCTCCACTCCACAACACAATATTTACCTTAGGGTCTTCCCCACGAGGCTCAGCCCTCATCATCTATACGTTTTGAGTCGGTTGTTGAGGCTACGCCCCCTTCTCATGTACCTTAGCTCATAATGTAGGGAAATCCTCTGTTGCATGGTCAAACTGAGTACAATAGCGGCATGACAATCGTGTAAGGTTCAGGCAGTTTCACACGTAGTGTCCTCGTCCTCCACAATTGTAACAAATAACCTTCCCTCGACCTCTACCAGGTCCTCCTCCACTGGCCTCGTCTGCGCCCCTGATACTCGCCTCGCGCTCCTCCAACACCTTGGTCCGGAGGTCGCGTTTCTACCTGCACCCTATATGCAGGTGTCCTCATAGGCATTAGTTACCCTGCTGCAACATAATTTGCAAAAAATGGACAATGATCTTTGTCGTGCCCTTGGCTTTTGCACTTTAGGCACCACACTTCTTCGCACACCTCTAGCCGAGTTGTTCTGTCTTTTTCCAGACTTTACAATTCGAGGCAAAAGGAAGAGAACACATAGAAACAAAGAAGAAGGCTAAGTCTGGTAATGACCAGATAGCCCGGCACGAAAGTGCAGTGTCTTGTTGAGGGTAGTGACTCGGCGAGAGCTCGGGGGGAGGTTCTAGTCCGGAAGGACAAACCTCAAGGTTGCGTGGAATGTTGGAAGCAGTAGAGCAATGAAGGCTCAGCTTCTGGAGCAATTTGTAAGTCACATCGGCGCAGGTAAGTGAGTAAATACTTGTAGGTAATTCATATGAAGTAGACATACTGAATAGAATCATCAAATTACTGTCCATATTACTGTTCATTCAGAGCTTACGGTTTCTGTTAAATAGTGTGGACTGAAATATAAATATTTGTAGGGTGTGGTTACCTGTTAGGTATCATTGATTCACTGTTTTGTTTAGAATTAAAATTTCCGTTATTATGATAGCAATTGGTCTTAAACAGAGATTATACAGCAGGTTAAAAATCTCGAAACTCACCCGAAGGTGAGTAGGGCTAGGGTTACTGCAACCTGAAAATAGTAGTCAACTATAAATCGTATCGCCCATAAGCGTATGATAGTCTAGCTGAAGAAATTGTTGACCCAGGTCCTGTATAAACCCTTGGGTGGTAAGCTCGAACGAGGTCTAAGGGACACCCTCCGAGAACATAGAGTACGTAGGAGGCTAAGTCTTGATATTATTTTCCTTTTAGGAATATACATATGTATCAAACCAAATAGATTCAAGGGTTTGATATGGTAAAAACATTGAAGTTTGCATGCACAACCTGTACAATCGGATAGTAGAATGGTGATTGAAATCGGTATTGCCCTCTGTAGGAGGAAGCAAGAATCAATAATAGTATCATCACCGAGAGACTCCCGATACCAGACTTAAGAGGCTAACCGGTTAGTGGATTTACCCTACACCCAAACCTGGGTGATGTTGGTTTCGGTCGAACCACGGGATGATTCGACTTTGGTCGCATGGGTATAAGGTTAGTCACAGGCGCAGTAGAATAATAAGAAAAGAAATCTGCTTTGAAAACCCTCGAGTGAGCAAGCGGAGTCAAAACCACAAAATACCTGTAGAATTAACTGGAATACAGTCATGTCCGTGAACCAAACTGCCAAATGTGACCAATAACCGGTAGTCTATACGCTCAAACATGTAACCATCCATGGCGAGCGCAAAAATTAAATATTGTATTAACTATACATATATGAGGCGATAATCAAAGCCAAAGATGGAGTACGCATAGATATAAAACACTTATTTGAGCTATTAACCAGAAAAGAAAGCATGCATACATATATTAAAAATATTTCACCAGAATGAAACCATACATTCGCGCAAGATTGTTCGATGCCATTATTTTAAGGAGAAAGGTCTTTTAACAACCAGACGAATCTAGAAAACTCTGAGCAATGAAACCATGTATGGAAACCATAATATATATATATATATAATATATATATATATATATATATATATACACAGAATTCTAAACAAATGTCCATGTTCAGATGTGCGACTGATAAATAAATATACGGAGTGCATGTAAGCACAGAACTTCCGGAAGGCAGACAAAAGAACGAGTCCTGAGCGATAACCCAAGTCACTCATATAAAACCCAACCGAGGAGGCTCAGAGAAACGAATTCGAGGATTGCAGCCTCATAGTTAATTAAAACCAGAACTATGGATTCAGGGTAGGGACATATATAAATTATGTTCAGGCCCAATGACCTGTAAAAATTAGAGACGAAAATAACCCCAATACTGATGCACATGAAACCTTCATCATACCCGGAAAGCGATGCAAGTATTAGCGCCCATATCGCTGTCGTCACCACCTGCAACCCTGATACTTGGAGCATGAATATCTACGAAGTAAGACATACACCCTGTTAGATCAATAATATCTGCCTTTGGGTGAGAATGAAAAACCGAAATAAAAATTACATTACTGTCAGCGAATGCAGAGAAGAGCGGGGTTGTATTACTTGCTCTGTTCAAACCTCGCACCATCAAAGGTCGGCCCTTCGCCCAGGCAGAGAGCGGAGCAGGATTCCAGAACTTGTTGCGAGGAAATGAGTCCACCAAATGGCGCCAAGGGTGGAGTAAAGCGGTGAATAGACATGGCAACCGTCGGATCGCTTGCCGAATTCCAAACCGTCGATATCCTGAGAATCCCGAGATGGCAGCTGGGTATTGCCCACACCACGCGTCGGGTGGTACATGTAAGTAAACGCCAGTTATGTAAACCGCCATCCAAACTCTCATGCATACAATGGACAGCATAACTTTTGGTACTACTAGATATAGATAGGGTTACGTGTTAACCATATGGTTGGTAGGTACAGGCTTTATACCTGCCTTAAGTACAGTCTATCAGGTTAAGGTACGCGAAAGTGTAGATCGACGGCCTATCAGCTGTACGCAATAAAAAGATATATGCCACGGTCACTCGGGTGACACATCAACAATTATGATACTGTTAAACATACCCTTAAACATAGTGCCTAGTGGTTTAAATTATCGCATAATTTTTTTTTTTACCATGGGGATCCATGACAGTGGAGGAGGAAAGTCTTTTGGTTAGGTCTAAGGTCTTGGTCTATCTCAATTTGATTAGTGGAAAAGTTTACCAGATTTTCCCCTAGAGAGGGGTTTTAGCCCTAGCTTAGTGCCTACATCTGGTGTTGTTGATCTTCATGTTTTGATTTGATGATTGCTTGATGAAAAGAAGATAAAAGAAGAACATAAAGAAGATAATAAGAACACAAGAATAACACAAGTAATTATCAACATAAGAAAATATTTTTGCCTTTCTGATTTTCTAACTAGGTCAACCAAAGTCAACCATGATAAAATGTGGTCACTTTTGCTCTAACATGTTGAACCATAAATAGAGTTGGTCAAGCATTCACAACCATAGTAAGCCATAGTCAATCAACATCAACCATACTAAACCATAATTGACTCAAGTCAATTATAGTCAAACATAATGAACCATGGTCAAACATAAATGGTCATAGTGGTCAATAAAAGTACATTTAAAAGTGGTTGATATATATCAATCAAAACCTCACAACCATAGTAAGCCATGGTCAACCAGCATCAACCATACTAAACCATAATTGACTCAAGTCAATCATAGTCAAACATAATGAACCATGGTGAAACATAAATGGTCATAGTGGTCAATAAAAGTACATTTAAAAGTGTTTGATATATATCAATCAAAACCAATAACTAAGATGATGGAAAATAATGTCAAACACTAAATATCAACTATTAATAATGTTATTTACTAGTCATAATTCCAACATGTACTCAATAACACTTAAAAATATTTAACAAAAATTCCTCTATCTATTTAAATTTTATCTATCTAAATTTCTAAAATATATAATGTCAAAATAGACAATTTTATAAAAATATTCAAATACATAATAAAATCTAAATCACAACACATAACTTCTATTTTTAATTACTTTTATTTAAATTTAATAATAAGATTAACAAAAATATAAAATTGATTCATAATCAAATCCTTAATCATTAACCCAAATCCTTTAATGTCTAGCCTATTCAAACATAAATCACTAAAAATAAAAGCTTTTAATGTATATATCAAACATACTTTAAGTTTTGAATTAATAATTAAACATGATAAAATATGGGGAAAACTTAAAATTACATTAATAGTTATTTTCTATTTAAATTTTGATAGATTAATTTGTTTTCCAATTTAAATTTTTATTTTATGGTCACAATAAAATATACTAGTATATTCTCTTTTACATCACTGAATAGAATTTCAAATATTAATTACATTGCATCTCTAAATTCATATTTATCTTTATACATTTATCTAATATAATTATGGATTATTTATAGCAAATGACATCCTGTAAATACTTAGATTTATAAAATAAATAATTAATCGGTACAAATGATATATATATATCCACCCCATTTATTAATATAATTTAATTTTATCAATTGAAAAATAAAAAATTATATTGCTATTAACACCATTATATTGACTATTAACCATTAACCAAAATACAATTATATAAATTTACATATATTATTTTACAGGTAAAAACATATAATTTACATCATTCTCATCTTTGACTTCAAAATCGGAAACATGTTAATATGGACCTGTCAAAAACATTAAATTTACATGGTTCTGATATGTCACTTCTTCAAAGACATTAAATTTACATGGTTCTGATATGTCACTTCTTCAAAATATGAGTGTGAATAGAACTAAACTGTTCCACTGAGTTATTCATCCATGGAAAAATTGACTTTAAATATAGCTTTAAAAAAACTGTTTTACAATAGTTGAAAGCAGATAATTTACACGGTTTGGACCCCGCACTTAGTTTTGTTCATTCGATATAACAGTATTTAATGTTAATTCAAATCCATCAATATGCTAGTCTATATGATTTTAATCCATCACTTCAAAAATAATAGAGATGTTGACTACCAACCATCATACAGGATGCAACTATGTAAATTTACTTTAAAAAACTGTTCTAGGGTCAAAAACATATAATTTATATGATTCTGATCTGTGACTTCGAAATCTCGAATCCATAATGCTGATGTGAACCTGTCAAAATCATAAAATTTAAACGGCTATGGTTTGTAACTTCTTCAAAATCTGGGGCATCTTGATTTGTGAATTGGCCTAAACTATTACACAGACTTATTCATCCATGGAAAAACTTAATTTAAATAAAATTTAAAAAACTGTTTTACAATGCATATAATTATATGGTTTTGACCCCTTCTCTCTCTTTTATATATTAGTTTTAATGTTAATTCAAATCCACCTACTTTCTATATTTTTTTCATTAAACAGGAATTTCAAATAACATTATTTTAACAAGTTTTAATTATGTTTGATCAACCATATGATGACCAACAATTTATCTATCAAATTTTATCTCTAACACCTTTTATCTATCAAATTTTATCTCAATTTCAAATAACATTATTTTAACCAGTTTTAATTATGTTTGATCAACCATATGATGACCAACAATTTATCTATCAAATTTTATCTCTAACACCTTTTATCTATCAAATTTTATCTCAACACCTTTTTTGTTACTGTGACTATTGACTCATTGTTCCAGAGTGGATATTGCTTCTTTATAATTATATAGATTTGGTCTACTACTTTTTAGTGGAATAGTCTATAGAGGTGGAGGAATTGTCTCAACAGTTTTGATCTACTACTTTTTAGTGGAATCGTCTATAGAGGTGGAGGAATTGCCTCGACAGCTAAAAGTGGCAGGAATCTGGGCAGACAAATTCAAAAAATATTGCAGAGACTGTTTGAATCATATTTTTGATGTTGGAAAGCACCATCAAAAACTTCTAAGGCACCTAAAATTATGAAATTTGACAACTTTTACTTAGATTTACAAAATTTCCTACTTGATTTTTTAAAATATCATCTGAATTTCCATAATTTTCCAAAAAAAAGCAATCTGGTTAGACTAGGCCTTTTGATTTGGAGCATAATGATTTGTAAATGAAAAATAATTGTATTCATGACCTAATTATTAATAATTTTTACATTCTAATTCATTGCTTCGAAAATTGAAACATGGTGATCTACTGCAAATATTAAGTCAATGATTACGTTATTGCTTGAAGATCATTTTATTCAAAATATAACTGGGCAATGAAACAATCATCGACTTAGTACATCAATATTAATATCCGCCCCGATTCACCAGAACGGATAATTCTCTGAAATAATGTTTAGGTTATGTTATAGGGTATCATACGGCACAAGCACACAGGACTGCAACATGCTGAAAATTAAACTTCTTTCAAAAATGAAAAGAAGTTATAGACAAGCCGTAAATGAACGGGAATTGCAGAAGTAAAATACGGTGGAACAATGGGGTGGCGACGGGCGTTCCGGGTAGCGTACAATCTCTTGTGGGAATCGCGCTAACGTTATGCCCTCTCGAGTACTGAGATTTAAAACGGCGGGCGTTCATGGAGCGATCTTCTTGAAGCGCGTATACAGATCTAACAGTACCGCGAATCGTACCGATCACCGATCCCGTGGTTTTGACAATGATAATGGCGTCTCGGATTTAAATGTGTCAGGAAACAAATCCTCATAATCATCCGGTATGACACTCTGAGACCCGAGGGGGCGTCGGTCGAAATGTTCTAGCTTCTATATCACGATTTTCTTGCTGCTCGCCATGTCTCGAAGTCCAAGGGACAGTATGGAAGGATTAAGTTTCAAGCTCGTCCCGAGTCTGAATAGTGGGTTTTCTATGAAGTCAGGATTTGCAATGATAGCACAGATATTCTGGACAGACTGTACATTATGGAAAGGGTTAACGAACTTGTTATAGGGCATTAAATGTTTGTTTAGCTGTAAGTTTAATAGTTATTTAAAACAGACGTTTGCGGTGCTTTTCAACACTCCATCCCCACTGAAAGCTATAGCAGTAGTCTATAACGCGACTTTTTGAAAGCTTTTCTGGCGGATTTTTCCGGTCAAAATCCGGCAGCAATTCATAGGAATCCCAAGTTTGATAGCTAGTTTCTGCACAGTCAATGGCTCCCAGGGGTTTTTCAGGGCGCTGAATGCAAATATGCAGTTAAAAAACCATTTTAACTGCTAAAAATCAAGATTTAACCTCATTTCTTCCGCCGGATTCCGTCACCGGAATCTCCAAAAAGTCGCATTATAGACAACTCCAAAGCTATATGGCTATTGAGCTTGCAGCTAAGTGAGCATTTAATGCCCAATAGCAGGCTCGTTAGCCCTTTTTACAAATCTCACATTTTGTAATTCTAACCTCGCTGAAACTAAATAGTTTGTTAATGGATATTAAATAAGGGATTGTATAAATTCACTGTTGGATATTCTAACCTCGCTGAAACTAAATAGTTTGTTAATGGATATTAAATAAGGGATTGTATAAATTCACTGTTGGATTTTGTCAAATTTTTTAGATTAATCTAAAAATGAATTTATACAACTCCGTTCATTTGATGCTCATTAATAAGCTGTATATTTATTGTCCTTCTAATACTCTCAATTGTCTGCTTTGTAATTTGAGATTGAATGAATTTGAAGACAATTCAAGAATGTTACTCTCAGTTGTCTGCTTTGTAATTTGAGATTCAATGAATTTGGAGACAATTCAAGAATGTATGGCAGGCAGTGCTAATGCATTGTAACAATGCACACCTATGCAATTGAAATGGTGTCCCCTGATGGGCCAAGTGACTATGTCTGGCACACGTTTTCATGTCCTAACTTTGGTGTACTTTCAGTTTTCAATGTACAGAAATCCTTTCCTTTCGCATGGAAACAGAATATGACAAACAATGCAGAATAAATAAAATGTAGTGGATATGCACTTTTTCCATATATCCAGAGGTTACAACGCTGAGAAGTGCATCTTGCCAAACCAAAAGAGGTACACACTTCTGATATTACAGAGCATACACTTTGAACACAGATTACGATGCTGTTAGTTCAAATATCTTTGACATCACACATTTCATATAATGTGATTCTATTCACCGATAGTTGTACAAAGGCCAATGATGTAAAATCACATACTATACCATACATTGTGTACGGCAACTTTTATTTCTGTGACTATAGCAATATTAATGCGGTCTGACATGGGGTTGATATAAGAAGATACAACACGCCACTAGATGATGAGAGAAAAAAAATAGCGGCGTGTTGTATCGTCTTATATCAGCACATGTCAGACTGCATTAATATTTCTATAGTCACAGAAATAAGAAAAATCCACTGTATACACAAAGTACAATACTCTTTTGTGAATATTTCCTATCCAGAATATGCTCATATCTCTGACATCACACATCCATACAATTTGAAACGTATATGCACACATCTTTGATATCACACATTCATACAATTTGAAACGTAGATGTGATTATATTCACCCATAGTTGTAAAATGCTAATGATCTATTAAACCAATTTTTAATATTTTAATTTCAAAATAAAGTACTAAGGACCGATAGAGAAATCAATTTGCTAAAAATTATTATTAAATAAGTTTAAAAACATAGAATTGAAAAGGATGCAAAATATTGAGAAATTTTAATTGATAGTTAATATTTCAATTTGAATAGTTGATATAAAATTGGATTCTAAAATATTTTAAGAGAAAAATAAATATTTTGATATATAATATCAATAAATATTGTATATTTTTTTGAAAAAATAAATATTATATTAATAATGATAATAAACAAATTTTATATTTTAATTTATTTTAACTATTTATTAAAATATATATATTATATATATATATATATATATTATATACTTTATATAGCAAATAATCATACTTATCTTAAGTTTCTTTTTTAATAATGAACCTAGATAAAAGTTTCTTTTTTAATAATAAATTCATATAAGTTGAATATGTTTAAAAAAAATGTGGAAAAACCTGTAATATTTTTTTGAAAAACTCAGTAATTCAAAGTGAGTCCATCTTACGATTCACAATGAGATGTTTTGATGGGATGTAAAGTTAAATAGAAGGTTTCCATTTTGTGATTGGCATGAGGGGAATTTAAATGTATGAATCCAGTAGTTATCTAAGTAAAAAGAATATATAAATAATGTGGTTAATTTTCCACTATTATAGAAAAAATTATAAGTTATTTTATGATAATTATTAGTTTATTTAAAAAAAAATACATAAATAATGTGGTTAATTTTCCTATATTATATATTTAACAAAACAAAATCAAAAGTTTATCAAAAATTATTAAGGAAACATTGATATTGTTTTTTGATTTGTTTATTGTAAATAATTTCATAATAAACATGGTGACTAAGAAACTAATAAGAAACAGGTGAATCCTTATTCTCAACACTCATATTATTATTATTTCAAATATATTGAATGGTAAGATAAAGTGGTTATAATGAAATGTGAGTAATAACATAAAAGTATTTACTTTATTCTAATTAATAATATGCAACAAAAGCATGTTTTTATCCAAAACATTTAATTTTACATTTAGAAATGGTACCATTCAAATAAGATACGATTAAAATTAACAATTTCTATTAAGATGTGTAAAAAAATACACAATTAATGTTATTAAATTGTTGAAATAAATTTATCCAAAATCAAATTCAAAATCTTATCATAAAAAATTATTAAAAAATGTTAGAAACGTTTTTATTTCTTTATTGGGAATGATTTGATGTTGAGAAAGACAATAAGAAGTTAACAAGTAATATCTAGCTCTTTATTTTTTACTCTAACAAGCAATATCTAGCTCTTTATTCTTGACTCTACTATTCATGCTAAAATTTTGAATATCTTAAATGAACAATTCAAGTAGCAGGGTGAAATGTGTAAGCATTACCAAAATTAATTTTAGTTTTATCTTTACTAGTAATATTGAATGTAAGATAAGCATGACTATAAGGAAAACATTCAATCTTATTCAAAAAAAGAAAAAGAAAAATGATATCATGGTATAAGTTACCTAACTAACTATATATGGACTCCTTATACATGCAATAATCATTACATAAGATTAATATCATTGTAATTTTTTTTCAAATGCAACTTCCCTATAGTTTATGTATTCAAATGATCATAGATATAAATTGTATACATGTTTCAATTTGAAATATTTAGGAGCATATGCATATCAATTTACATATATATTAAATGTATATATTTATTTTTGTTTATGGAAGTAATTATCATTTGCAATCTGCAATGAAATTTCACTAAACAAATTCTTTCAAATTTTGATGTGAAGATTATGCTCCAAGAATGGTTGGTTCACCCTTCATTTAGATCCTCCATGATGTGAAAATTAATCGTAATCAAGGTTTGGTTGATGTTACCCTTGGACCCTCTTCAAGGAAGGGTCATTTGTCTCTTTCTTGAGGTCTGCACTTGACATGAATATTGTTCTTTAGAAATGGATCAAATGACCCTTTTAGGGGATCCCACTCAACAAGAGTATTGTGCTTCAAGAAAGGTTGTCCCATGCTCCCCTATATCCCCCTAATGCAAATACATATCTTGAGGAAGGACCAAATGATGCTTCACAAGAGTCTCCCTCCATGTGCTTTGTAAGCTTTAGGAATAGACATTTGACCTTTCTCTAGGTTAAACCATGATGGGAATGCTATACTTCATGAAGGATGAATAGACATTTCCCCATGTGTCCCCTGTTATGCTCTTGACTTGCGAGAAGATGCCAGCATACCAAATATGCGAAGAAATACAACCCAGAACACAGAACAAATTGAGAAATAACAGCATGTATTTTATTATTTAGAGATGAAAGCAATTTTCACTTACCTCTTCAAGGGGGCAACCTCCAATAGAGCAGGCTCGATTACAAAATAAGACACAACGCTCCTCAATGGGGAGTCTCTATCCTTTATATAGGATTCCTACATGCAATACCATGGGTCAGTATCATGGTTCTATTAATACCATCTATCTAATACCATGGCCCATTTGCAACTAACTGTGGTCCCTTTCTTTAAATGCAGGTCAACCACTTACAATTATTAATATGGGCTTTATTGACTCTTTAACTAACTATAACTATGACGCAACCCTATTACATAAACAAGGGGGTTAGGGTTGGACCCTAATATGCCCTCCCCCATAAAAACAACGTTGTTCTCAAGGTTGAAGCTGCAGAAATTGCTAAAGAATAGTGGTTGGTTCCCAAGTTGCATCTTCTGGAGAGGTGTCTTTCCACTTGATGAGGAATTCCTTGATCATGCGGCCGCGCAGGTACCGTTCTTGCGTGTCAAGAACTTGTTTTGGTTGGAGCCAAATTGAACCTTCTTCATCTAATTCCAGTAGACTGGTTTGAATTCTGCAATTGTTCCCTACCACTTTCTTGAGGCATAAGACATGGAAGACGGGATGGATTTTTGGAGTGGGTGGCAAGGCTAGCTTGTAAGCTACTTCTCCAATGCGTTGAAGTATTTGATACGGTTCGTAGAATTTTGGAGATAATTTCTGACGACCCTTGTCTTTGAGTGATGTTTGCTTGTATGGTTGCAGCCTCAAGAATACCTGATCCCCTTCTTGAAATGTGCGCTCTGAATGATGTCGGTCTACCTGTTGCTTCATGCGATTCTGAGCTTGATGGAGATTATCTTTGAGGTGGGCGAGCATGGTTGCACGGTTCTGTAGGAGTTGATCCACTACTTGTACCTTAGAGTATCCAGGGATATAAGAAGTAGGTGAAGGGGGGAGTTGACCATAAACTACTTCATATGGAGTCATCTTGGTGGCGGCATGATAGTTAGTATTGTACCACCATTCAGCTAGAGGTAACCACTGTACCCATCGATGTTGCTTTTCTGAAGTGAAACACTTGAGGTAGGTCTCCAGACATTTGTTGACTGCTTTAGTTTGTCCTTTAGTTTGGGGATGACAGGAAGTACTGAGTTGGAGTTGGGTGCCTTGTAGCTTGAAAAGTTCCTACCAAAAGTTACTGGTGAAGAGCAGGTCACGATCAGACACAATGGAAGTAGGCATGCCATGCAATTTGAAGATCTAGTCCATGAAAGATTGAGCCACCAAAGTAGGTGTAAAAGGGTGGGGTAGGGCGCAAAAATGAGCATATTTAGAAAGTATGTCCACAACCACCATGATGGCTGACTTGTTGCCTGACTTCGGAAGACCAGTAATGAAATCCATATAAACATTCGTCCATATTGAGGCAAGTATGGGCAATGGTTGTAAAGTGCCCGGGGACTTGATTGTTTCTCCTTTGTGGTGCTGACACATATCACATTCAGCTACAAAAGTAAGAATGTCCTTTTTCATGTCTGTCCAAAAGAAGGAACGATGAGTGCTATCATAAGCCTTCTGAAAGCCTGAATGGCCTGCAGTGGGAGATGAGTGCAACTCTGCCAAAATGCGCCTTTTGAGGGTGGATGTTGGTGATATCACTACTTTGTCCTTGTAGTGAAGAATCTCATCCTTCCAAGAGTAGCCCGATGTGGAATTTGGATCTGCTTGCAAGTTATGAATGAGTTGGGAGAGCGAAGGATGTCAAAACCATTCCTTGAGAGCTTCTTCAATCCACTCTAGAGTGGGAAGAGAGATTGCTAGCAGGGTGTTGTCCTCCTCAAATTGGCGTGATAAAGCATCTGCTACGAAATTTTCGTGCCCTTTCTTGTAAATTATTTCATAATCACATCCCAACATTTTGGCTAGCATCTATTTTGTTGTGGCGAGGATAGGCGTTGCTCCAAATAATATTTAAGGTTTTGATGGTCTGTGTGGATTTGGAAATGTTGCCCCAATAAGTATGGTCGCCAAGTATCCACTACATGTAAGATGGTCATCATCTCCTTCTCATAGGTAGATTGTCCCAGATGTTTCCCACTTATTTGTTGGCTAGTGAAGGCCAAGGGTCGACCTTCCTGCATTAAGACAACCCCAATACCCGTACCTTAAGCATTACATTCGATCACAAAATATTTGGTGAAGTCAGGTAGTGCCAATATGGAAGTGGAACACATGTCATGTTTTGAGAGCTATAAACACCTGTTGTGCTTCATCATTCCAAAGGAATGAATTTTTCTTAAGAAGGTGAGTGAGGGGTATAGCAATGCGACCATAATTGCGGACAAATTTGCGACCCAAGAATCCTCTCAAACTCTTCAAGGTTTTTGGTTGGGGCCAATCTCGCATTGCCTGGATCTTTTTGGGATCCACCCTGACACCTTCACGCCCCACAATGTCGCCCAAATACTCGACTTCTTTCATGCCAAAAGAGCACTTGGACAATTTGACAAATAATTTATGCTTCCTAAGTAGTTGCAAGAGTTGGTCTATATGCTGAAGATGTTTTTCCCAGGTGAGGTTGTAGATGAGAATGTCATCAAAGAAAACAAGGACAAATTTTTTGAGATATGGTTTGAGAACATTATTCATGAGGCTCTGAAAAGTGGATGGGGCATTACAGAGACCAAATGGCATGACCAGGAATTCATAATGGCCTTCATGAGTTCGGAAAGCAGTCTTCGGAATGTCTACTTCTTTCATGCGAATTTGGTGATAACTCGAGCGAAGGTCTAGCTTAGTAAAGAATTGAGCCCCATTTAGTTCATCCAGCAAATCATCGACAATCGGGATGGGGAATTTATCTTTGATCGTCAGCTTGTTGAGGGCCTTGAAATCTGGACACATATGCCATTCCCCATCTTTCTTGAGCACCATGACCATAGGCGATGAATAAGGACTAAAGCTAGGATGAATGACACTGGCTTCCATGATTTCCTTGATGATTTTTTCAATTTCATTCTTTTGGGCGAAAGGGTATCTATATGGGTGCACATTCAATGGTTGTGACCCTGGGACCAAAGTAATGCTATGATCATGTTCCCCTCTTGATGGTGGAAGCTCATGAGGTTTGTCAAAGACCTGCAGATGGTTGTTTAAGACCTGTTGCATATTAGGATGAATGTGAAGAGTAGGGGGCTCAAAGGCCTGAATGGCATTAAATTGGGCTATAACTCCACGGTGGCCCTTTCTTAACAGCTTTTCCATCTGATGCGAGCTGATTATAGAAGGAGTACCTGCTTGGAGTCCGCAAAGGGTATGCGTGTGGTCATTCTGCTTAAAGCTCATATATAACTCCTGGAAACCCATTGTGATTAGGCCGAGTGTGCGGAGCCATTCAGCACTCACAACAATGTCACACCCACCCATGTTGATGCCAGACATGTGGGTCTTTAGGTGGTAATCTCCCATTTGAAGTTTGATATTTTCATAGTGGGCGTCACATTTCATTGTCCCCCCATCAGCAATCTGTACCTGGAAATTAGAGACTGCTATGGAAAAAAAATGCACAACTTCTGCGACTCTCTGATGGATAAAGTTGTGTATGTTTCCACTATCAATCAAGACTACTATAGGACGATGTTTAATAAAACCTCTGATTTTGAGAGTTTGAGGAGAAGAAATCCCTGCCAAAGCATGGAGCGAGATAACTAGTTCTTCTGGTGTATCTAGGAGCTCATTGTCCTGTTGGTTGTCCTCATCTTCCTCCTCTATTCCCTCAAAGGATGGGGCTTCCTCAGATGAACTCCCATCAGTAGCATCAATTTGAAAGAATTTGGGTTCCTTGCATTTATGCCCTAGGGAGTATTTGTCATCATAGTAGTAACACAATCCTTTCTTTCTTCTTTCCACCATTTTTGTTGGTGACACCTTTCAAACCTTAAGTGTTTGGGTAGTGCCTGGAGCCTGGGTGGGGCATCCCTTGGCTATGAAATTTGGACGATGTGACTGGGCCGCTAACGCACGTTCCACTTCGTGAGCCATTATGCAAGCTTCCATCCATGTAGGTGGGTGGTGCATCTGGACATGAGCTTTGATGGCATCTTTGAGACCACTGATAAAACATTCCAAGTAGAATTCATCTGCTAGACCTCCTATGCGGAAGGCTAATTTATCAAAGGCTATAATATAGTCGTGTACTGTGCTTGTCTGTCTAACCTTAGTAAGACAACCCAAAAAATTGGATTCACATTCGAAGAGTTCACAAAGGGATTTGGAGAACGCCTGCCAAGTAATTGGCCTTGCATAGCATTTTTTATGCCACTGCCACCATTTCCATCTTTCTTGGTCCAAGTAAAGGCCTCCCACAACTAGCTTAGTCTCATCATCTCTAATGTGTTTCAGTATGAAATATTGGTCCATTTGTGATAGCCATATTGCCGGATTAGAGCCATCAAATTTGTACATGTCCAGCTTGAGTGGTCGAGGGTGGGAATGTTGGTGGTTTCCATGGAAGTGAAGAGAATGACTAGATTCTCCTTCATGGTCTACATTAAAAGCATATGCCTCCAATTGTACTGCCGACTTGCCCTTTGTGAATGTGTCGTTCAATGTCTAGATCTGCCTCGATAATTCCTCCAACTTGTTTTCAAGGGATTCCATCTTCTCATTGGCCATAGCTTGAGCTCTGGTTTCTACCACACATAGATCCGGCTCACTTGTCATCGCTGTGAAAAAATTTGGGACCACCCGAAAATTGAAGCTGACAAGTGAATGGTACCACCTCACTTAGCTCGTTGTCCTAATTCTTATGGGCTAAATCTCTTATAAGTGTCCTGGGAGGGCCTCAGATTTTATTTTTTTCTTACTCTGAAAGGATGTTTACTCCCTATTTATGAATATTGCAGTAACCAATTCCCAGAAAAGTTAATCCTACCCAATGTCCTACGAGAATCACCCCAAGGTATAGGAGCCACAAGCCTCCCTGCACAAATGGTTAGATCTACCTGTAAAACCCTCAACTACAAAGTGTGAGTGGGAATGCGGCAGTGACCGAACCCCCGTTACTATATTCGAATTATATTCTGGTGGATCTAATTGTTGCAGCAGCACAGAACCCAACCTGCTAGATCTGATCTGGCAAAGAAGATGATGGGTGATCTTTAGAGTGACAAGGGAACTATGGTCTCAAGGAGTGTCAGGTGCTACAAATCACAATATACATAAGGGTCCAATAGTAGTACTCGGCCCAATATTTCAGGGCACTAACTAAGGAGGATCAACCTTACCCTTAGCCGTACTACCCGACTACCCTATCGTATGCGTGAGTAATCTCCCCGAGTGCTGTTCTCAGTGTATTGTAGCAGCAAGACGGCCGACGATTTATCTACGGCAAGGTTTCAAGTGAGCCTAGGGGGCTTCTAATATACCCAAAGGGTATGTGGAAGACAGTCCATGCATGTTTCTATCTAATGTGCTACTACTTGAAGGGGTACCCACAGGGGTTACAAGGGAGTCCAACAAGTGTGACCACTGTTGGTCGCTTTAATTGCTTTCACAATTCAAGCTCCACATAAATTGTCAACCCGAGGAAGTCTTTTTATTTCAAAGATAATCACGCACTGGATATGCTCAATTTCAAAAGCAGAAGCAAGGTTGTAGTAAAAGAAGAACACACAATTATTAATCTCACCAATCTACTGATTCACACTCTACTTAATCAAAGCTGAAGTTAATTTAGTTATAGCAGAAATAATTTCTCTACTGCAGTTACAACCCAAGCAAAGGAAGATCAATCTGCAAAGAAAGAAAGAAATCAACCACAGCAGGAACAGGACCCTATTCCTTAGTGAGGAACTTCAACACCTGATGCCTGACACTTAATCACACTGTAAGAGAGGTAACTTCAAGAGAGCAAGACCCTATTCCCATGAACAGGAACCTTGAGCACTTGTTCTCTTGCTTCTAATCACACTGCAGACAAAGGAAGATAATTAATGGGGGCAGGACCCTATTCCTTTATACAGGAATCTTCAGCACCTGCTTCCCAACATCATTCATTCATACAATCAATAGAAACAGGTTTCTCAACTTCAGAGTGAATGCATTCAATACATGCAGTGCTAAATAAACAAAGTATTACTAAGCTGTGTAACTAGTGTCCAACAACAGAATTAAAGTAAAATGCAAGACACGCAAAGAGTTAAACAATTTACAGGAATTAAGGGTGAATCTTGTGAGGAAGGCGGGCCCTTTCCCTCTCACAAGATTCCCCGAGGGAAAGAACTAAATTGGAATGCTCAAAAGAAGAATTTATTCATCTGTCAAAGTAACTGATATATTACAGACAGAGACTAGCTCCAGTTCTCACACAATGTCCTTCTCTTAGCTTACAACAACCGACCCCTTCTAATGATGATGTCTCCTCTTTTTAAAGAGGAGACATTTTACAATTTACATGAGAGCGGATCTACGTTATCTCAAATCTGTTCTCTTTCCCAAAACAGGACTATTCTGTTCTTCATAAAAAAGATACTGTTACAATAGAGACAACAAGAATGCTATCTTCAGGATAATCCAGGTAACCGTGTCTTCATGCTGCTGCTACTATTCCACAAAAAGTTCTTCCAGAATCGCAAATTACACATGACGGAATTTGCGTGCTTGACGGCTGTTTCAGCAACTGAGTCAGCTGTTTCAGCAACGACCGCTTGTTCCTAACAACGCATATTACTTATCTGCGATCTTTGGACTTGTGTTAGCAACGATACACTTCAATTAATGATAAAATATAAGAGTATTATGGAATTAAATGTAAAACAGATTAAACATATAATAAAGAAGAGGTTTTTGTATACCTTGGGATAAAGTGGATGAAAATGATAATGGAATTCTTTTTAATCATGGTTGTAAGGGTAAAGTGGTGTCAAAATATATAGCAAAAATGATACATAGTAGAGTCCTAACATCCCCCCCAGCTAAAAATGTTGCATGTCCTCAGGCAACCCCTAGTCTGAATCAGAGTCTGAGTATTGGAACTGAGCATGCAAATTACTCAAGCAGTAGCTGGAGAAGGTGGCATCTGTAGGAGCTCTGAATCCTCTGTTGTTCTGCAAGTGTTGCCATGCCAAGGCTTCATCTCTGTTGGTCAACTGGAAATGACACTGATATTTGTCTGAAGGCAGCCATAGAATTGGAAAATGGAAATGATACCCGATCTAGTTTACTCCACAATGTTGAATGCAACCAATGTAATTGGAAACCTTGGATAATGCAGCTTGAAGATTGTGAGGATTAAAAGGGTGATAGTCCTGTCTTTCTTTGCATGACTGCTGCCAAAACATAACATTGGCCTTCATTGCAGCATTACCCTTTACTCTAATGTGCTTTTGACACTTAGAAAGTGTTGAAGCCTGTAGTTGCTGCATGTACCTATGCATTCCTGGCTTCTGTAAGAATTCATGATATTGTGCTATGAACAGGGCTGGCCTTAAAGGCTCTGGTCCGATCCACAAGAGTTTATTGTCCTCATTATGACTGCTTGCAGTGAATGCAGATTGCCAAGTGAGCTGGTTAGACAAAAATGAGACAAATGCCCTTATTTGTATATCTCCTGCAATTGGAATAAGGTTGACTTCTCTATTCTTGGGAATGGCCTCGTTATGAAGGTAGAGTTCGCACAGCAAATGCTGGTCACTCTCGGGGTCCTCATTAAAGGTCTCAACAAAGTTTTCTGAAGTCATTAACTCATATGGTCTGCCATTTTTTATTGCTTTTAATTGAAAATAAACCAATCGTTCAGCAAGAAAGAGAGAGTAGTTTACAGAGGGTTTGCGTGTGGCCATCAACTTCTGGACTAATGAAAACATCAGGGCTATCTTTTCCTTAGATTCTTTGGCTTCCTTTTTGTAGTCCTTAAGCTGTTGCATCATTTGATCCCACCTATCCCAGTTGGTATATATATGATTCTGCCATTGTAACTTATGTTGGCATAATATTACATCTTGTTCTTCAGCATATTGCTTCTTCCATTTGTTCATCTGTTCCAACTGATTCCATGGCAAGGTCTGTATTTTGGCATCAACAGTAGTGGGTTGGGACATTGTTTGAATGGCTACACTGACTAACTGTGGTGATGCTTATGTCTGAATGGCTGCATCAACCTGCAAAGGACGAGATATCTGAGGTTCGGTTTCTTTTTCTTGCTTTATAGGGAGCCCTACTGGATTCTTGTAGAGCAGTAGGGAATTCCTCTTTTATCTCAGCTGATGTAGATGCCTCAGATAATTGAATTTTGACTAATTTGTAGCCTGCACCCTGGTAAATGTTGCCACACTCATGGCACATGTATTCCTTGCATGGCTCCTTATTTTGCATTGAGGCTGCGTGTGCTAACGTATAGAGGTTCAGTTCTTTCTCAAAAGCCTCTCGAGCCATGTTTAGTTCATTCTTGTACACTTCCAATTCAGACTTCAGGAATTCATTCTCCTCCAGTAGAGATGTCATAGTATGTAAACCCTGTGCGCTGGTTGACTCTGTTGGGGTAGTCTGTTGATGCACAGTCGTAGCTGGTTCTTGTGTTTCAGCTACTGCTGATCTCCCACTATCGTCATGCTTGGTGTATTTTTGTACCTCAGTGGCTGGTTCTTGTGTTTCAGCCACTGGGTAAGTGACTGGTTCTTGTGGGACAGTCACTTCTTGAGCCCTAAACAATGTCGTATTATCCCGGGGCACTGGTTCTTGTGTGGCAGTACCTCCAGATGAGACGGGTTGGGGGATTTGAGATGGGGATAGAGGTTTTAACAGAATAGTGGCAGGGTCAGGGGAAATGGGGGTGGGTTCTGTCTCGACAGTTATTTTCTTTTTCCTTTTTGGTAGGAAGGAGGAAAAATCGCTGCCTTTCCTTTTCTTTGAAGGGGAGGGTTCTTCTATGCGGGAAGGGCTTTCAGAAGAAGTAAGGACTTGAAATCTAGCCCTTGTCCGTCGTCTGGAAACTGAGACTGTTGGGGTTCTCTTCTTTTTATGAATGGGTGGGGACGGGGGTGTTAGAGAATCATCACTAGGGACAGAAATAGTGGGGACAGTTGACTCTGCTAAGTGGGGCGATCACGAGGTTGGGTCAACTGGGGAATGTGGGGTATCATCCTGCTGTCCTTCATAAGGAATTTCCGGAGTATCATGAGAACTTTCGGGTTGTTGGGACGTTTGAGCCTGCTAGGGAATTTCAGACAGCTGGGGATCAGGAAGTGGGACATGCAGAGGGGGATTTTGCTAAGAAAGACCCCTCTGTATCAACAGCTGGCATAAACGATGGTGGGTGACGGATAAAATTGGGAATTTAGAGCGTCTACAATAATAAGACATGTTTTTAATACAACCAAGCAGATAATAGGGGATATTAATCAGTCGTGCGTTTCTCAAATGATTCATCAAAACAAAATCGTGATTGTACACTACCTGGTAGCGCCCTTCACACGTTAAGTAGTGTTTGATGAACTCTGCCACCGATGGCCATGGTTGAGGAAGTGAGTGTAGACTAACCCCGCGGCCTCTGGGTTCCACTCGCTCATCTGGACGAAGAAATTCTTGCTGCGCATTGAGAATAACCTTCTTTCTGCTGAACCAGCGAATCCCAGTAGCTGGCAACCCTGATACCTGAACTATATCCTCCTCTGTTACTGAAATGCGAACCCCTTGGACCATTGAAAAATCATCTTGAAGGTTTTGCGCAAACTCTAAGACTTGTTCCTGGTCAAATTCACCCAATCTTTCAAAATATACTGTCCATCCCGCTTGTTGGAAAATCTGATATACTTCGGGAAACAATTGAAGAAGATTTACGGAGCCAGGCTCATGTCTAACGGCCGACCCTCCCATGGCTGTAGCTTTGAGTTATACGCAGAGGCACTGAACACAGTAAACACAGACCCTAATCGCGCTAGTTGCTGCAACAGAGGCTGCAAGGTCTAAACGACGGCGGAAATGGATATGACAAGGGACGGAAGCTTGGTTAATACGAAATGATTGTTCAATTTTTGGAATTCTCCCCTTTACGTATGGTGTAATAATGATTGGGCGTGTGAAGATCTGTAATCATTATGAATGAAATCCTCTCTTTAATATACTTTAACTGAATTACATTAAAACCTCATACCTTACATTTTTACCTTTTAATAATTCGAAGTGTCGATTTCTTCAAAAATAGCTTAATGTACATGGAAGAATGTGTAGATTTCTCTGGGGTTTAGAACAGGAGTGTAATTGGATCTGGTCAGTGCTGAATAATTTTTCACCCAAAGGATCTGAAGTATAATCGTGGAGAACCAAAAAGCTTATATAACAACGAAGAGAAATAATGTTTTAATGATAACAGGTTGCTGACTGGTGTTTCAGCAACAGAAAAAAAAATGAACGATACGTTGCTGAAACAGGTGTTTCAGCAACGGGAAAAATCAGAGAAATGGTATAAATGACTTAGGTCCGTAACCAATGGGGAAAATATTTGATAGGGGATATTTTCAACAGTAAGGGATGGGAAACACTGACTGAAGGAAAATATTTCAGGGATGGTAGGAGTGGGGATAATGGAATAATGGAAATAATGTAGAAATGGGTATGGAGGGATATTGCTAGGAAAATGGGGTAAAATGATGGGGACAAGCTTCTGTGTTTGAAGCTTCAGATCTTCTCATGATGAATATGTCCTCCTTAATGAGATTTTTCCAGAATCTGCAAGATTCAATTGTAATATGCCAATCCTTGACAGGGATTATTAGTACTAAATCTAATCTATTATTGAAAATACAGTGCAGAAAATTAAATGTTGTGAGGAGCAGAAGACTCCCCTAGAAAAAGATAATGAATATCAGTCATGCAAGCAGTCTTGAAATCTTCTTTAGAAACAGGGCGCTGATATAAACTGAGCCTATGGCCATTGACTATTAGAGGTGTTTTAGCATCATCAATTGTTAAAAGTCTTACCGTTCCATTTGGAAAAACAACATCTACTTCATATGGTCCAAGCCAGCGTGTACGTAACTTACCCTGAAAATTTTCAAACCGAGAGTCATACAGTAAGGCCCAATTACCTTTTTGGAACTGCTTGTGTTTGATAATTTTGTCATGCC
>APFE030465953.1:2524-16867 GCA_000404065.3 Pinus taeda
ACCAATGGCTACTAAAGGAGGTAAGGCATGTTCTAGATCTAAAGAAAAAATGATTTCAACAGGGCAGTTATGCGGTGAAGGTTGTGTGACAACTTTCACAGATAAAGCTTGGAAGGTCACCAAAGGAGCCCTGGTAATAGCAAAAGGCAAAAAGGTTGGTACATTGTATTTATGCAATGGTATTTCTAACTCTGTTAATGCTTTAACTTCCAAAGGAGCAGATGTAGCATTATGGCATCATAGGCTTGGACACGTGAGTGAAAAAGGGATGAAGATTCTTCACTCAAGGAATTTGTTGCCGGGTTTGAAGAATGTTGATTTGGACTTCTGTGAGAATTGCATTTATGGAAAACAGAAGAGAGTCAGATTTCTCAGAGTTGGGAAAGAAAAGAAGAATGAAAAATTAGAGCTTGTGCATATAGATGTATGGGGGTCTGCTCAGGTATCATCTCTCGGTGGCTCTCGTTATTATGTTACTTTTATTGATGATGCAACTAGAAAAACTTGGATTTATTGTATTAAGAATAAATCTGATGTATTTGATACTTTCAAGAAATGGAAAGCTTTGGTTGAGATTGAGGCAGGAAAGAAATTGAAGTGTCTTAGATCAGACAATGGAGGTGAATACTGCGGCAAAGAGTTTGATAGGTACTGTTTAGAGCATGAAATTCGTAGAGAGAAGATAGTTCCAAGAACACCACAAGAAAATGATGTGTCAGAAAGGATGAACACGACAATCATGGAGCGTGCAAGGTGCATGAGATTGCATGCACGATTGCCTTTATAGTTTTGGGCAGATGCTATAGATACTGCTGTTTATCTAATAATGAAAGGGCCTTCAAGTTCCTTGGATGGTGGTATTCCGAAGGAAGCATGGACAGGTAAAAAGGTAAACTACTCTTTTTCCAAGCCTTTTGGTTGTGAGGCCTTTGTCCATATTGATAAAGAAAATAGAACAAAGCTTGAGGAAAAGTCAAAGAAATGTACCTTTATTGGATATGGTGTTAATGATTTTGGTTATCGCTTATATGATTATCAAAATCACAAAATCATTAGGAGCAGAGATGTAATATTCAATGAAAAGGTCTTGTATAAGAATTAGTTGCAGGAAAAGAAACAGGGAAAAGAAAACAAAGAATACACAATGCTTGATGATATCACAGGAAAAGTGATGGTGCCTGAAAATCATAATGATCAACAACTAGAACAACAACGAAAACAAAAACAGGCACCTCAAACACCTGAAAGTGGTGTTATAATATCTACCAGGATAAGTAGACCCCTTGAACGATACTGTCCTTCATTATATTATGTATTGTTGACTGATTCTGGTGAACCAAAATGTTATGAAGAAGCAGTGTAGGTAGAAACCAAGAAGAAGTGGGAGAAAGCCATGAAAGAAGAGATGGAATCCTTAGCACATAACCAGAATTGGGAATTAGTCAGGTTGCCTACAGGTAAAACCACATTGTAGAAATGGGTTTACAGGCCGAAGGAAAAATATGGAGGAAAATAGAGGTACAAAGCTAGACTTGTGGTGACGGGGTTTGCACAGAAGAAAGGTATTGATTTTGATGAAATATTTTCTCCTGTTGTTAAAATGACTTCAATCAGAACTATTTTAAGTCTAGTAGCATCTGAAGATTTACATCTTGAGTAGTTAGATGTAAAGACAACCTTTCTCGATGGGGATTTGGAGGAAGAGATATATATGCAACAGCCACAAGGATATGTGGTAAAAGGGAAGGAGAAACTAGTGTGCAGGTTGAAGAAGAGCTTGTATGGCTTAAAGCAGGCTCCAAGGCAGTGGTATCTAAAATTTGACAGGTTTGTGTCTGAACAAGGCTATACTAGATGTCACTCTGACCATTGTGTTTATCTCAAAAGGAAAAATGATGGCAGCTATATTATATTGGTATTGTATGTAGATGACATGCTTGTTGTAGGTTCTAACATGCAGGAAATAAATGTGCTCAAAATAAAATTGGCAAATTCATTTGCAATGAAGGATTTGGGTGCTGCAAAACAAATCCTTGGTACGAGAATAACCTGAGACAGGAAGAATCACAAATTAACATTGTCTCAAAGTGAGTACATAGAAAAGGTGTTGAAAATATCTAATATGCACAATGCAAAACCAGTTAGTACACCTTTTTCTAGCCATTTCAAACTTAGTAAGGAGATGTGCCCAAAGACCCAAGAAGACATGGATTATTTGTCTAAAATTCCATATGCATTAGCAGTTGGAAGCTTAATGTATGCAATGGTTTGCACAAGGCCTGATATTTCACATGTAGTGGGAGTTGTAAGTAGGTACATGAACAATCTAGGAAAAGAACATTGGATGTGGTGAAGTGGATTCTTAGGTATTTGAGAGGTACCACAAATCAATCATTATGCTTTGGTGGTTCAAACATTTCTCTATAGGGATATGTTGATGCAGATATGGCAGGCGACAGAGATAATAGGAAGAGTACAACAGGGTATGTATTTATTGTAGGTGGAACAACTGTCACTTGGGTTTCAAAAATCGAAAGTGTTGTTTCACTCTCAACAACAGAAGTAGAGTATGTTGCTGCTATAGAGGCTAGTAAAGAAATGATTTGGTTACAAAGGTTTCTAGATGAATTGGGTAAAAAGTTGGAGTTGGGCAGGTTATACAGTGACAATCAGAGTGCCATACATCTTGCAAATAACTGTGCATTTCATTCCAAGACTAAACATATACAGCTCAAGTACCATTTCAAATGGTCAGCATTGGAAGATGGACAATTGAAGCTGGAAAATATACACACTAGCAAGAATCTTGCAAATATGTTAGCAAAAGTTGTAACCAGGGAGAAACTGAGAATATGCTCAGTTTCAATTGGTCTTCAAGTATGATGAAGAAGATGAGAAACAACCAGGTCCAAAGTGGAGTTATTTTCTAGCAAATGAAGTAGCGGTGGAGCTGCTATAATCAGTCTCCAAGTGGGAGATTGTTGGGTGTGGAATCTGATTATATTCTGTATTCAAAGGTTTCAGCCGAATGTATACCCCAAGAAGACTGTACCCCCCGAAGGGGTCCGGAGGGGCTAACCCCCCGGTTGGGGGTTTAGGGGCCAGCGGTCCCTCGACGGGGGTTTGGGGGTAGCACCCCTGAAGCTAAAAATAGATGTAAAATTGCCTTGTAAAAGTCTAGTAATTTCTAGTCAATCTGGGCTGTTCATTAGGCGGATGATCTGACGGTAGAAGTTATGTCTAATTTGGGGTTTTCTTCCCTAGAAGGCAACATTCACTATATATGAGGGAATTGTATTGCGTCTATGTAGATCGGTATTCTGAGTGAGGAAGAGAGAGGAGATTGAGAGCAAAGAGGGTGTTACAGTGGATCTGCTGTAGGTTGTATCTCTTTAGTTTGCTGGATAATATAATAAAAGAAGGACTAGCTGTTTCTCTGTGGATGTAGCCCAAACTGGGTGAACCACGTATATCTTTGTCTCTCTTGTTTTATGTTATTTCTGTGTTTATATTTCTGCAATATTTTATGTGTTCCATTGCTCTATAATATATATTTTTCTAACATTTATGATTTGAATTTATTAATAAAAAAATGGTTTGTGCACTATTGGGTGAATCATCTACTATTGGTTAGTATCCTGGATAGATTTGGAGCATCCAATCCACTTGTGTAACCATAAACTAAAAATTTCAACATACAATCCAAGTGTTGTCTAGATATTTGAAAAAAGCTCTAGATATATGTTAATGGGTTAGTGATAGCATGGAAAACATATTGATGCCCATATTAAAAAACCCAAGTGCCCAATTTTTTCTTAGTAAGGAACAACCAAGCAGACCAATGATTTATTCCAAGCACAAGCAATACAATAAATTTTACATTTTTCATAAAGTTCCCCCTTGGTACAAATGTCCTTTTTGAAATCTAATTTAGTTTTACTTAATTTATTATATTCTACACAAAACCCATGTCTTATATTCTTTTATTTCATCTTCATTGTTTTTTAAATTAAGTGGCAATACAAGCTCTAAAAGCAAGCTATTATAGAAATTTCAATAGCCAATTTGCATTCTAGCAACATTGAGCTACTACCATATTTTTGGAAACTACCAAGAAGACTATTAAAACCTCAAAGTTGTTAGGTAATAAAATTATATACATGCAATAATCACCAAAACATGGAGAATTAATGATTAAATGCCTCATGAATCTCACATGACATGAAGTCCTTATAAAGTCTGAAAATGTGGTAGTTTGAATAATGAATAAGTGGAGATGAAGGGGTAAGTTAGGAAAAAATAAGCTACATGGGATTGTAAACTTGTCAAAGCCAAATCCCGATTTCTTCCCCACACCCAAGTTATTGCATGTCCTCATGCAATAAGGACATTGATAGGATGTTGCTTGGATTATAAAGTGTGTTTGTTGTCTTCAATCCCCTGCATATCATAATTTCTTCTTTCTTGATTCCTTTGGAAAGGAAAATATGAATGATAAATATTATTAATGATCACAATAATGAGGTTTTCTTGTTCTTAGTGATGTAATTTAGATATGAGATAGGGATATTAGAGTGATGTTTTACATACATTTGTGATGTAAAAGTTAGATGTATAAGAGGTCCATTTTACACTTAGCTTCTATCACTACCAAAGGGATATGGATAAATGATGGATGGACAAAGATATGAAGAAATGGAATGATATGTAAGAGATTTAAATCTATGTATGAATTTCCATGTTACATGACTACCTAAACATAAAAATTTCTTACCTCACTCACCTTTTCCTTTGTCCTTTGTGATGCATGTTAAACTTGGTGCACTAGAGATTTTGTTGTCGTATCCTTACTAAATGAAGAGGATATTGTTGGAACATTTATGCTTTCACTAAGATATTCTAGACCAATGTTTGGAATACTGCAGGAAATATGATAACTGCTACTAGAATGTAATAAATATGGTTAAAGGTTGATTTGTTGCTAGGAATTTTGAAATGAGAGTTTGCTATAGGAATTTTCCTAGAGCTACAATATTTGATAATATCTGAATATCACTCATGTTTGCTAAAATAGGCTTTTGTACTCTATAAAATGAAGTTGAATGTCTATAATGGAGTTGGGCCAAAATAGATGAACAAGAAACTTGCTCTATAAAAGAAAGTATCTTATTGATATGTTGTTGAAGTTTTGTTCTGTTGAATGAGAAAAAATGGCTTAGATCATAAAATGAAAGACATTGCAACTGTAAAAGATATTTCCTAAATAAGTGGACTACTCAACTATCACATAATTGAAATTATACTTTCTTAAGACAATAATAGTTTCATTTTCTTAGTTGGATGAAAATGAAAGAAAGTTGATTTTATTTCCAAATCAATATTGGTAACACGAGGCATCCAAATGGGTTAGATTAACTAGGAGAATTGACTAATTTTAGAATTTGAAAAATATGTTGATAGATACTTTAACTTGAGATCCATGCCTTAGATGAGGATTATAGGTTTGGTTTGAATAACAAGGTGCTAGCAAAATTTCGTGTGAGAAGTGCTAGCCAAATTCCACATCTTAGGTGCTATTTGAAATTTTTGTTATAAGTGCTATAAATTCTATGTTATAGGTTGTACCATAATTCTATGTTGTAGGTGCTACCAAAACTTTATGTTGCAGGCACTGCTAGAATTATGTATATGATAATTACAAGAATTCTATGTTGTAGGCAATATCAAAATCTAATGTAAGCAATGCGACTAGATTTCCTGTAGCTTACTGCTACCATATTTTTGTAGTTTCTACTACCACAAATTTAAATGTTGCATCAACTATATGTTTTTAGTTTTTACCATTAAATTTCTCCTTGGAAGAATTTATTAGTGCTTTGACATGCTTCTATTAAAAACCAAATAATAAGAGAGATATTATCCTTTAAAATAATATTTTATCCACGTTGATGATGTGCATGATGGTTGACTTCCTATTATCGTACTATTGAAGGTAAATAATGATGCATACTTATTAAATGTATCAACTACTAAAATAAATGCTAAATAATAACCATGACTACAATGAAACCTTGTTGTAGGAAATGGGGCTACTACTTTGATGAGGACAACAATTTTAGAATTCTTTTTAGAAATAAAGATCATTAGAACAAATATCATTCCTTTCCGAGGTGACTGTCCTATTATGCTCTAAAATGAATTATTTTTCATAATTAATAGTCTAATTTGGTTTTCATCAATTCCTCTAGAGATGGGATCCTATAACAAAGCTTATATCTACAAGAATTGAGACAATGCCAAACATTTTAGGCAATTTAATTGCTTAAATTGAGGACATAAAATTATCAACTCGAGAGTTTGTATACTTATGAGATGTAAGCACTGTGAGTGTAGGGCCAAAGCACTTAGACTACTTCTTTCAAATTCAAAAGGGAATTAGATTAATAGTTCATTTCGAGAATTCAATATTGAACATTGAATGTTATGTACCCAGATCAAAATAACACAAAAACAAAAGAAGAGATAGATCAATGCCTTGATAATAAGCCACTTTGAGAGGGAAACCTCCTTTTACATGACATAAATGAATAATTTTTTGATGTTTAAAATGACAATACATCCTTGGTATATATAGGAATCTAAAGAGTAAAACTGTAATTATGGCCTACATAACAATAATAATGTAAGGGCACAAAAATAACAAGAGTGGGCTTCTATGGGGTAAAATAGTAACTATACAGGGGCTACATTAGTATTATAGGGACATAACATGTCCCTCTCCTTCAAAAAAGTGTTGTACTCAATGCTTGAGTAGTTTTAGATGCTTATGTATAAAATAATCATCTTCCCATGTGGAATCTTCAACAAGTAAGTTCTTCCACTTACTGAGATACTCAGAAATTGATCGATTTTGTAGTTGTAAGATTCTTGTTTCAATGATTGCTTCAGGCTCCAATGTGATTTTTCCTTCCTTGTCAAGTTCTGGAAATATGGTTTGAATTGGGAAATTGTCACATACAACCTACTTTAAACATGAAACATGGAAAAACAGGTGTACTCACGAACATGCATGAAAATTCAATTTGTATGCCATAGAAACAATCTTTTGCAACACCTTATAAGGGCCACAATACTTGGGTGGTAATTTATTATCCTTCTTAGCTTGCTTGAGGGACATTTATTGGTATAGTTTTAGCCATACAAATACCCAATTTCTCATGTAAAAAATTCTTGCACTGTGATGATGATCTGCTTGTTTCATTTGATTTTGTGCCATATTCAGGTTATCCTTTAAGAGTTGGAGAAATTGTTTATGATTCTCTATGTGCTCTTCCACTGCTTGAACCTTAGATTTGTTTATTAGAGACAATGTGATGGATGGTGGATGGTAGATCCATAAAGCACCATAAATGGGGTCATTTTTGTTGTGGAATCGAAGAAAGTGTTATAACACCATTCTGCACGAGGTAACCACTTGACCCATTGTGTTTGTTTATCATATACTAAGCAAAAAAGGTATTCTTCCAAACATTTGTTCACTATATCAGTTTTACCATCATATTGAGGATGATAAGATGATCTATGAACCAATTAAGTACCAAGACAAGAAAAAAATTTGTCCAAAAGTTTCCAGTGAAAATAGGATCTTTGTCATTTACAATAATCTTTGGGTTTCCATGTAGCTTTTGAACTATCTCTATGGATGCAATAACAACTATACTAGCTTTCAAAGGATGAGATAGTGCACAAAAGTGCACATACTTGGTATGCCTATCAACTACCACCATGATGACACTCTTTCCTTTGGACTTGGGTAGACCTATGATAAAATCCATTAAGACCTCCTCGCAACACTAACTTGGAATGACTAATGGTTGTTAAAGACCAAGGGTCTTAATTGTCTTGACTTTATTTTGTTGGGAAACCAAAAATTCTGCCACAAAAGTTTGAACATCAGTTTTAAGGCCATCCCAAAAAAAATCCTTCTTGACCCTGTGGTAAGTTTTTAAAACTACTAAATGCCCTCCTAAAGGAGAGATATGAAATTCAAAAAGAAACTTTTGTTTGAGTTAGGAGTTCTTACATAGATATAAGTGATCTTTGTACCATATCGAATCAAGTTTCTAGACAAATTTCTCATATGCACTAGGATCTTAGTGCAAATTTTGAATGAGTTTCCACACCTCTTCATTACTCTTCCAATCATCCCTTTCCTTAGTTATCTAATCAGGTTGGATAATAAAAATGGCATAAATAAATTCCTCCACATCTTCATCCTTTCTTGAGAGTGCATCAACAACAACATTTTACTTCCCTTTTTTGTAGATGATTTCAAAGTCATAACACAACATCTTTGTGACCCATTTTTTCTGTTCTTTTGAAGATAATCTTTGTTCCAAGAATTATTTAAGACTATCATGATATGTATCTACCTTGAAGTGTCTTCCAATTTCGTAAGGGTGCTATTGCTTCAGGGAACGTAGTATTTCCAATATTTCCTTCTCATAAATAGGTTTGTGTAAATTCTTTCCCTTGATTGAATGACTTTCAAAGGAAATGGCTATTCCTTCTTGTATTAATTCAACACCAATTCCAGTTCGCGAGGCATCTCATTCCACATTAAAGGTTTTTGTGAGGTTTGGTGTAGCTAAGACCAGAACTTGACACATTTCCTCTTTAAGATGTTCAAATGCCTTAGTTGCTTCTAAAGTCCAAGAAAATGCATCTTTCTTCAGTAATGTTGTTAGAGGTACTTCTATTTTCCCATAATTATTAACAACCTTGAGATAATATCCTGTCAACCTAAGGAAGCCTCGAAGATGCCTTTAGGTTGTGGGGATTTACCATTCCTTTATGTCTTTACTTTTTTTAGGGTCTACCTTAAATCCCTCATGATATACAATATGACCCAAATATTCCACCTCCTATACCCCGAAGAAATATTTGGAGGGGTTTGCATACAATTTTTTCTCCTCAAATAATTTCAGCAACCTATCAACATTTTGAACATGATCTTCCCAAGAATTGTTGTAGATATATCATCAAAAAAATTCTAGCATAAATTTTCTAAGGAAGGGTTTGAAAGTGGAATCATCAAACCTTGAAATGTGGAAGGTGCATTAATAAGGCCAAAAGGCATGACCAAAAATTCATAATGAACTTCACGAGTTCTGAATTTTGTTTTCAGAATGTCTTTTGTATTCATTCTAATTTGATGATATCTAGAACGAAGATCCAACTGGGTGAAGTAAATTGCTCCATGTAATTCATCCAATAATTCATAGTTGAAAGGAATAGGAAAATTATCTTTAATAGTGAGCCTTTTGAGCTCTCTATAATCTGGAAAGATATACCATGATCCATCCTTCTTGTGCAGCAATAATACCAAAGAAGAGAAAAAACTTTGGCTAGGTTGAATTATACCAACCTCTAGTAATCTTGCAACCAGATGCTCAATTTCACTCTTCTAAGCATATGGATATGTAAGGTATGATGTTTGGAGGAACAATTCCTAGAATCAAGTGAATAACACGATCATGATCTTAAATAGGTGGGAAACCTTTGGGAGTATCAAGTACCTTGGAATGATTGTCAAGGGCTCTTTGGAATTTTGGAGAAATGGATGACTTATATGTTTGAACATCTAGTGAGCCTAACTATGCATTCACACCTAGTTGTTCCTTGTTCAAAAGTTTTGTCATGCCATTAGAGATTATTATCTTACCAAGTCTCCCTACGATACCCCTTAATTCAAATTCCTTTCATTCCTAGAAAAATTTCAAGAAATATTCTTGAAATCTAAAAGCTATTATCCCCAAAGATTGTAACCATTGGACTCCTAATAAATTATCAACACTACCCATTGGAATGGAAATCATTGGATAATTCAATACATATTTCCCCATGGTTAGATTGATATTATGGAACTTCCCTACACAATTTATAGTTCCTCCATGTGCGACCATCACTTGAAACTTTGGTGCTGGATATATAAAGAAATTCAAACCCTTGGCTATCTTACAATGAATAAAATAATGGGTACTACATGAATCAATAAACACTATTACCTTTTTCTTCTTCATATATCCTTTTATATTGAGATTTTGAGGATTGGTAATTACAAGATATGGTTAGATTGCTTTCTTCTATTTCAACCCTTGGAGCTTTTTCCTAATGTAGATATTCTTCTTTTGATGTTTCTTATTCATTTTCTTCCTCCTCTTTCAGAATTTATGTAAATTAATTTCTTCTCAGCACACTTATGACCTTTATTGTATTTTATATCATAGCTGTAACAAAGCCCTTTTTCTCTTTTTTCCTCTAGCTGTTGTGATGTCAACCTTGTAGGTTATGGGAGGCTAGGAGTGATAACACTCACATGTTTAGAGTTGTGAGTGGTAGACCTCCTTGTTGCCATAATTTTTCTTTCAACATTTCTCAACACCCTGAATGCATTATCCAATGATTTAGGTTCCCAAAGGCGAACCTCATGTTGGGATGCTATTCCTTAATTCCCTATGAACACATCAATTAGATACTCTTATGAAATATCAATACCTTGATATTTAATCTTTTGAAGTTCTTAATGTGATTCGCGACTGAACCATTTGTTTGAGATTTATCAATTGTCTAAAGCAGAGGTTTTATTGTATCTCATAATGTGATATCAATTCCTACGTAAAAATTTTCTAAGTGATATCAATGTGTACCTTTGTTTTTATTTCAGATTATGGTTTTTTCAAATCAGCTGCCCAATTGTAGTATCCATGTTACCATATCCTTGCCATCAAACTTCTCAGATTATATAATTATATATATATATATATATATATATATATAGATATATAGAATTTTGTTGGTATTCAACCTATGTTGGAATATATAAAATCATGATTTATATTCCTTTGGTTTTCATCATGAGTTTCATGCAACACCTTATCACCACTGGAAGCCTTTCGTAGCAACTTTGTGACACCTTCATTCAAACCTTTAATGTCCCCTTTTATGTCTACTTTTAAATCACCCATCTTAAAATTCATCATCACTTCCATTTTATCTTTGGTTTCTTTTTGTGAGAGAGAAATTTGTTGCACTTAGTTCCTTAATTTTGATATATCATGTTGCATTCCTTCCTCTTCTTCATGCATCGCAGTAGAGCTTTTTGGGAGCTTAATGGGTGTAGGATTTTTTTTGTTTGGGAGGTATTTTGGAACAAAATAGTGATATCTATGCTTCAATATGACCTTTTATTCACTTCAAACTTATTTTTCAAACACAAATTATGAAAATTTAAAAATACACACCTCTTTTGTTTTTAAGAGCTCGGTTTTGGGCTTGTTGATCTAACTGAACTTGAAACTATTGTATACTTACCTTCCAAGGTTTGAAATTTCATCTTAAGGTATCTTGTTATGTATTCTTTCCAATCCCACAAGTTAGGATGAGATTAGATTCTTCAAGATAAAGTTATTCTTTCTCCCACGATAACTTGATTATGGACTAGTTCAATATAATGAATTTGTACGAGATGCCATGTGTCACTGTTTCAATCTTCTAACCTAAAACTTATACCTGAAAAACTAAAATCCATGAAAATTTAGTTAATTTTACACTTTAAATCCGATGCTTGAAGAGAAAGTTATGATTATTTTTTATGGGACACATATTTGAGATAGAATTTAAGAGTATTCAGAAACCATAACTTCCTTGGACCATATCTCCGAAAATATAGCGAACCAAGATCATAAACTTTGACATGATGTTCATCAAGATTTCTAATCGACGTGGTCAAAGTTTCACATTCTGAAACCTCACAGAATTTTTTTTTAGTGAAAATTCCAAGATGACTTGTTTGAAGCACCAAAACCCTAGGATCAAGAGCTATGATATCAAATTTTATGTACCAAGGTCAAATAACACAAAACCAGAAGAAGAGATAGATCAAAATCTTGATAATAAACCAATTTGAAGGGGAAGCCTCCTTTTACATCACATAAATGAACAATTCTTGGATGATTCAAATAACAAGGCCTCCTTGGTATGTATATGATTCTAAAGGGTAAAAATATAATTAGGGCCTACATAAAAATAATAATGTAAAGGAAACACAACAACAATAGTGTGATTTTATGGGGCACAACAATAACATTATAGGGCTGATACACTAGTATTATATGGACATAATGTTGAGGTTAATGTCATTTATTTCAATCAACAGTTCAAACAAATCTCATAACTCCATTAAGAATTTAAATCAAATAAATATGCAATCATAAATTAAAACCAAGAGATCTTATAACTGTAGGTCAAGGTCTTGTACCTTTTTCTTTCTAAATTTATTTGGGTTAACAACGTCTAATATTTTTGGTAACACACTAAACTCAGCCAATAACACATAGAACAAATTACATAGTATAAAGGAATAACTTTAGTAAAGCATAGATAAATTAACTTAGCAACTCAAGAAGGTAGTCAACCAATAAAAGAAATAAGAATGACTAAGTCATGCACATGTGAACTTACATGTAAAAGAAACTTAAGAAAATAGTCTATTGGGTAGTGTATAACAAAAAGAGGGGGCCCCACCTCCCTCAGAACACACTCCAAAGGAAGGCTACAACACTTTGTTAAGAATCACTCGGAAATAACTTCTTTATTAGCATTCAAAAATTACCACTATTATGTCATATATTACACACTTGAATGATTTTCTATTGATGAACTTCTGCCATGCTCTGAAGCACTATGTGAGTTTATTTTGTAGCCTACAATTTTTATGGAAACCAACTTGGGAGGTATTGCACCTCCGATCCCACCTCCGGTTCTAAAGATTAAAGCTTTCAATAATTTGGTAACTAATGGACTAAAATACCAAAAGGAAAAGCCCTCTTGCTTTGTCAAGAATCTCAATGAAATCCCTAAAGTAGAGGTTTTTTAGAAATTCCCATTGTAGATCACCTGGTAATGCAAAGTACTAAAGAAAAACACTTGATCTACTTCTACAAACAATTTAGCTAAAGATTAATCGAACATGAGCAACATCAACCAAGAAAAAATATAACTGAGAATGCAAAGTAGTCAACCATAACACAAAAGATATGTCACTGGGGAAAGCACCAGCCTAAAACCCCAACCCTGTATTATCATACAAGTGGAAATCTTGTTCAAGTTACGAAAAGAATAAACTCTCAAGCTATCCTACTCTCTCTGCATCAAACAATACTGCTCACAGACTCAATAGACATAGAATATATCTTCCTCAAGCCCTCCAAGCCTCCTATTTCCTTGTGCATTTTTGATTGGGGTCCAATGATGTCACATGTGTAAATTGGCCTCATCACACTCATTGTAACATGTGATCCAACTGCGCAATCCTTAAGGAATACTGTTCCTTCTGCATGCAAGGAATATTCACAATAGAATATTCTTGCAACTGATAGTACACTGTCCCTCCATCTGATCTCAACTGGGTCTTTGACCAAACTGACATGCATGAGTTAACCATGAGTGAATCTTCAGTTATCTGAAATACAGTAGTTACATGCATGCAAGCGTTAACTAACTGAACTCTCATTAATTTAACATACTATTAAATTAATCTAACTGGACTTGACTCATTTAATTGAGCCAACTAATTACAACTCAATATTACAACTCATCCTTATCTCTTTAACTGATGGGTAAATCCCTCAATCAAAGGAGAAACTATTGCATATCCTCACATAGACTTCATGTTCTTAATTCCTTAACTAATTAATGCAAGATGAATTAACTAATCAATTTACAAACAACTGTTAACATCAAATTCGAATTTTACTTCCTATTTTTAGTCCAGGCACTGACTAAAATAAGAAGGGATCCTGAAATGCTATTTTTAGAAAAGCTAGTTTTAGCACTTTCACTTTTCACCCATTTTTGCTAAGCTCCACAATGGATGAACTTCTATTTGTAGCCCGACTATTTATAGTAATGCTATTTTTAGCATTTTTTGTTTTTAGCATTTCTTGTTGCACATTTCAACACTCCCTCTCAACAAGAAAGAGATTATCAGTAACCCCGATCTTGTTTCTGTGGAACTCAAACTTGCATTTTGACAATGCTTTAGTCAAAACATATGCATCCTACTCCTTGATCGAAACATACTGCAACATCATGATCCTCTTGACCACACAGTCCCGTAGATGATGGTAATGGATATCTATATGCTTGGACCTGTCATAAAACACTGGATTCACAAAGAGTTTTATGCAACTCTGATTATCACAATAGATCACTGTAGGATCCATCATCTGACCAAACAATCCCACTAGAATCTTCCACACCCAGATGGCCTCACATGTTGCT
>APFE030465954.1:0-19780 GCA_000404065.3 Pinus taeda
GCACATGTGATGCGAAGCACCAGAATCTAACAGCCAACTATCTACACCCTGAGAGATATTACATTCAGGTGAAGTTTCATCTACCATACACAATTCTTCAGCAGATAAAACTTCATCAATCATACCTGAATCGACCTGATTCGCTTCGTTCTTCAGGTTTTCGGATTCCTTTAGTTTCCAACAGTCCTTCTTCAAGTGTCCAACTTTATTGCAGTTCCAACATTTCGCCTTACACTTCTTTCCTTTCGATTTCGATCTGGAAGTTCCCCTTGGTTTTTCTCCTCTTTCCTTTAAGCGTCCTCTAGCGACCATGGCTTCTGATGCAGCTGTTTCAGTGTTGGATTTCCTTCGTACTTCTTCAGACAGAAGCGCTCCGACGACTGATTCAAACTTCAAAGAATCAGCAGAGCTGAAACTGATTGAAGTTACGAAGTGATCCCATGATTCAGGCAGAGAACACAACCAGGTTATGGCTTTATCTTCTTCCTGTATTTTGACTTCCATATCTGTTAATTGACATATTAGTGTATTAAAAACATTCAAATGTTCTGCAACGTTTGAACCTTATTTCATTCTAAGGCTGTATAACTGTCTCTTCAGATAAATTATGTTTGTCAATGATTTTGTCATATAGAGGTTTTCAAGTTTTTCCCACAATCCTGACGCCGTAGTCTCTTCAACAATGTTGAATAGAACTTCATCCGCTAAACATAGCCGGATGGTACTGAGAGCTCGGGCATCCAAGTCCTCCCAGTCTGAAGTGGTCATGGTTGCAGGTTCTTTAGTCTCCCCATCCAATGCCTTATGCAACCCTTGTTGCACAAGCAGATCCTTAACCTTCAGTTTCCAAAGAGCAAAATTGCTCTTTCCGGTGAATTTCTCCACCTCGAATTTCGCATTCGACATCTTGGCCATTTATCCTTTCCTAGGGTTTCAGACTTTCTAGGGTTTTATATTCCTTTAGAAAACAAACTCCTTATTTCTCCAACAAAAAAAAACTTTGAATCTCTTCAATAAAAAAATTCTCTTTTCCTAAAAAACCTTGGAAAAATTCTTTTTTCTTCTCTTCAACAATTAAAAACTGTCTTCCTAAAACCCTGAAAATTTTTCCTTCTTGTTTCTTTCCTTAAAAAAAAATAAATCTGTCCTTTTTCCTTTCTTCTACCAAAAAAAATAAAAAATCTGCCTCTGCTTTCTGGAAAAAATGTTCTTGTTTGACTGCTTTTTAAAAAAAAATTCTGAGCAAAAAAAAAAATTCCTTAACAAATACCCTTCTCTGGCAAGGCAGCAGCAACAGCTCTTCACACACGGATGCAGCAGCAACAGGGGCCTTAGCAGCAACAGGGGCCTTCTCGGGCAACGCAACAGCAGCAGCACTTTACGCACGGATGAAGCAGCAACAGGGGCCTTCTCTAGGCACTCCACGCACAGCAAAAAAAAACGGCAGGCTCAGCAGCAACAGGGGCCTTCTCTGGGCACTCCACGCATAGAAAAAAAAAACGGCAGGCTCAGCAGCAACAGGGGCCTTCTCTGGGCACTCCACGCACAGCAAAAAAAAACGGCAGGCTCAGCAGCAACAGGGGCCTTCTCTGGGCACTCCACGCACAGAAAAAAAAAAACGGGAGGCTCCTTCACCGCTTCACGGACTTCAGCGGCTCTGATACCAATTATTGAAAACAGAGACAGATAAATAGACAATGAACAGATAAAGAAATAGTTACAGAACGCCAAGATATGGAAATAGCAAAATCTTTATTCGAATGGGGGAATACTCCACTCTGTTTGATTCACGTTCCATTACATTATTTATATCATATTACATAACTAAAAAACAGAACTGAAAACAGTTCCGCCAAACTAACTACGATACAGTTACATAACTAAATTCGTTGTTCGTTGTCACAAACTAACATTTACTCTGCAACGTCACCCCAAGGGGAAAATCGTGGAGGAAATATTGGTGGGCACCTCAAAACCAGTTTTATATAAATTCACTCCGCAACCTCAATAATGCATAAATCTCGGTGATCTTGTTGTGTTTTTCACTTGGAGTTTCAGCCTCAATTTACCAAGTGAATGTATTTCCTTATGTTTACCCATATAATATAAAGTGTGGCTTGTTTCCTTATGGTATTAATCTTTCACAAGTAGATTTACTGCAACCTCTTTTGTTTTCCTCTGTTTTGCTGTGCAAAATTTCTGTTTTTAATTAAGTCCCTCTGTGGTTGTGATATCCTCAGGGCAACTTATTTATGAGCTAGTTTAATTTGCCGCAACTGAATTTCTGAGTGAGACTCCTCTCCCCCCTAATTTGTTTTTAAGATGATATCGGGGCATGTTAAAATTTGTTAGTGTCAAAATAAGAATTTTTACTAGCAGTTAAAATTGTTTTAAGGGCACATTGTTTTTTAGCATATTTATTAACACGTAGAAAGTTTTTTCTTTCAATGAGAAATGGAAACATCAAGCACAAGCTTGACTAATCCTCAGATACCTCAGTTTAATGGAAAAAATTATGACTATTTGGCTATAACAATGAAGGACTTGTTTTCATCTCAAGACATTTGGGATTTGGTGGAGAATGGTTTTTAAGAACCAACAGATGTAGCTGCATACAATGCCTTATCTCAAGAAGAAATAGATTTGTTAAGGGACAACATGAAGCAAGATTCAAAATCCCTATTCTATATTTTCCAACCAGTTCATGATATTATTTTCCCAAGGGTTGCAACAACGATGAAGTCCAAGCAAGCATGAGACACCCTCTAGACAGCATACCAAGGCATGAGAAAAGTCAAGATAGCAAAACTGCAAATGTTGAGAATGGATTTTGAAACACTTTGTATGAAAGAGTCTGAGAATGTAGACTCGTTACACATGTAATTGGGTTGGTTACTCAAATAAGGACTTGTGGTGAGGCACGTGAGGAAAGGAGAATAGTTGAGAAACTTTTGAGAATTTTTCCAGCAAGGTTTGATGCCATTGTTGTGGCCATAGAAGAGACAAAGGATCTCGCACAATTCTGAGTAGATGAACTTCATACATCACTGATTTCTCATCAACATATACCGAATAGAGCAATAAGCTCCTCATTAGCGCATGCCTTCAAGACACAAGTTTTCTTTGGTCAAGGTCGAGGCACAACAATATCATATACTAAAGGAAGAGGAATAAGCCCACACAAAGGTGGAAGAAGTAGCCCTTCAAGCTCGAGTGGAAGGGGAAGCAATTAAAATCCAAGTCAAGGCCCAAGCAAAAATTAAGCACAAGGTCAGAGGTATGATGAATGTCAAGTTCAATGTCATTACTATAAGAAGTATAGTCATTATGCAAATGAATGTAGAAAGAAGCAATATGACATTAGTAACAACCCAAGTGTAAATTTCACAAAAGAAAATCAGAACCATGATAGCATGTTTTTAGCTTGTAATGTAGCACGAGAAAAACAAAGTGATATATGGTATCTACATTCAGGGTGTAGCAACCACATATTAGGGAACGTAGAAATGTTTTCCAAACTAGATGAAAATGTGAAATCTGAAGTGACATTAGGGACTGATAACAAAGTCTCTGTCATGGGAAAATGAAGAGTTAATATCGTAACAAAAAGGGGGAGAAGAAGTACAAATCAGATGTTTACTTTGTCCCCGGTCTGAATCATAACCTCATAAGCATTGGATAGCTCATGCAAAAGGGATACAATGTCTTCTTCAAAAATGATGTGTGCACAATTTTGGATAGGTCTCCAAGCAGAGAGTTGATTGCAAATGTTCAGATGACAAACAATATAATGTTTCCCCTAAAGATAAGATCAGTTTTGAAAGAAGAAGGTGCACAAGCACAACTATCAATGAACTCACAAGAAGATGGAAGAAAAGAGGTAGTTGTCACACAAGTAAACTATAAAGTAGAAGTTAAAGATGAGAATTGATTATGGCATTTGAGATTTGGTCATCTCAATATTGAAGGTTTGAATTTCCTACATAGGAAAGGCATGGTGAAGGGTTTGCCACTCATAGAAAAATCAAACAGCCTATGTGAAGGATGTATCTTGGGAAAACGACATAGAGAGACATTTCCAACAAGAATTTCAGTAAGGGCAAAGTCACCTTTCAAGATTGTCCATTCAGATTTATGTGGACCAACGCAGACACCATCAATTGGTGCCAGCCATTATCTATTGACCTTCATAGATGACTACACAAGGAAGACATGGGTCTATCTCCTAAAATAGAAAAATGAATTGTTTGAGTGTTTTCACCAATACATGGATCTTGTTGAGAAGCAAAGTGGACACTATAATCAAATTCCTTAGGACCGATACAGGTGGCTAATACATCTCAAATGATTTCCTACGTTTTTGTAGGGAACGTGGAATTCACAAGAAATTTACAACAAGATATACACCTCAGCAAAATGGTATGGAGGAAAGGAAGAATATGACCATTATTGAAATGGCGACGAGTATGTTGAAGGCAAAGCATTTTCCAAATTATTATTGGGCTAAAGCTATCGCTTGTGCAACAAATATCTTAAATAGATGTGCAACCAAAAGCTTCTAGAACATAGTTTCTGAAGAGTCATGGAGTGGAAGAAAGAATGATGTCACTCACGTGATATTTTTTGGATGTGTGGCATATGCACACGTCTCGGATGAGCTGAGGAAGAAGTTGGACAGAAAGGGATAAAATGCATATTTTTTGGATACAATGATGAATCCAAGGGATATAAGCTTTACAATCCATTAACCAAGAAGGTCATAATCAACAGAGATGTACAGTTCATAGAAGAGGAAGCATGGGATGGAAGTTTAAAGAAGACAGTCAATGTGAAAGCATGTATAACACATGAGGACAAAAATGAATTAACAACAACATGCAATTCCTCAACAGTGACTCCCTCTACTCCTATTTAAGCGTAACAAAGCAAGCAACAGGAAACACCATCAACAAATAATAGGACAGCGTCACAGAGTCAAGCAAGTGCTTCTCCAAGCACGCTGCAAAGCGTAACAACAAGTGACATGTCATGCCCATCTTCAACAAGCACAATAAGACCAAAATTCTAAAATTTAAATGAAATTTATGAGCAAGATGAAGTAGATAGCAACGCTGAATTCTATTCATTATTTTCTTTTTTTTGTCATGTAGATGACCCAATCCACTTTGAAGATGTAGTCAAAGAAGACACATGGGAGTTAGTGAACCTTCCGCAAGGAAAATAAGTCATTGGATTGAAGTGGGTCTATAAGACCAAGAGTCATGTCGATGAGAAGATTGAAAGGCACAAAGCAAGGCTAGTTGTCAAAGGATACAAATAGCAGCATGGAAGAGATTATGTGGAGATGTTCATGCCAGTTGTGAAGATGGAGATAGTGCGTATAGTTGTGGCGATTGTGCTACACAACACAAATGGAAAGTGTATCAAATGGAAGTAAAATCAACGTTATTGAATTGAGTGCTCAAAGAGGAAGTGTTTGTTGTGCAACCGCATGGTTATGAGGTAGAAGGAAAAGAAGAAAAAGTGTATCGGTTGAGGAAAGCTCTTTATGGGCTGAACGAAGCACCATGTGCATGGTACAAAATGATAGATGCCTACTTGTTCGACAATGGTTTCAACATGTGTAACAGTGAGCCTACCCTCTACATCAAAGAGATCAATGGTAAAATTCTTATTGTTGTCTTATATGTAGATGATTTGATTTTTACAAGTAGTGATGATTTCCTCATCGCTAATTTCAAAGAAGTCATGAAAAGTGAATTTGAAATGACTCACTTGGGGTTGATAAGATATTTTTTTTGGCATAGAAGTGAAGCAAACACAAAATGGCATCTTTATCTCTCAAGCAAAGTATGTGGCAGAAATTTGGAGATGTCTAAAATGTAGAACAAAAAGCCTACACCAACCCCAACTATCATGGAGTTGAAGTTAATCAAAGAATATTGCAGCAACAATTTCAATTCGACATTATACAAAAGTATGATAGGCTGTTTGATGTATTTGACCACCACTATGAAAGATATAATGTATGCAGTGAGTCTCGTGTCGAGGTTCATGGAGACACCCAAGGAGACGCATTAGCAAGAAGCGAAAAAGATTCTAAACTACATCAATGGGACAAAACAATATGGCATTTTGTACATAGCAATAGATGATTTCAGGTTGGTTGGTTACACAGACAGTGCTTGGGCAAGAAGTGTCGATGACAAAAAGAGCACACTAGGATATATTTTTCATTTGGGCTCTGGAGCCATTTCATGGGCCTTCAAGAAGCAGCCAATAATGTCATTGTCAACAACAGAAACTGAATATGTCTTCGCAACAACAACAATGTGTTAGGGAGTTTGGACGACAAGGATGTTGAGGAACATTCGCCATGATCAAGTGGGAACGACAACTATTTTCTGCAACAACACATCTACAATTGCATTATCAAAGAACCATGTTTTTCACAAGAGGACCAAGCATATTGATATTAAATATCATTTTATGAGAGAGCTGATTAACAATGATGAAATTGTATTGTAGCACTGCAAGTGATATGAACAGTTTGTTGATATTTTCACAAAGCCATTGGAACGTGGAAGTTTTGTTTATCAAAGAGATTGTTTGGTAATTGTTAATGGCGACAACTATAATTAAGTGGGAGTGTTGGAAATAATAATCCCAACCGCTGCCTTAAACACACTGGAAAACACCATGCTTACCCAGTCAATGACTGCACGGATGCAATTTTATTTGCAGGTGAAAGGACATAAGTCAGAGAAGAAGTACAACATTGACCATTCCACAACACATCACAGAAGTTAAGGCATTTAATGAAGTTTAGTAAATAAGTACGGACAAGCATTCACTTCGCCACTGTTGCCCACAGGTCACAACATCTGGAAGTTCAAAAAACCATTTACTATGTAAATTCGCCCACATCCATTTACCACGAGAATGTATTTCCTTGTTTTAAAGTATAATACAAAATGTTTCTTGTTACATTATGGTATTAATATTTCACAATTAAATTTATCACAATATCTTTTATTTTAATCTTTTTTTCCATGAGTAAAATTTTTGTTTTTAATTAATTCTTTATGTGGTTGCAATATTTTCGCTGCAACCTATGCAACCTATTTCTAAGCTAGTTGCAGCAATTGATTTCTGACATCCTTTGCCCTCGTAAATTTTTTCTAACACCCTACATTAAGAAAATAAAAATAGTTGTCTTACCTCCATGTCATCTTTTGTTGTATTAATATGTATATGATTGAATTAGGGAACCTCTCCTCATGCAAACACATGGCTGCCCCTCTGCAGGTTTTCTTGTTTGTTTGCTTTATCGTGCTTGATTGTTTCCTTGGAAATACTCAGACCACACTACCTTTATTTGTTTTTTTGTTTGATTGATTGACCCTATTCTCATTATTATAAAATAAAAAATAAAAAGTTTTTAAAATTAAATTAGGCTTTATATTTATTTCATTGTAAGTGTGTTAATAAAATTTTAACATTTTATTAACTAATTTTTAAATTATGTAAATCATTATTAATAATAATAAATAATAAGCATTGTGATTTTTTTTTATTGCAAATATGGGGATTTACCTCCTCTTGACCGTTATTAAGCGGATTTCAAATTATGACCAAAACTACGTCGGGTTTGATCCAAAATGTTAGGGTTCTCAAAATCACCATAAAGCGAAATTCTTTTGAAATTCTCACGTAAAGCGCATTTGAGACTAAGACCAAAAGCACATAGGGTTCGATCCAAAATTTTAGGGTTCTCGAAATGACTTGTAATCATTTTCTCTTGGATCATTTTTTCTTGGTTTTCCTCACTGAAAGAAGAGGGTAGAGGAAGACGATTGTAAATATCAAGTGGAAACTGAATAGGTTACATATATTCTGAGCAATGGAAGCATTGTTCTGTTTCTTTTTGGGATTTACTATGGCGTTGGTTCCTCCTACATATTTCTTCTTGTCCTTTTTTTCCCTTCCTGGCCAGGCTACAGGTTCAAGCCAGGACGCATGGTGAAGTCGCAGGCCGTGTCAAGTCATCCCAACCCGATGATTTTTTTTCATCGCCCAAGCCCCTCGCCATTCACCATTTAAATCCATAACACTAAAAATCTTCAGAGGATTCGAAACACTGAGCAGGACTGATTCGAAACACTGAAGACCTTCATTCCACTCAAAGAAAATATACACGGCATGTTGTTTTGGGCAGAGGGGTCGTCCCTTCGTGGGAGAAGCTTACTTCGTTAATGCAAGGTATTGTGCTCTGGGTATTTCCCCAGCTCAAACGAACTCTAAGGAATAAAGAAAGCATGAGAGAACAAACAAACAATACAACATCCAAAGGGGAAGCAATGTATTTTGACATAGAAGCATCCATGAGGGGTAGTGCCCTACTTGAAACATATAGACATGAATATAACATAAAATTGTCGGGAGGTAACACAACTCTTTTTCTTTTCTTCTCGGTGAAAGAATTGATATAGAAGAGAGTTAAACGACGCCAAGAACCATTTTGGTCCTTGCTGTGTAGAATCTTTCAATGGGATGGGAAAGCCTTGGTAGCCCAACTTGCTAAAGCAATCCATTCTCGCGAGGAAGAGAAGATGATTTGAGCTCGTTTATCCAGGTTCGACTCTCTGCAGGAAAGCATTCGCAACCATATTAAAAATATAGTATGTTGATCCAACGCCATAGTAAATCCTGAAAAGAAACAGAACTATACTTCCATGGCTTAGAACCTACTGACTTGCTTCTATTGCAGATTTATAACGGCTCTTCTCTACTCATTTCCTCGTGATGCAGGAGCATCCAGCTCACCGTAATTGGGCAGAAAGAACTCCAACCAGGTTCAACAACTAGTGATCGAATGAACTGTTAAATTCTTATGGGAATAATTTTTCTTTTTATTTTATTTTACAAAATCAGCAAAAGTTAGATACCTCTTTTATTTTTCAGTTTAGGATTGTTGTAGTCTCAATTGTTAATTAGAGAGTAGTATGTGTAATTAGGGAAAATAACAATCAAATGTTCCTACAAGTCTTGAAATACCAAATGGGTATAGCTATTGATAGAAGTAGAAATTATGTAACCATATTCTGTAACAGTTAAACTAACTGTAAGCATCAACTGAAAATAGAGGGCTATAAAGCCAAAACAAATGTAACAGAATGGGGTTCAGTTCAGGAGAGGAAAGTTGAGTCAATTCAGAAGGAAAAGAAATAGAAAAGACCAAGCATTCAAAAACAGAGAAGCTATTGTCCATCTAAATTATTTGTATCAGTATTTGTTTAACATTCATTTATGTTTTCACCATCTAACGAGCTACTGTATGATCATTATTTATTACATTGTCATGGCTACTGTGTAAACATTATTCACAGTCAAATATAAATCAAATAGACAGAATCTTAATGAATTCAAAGTTACCAAATTAACCGTCATCTACTTATTTTATGCACGCGGTGAAGCAACAGTTCCAATTCATAAATTTCAGTTAACAATGACCGAGAATACAACCAACCACGTTTACAAGCTTTCCAACGTTCGAATGCACAAAAGGACAAACGATAACCGAAGCCAAATATGCAGAGGTAACAAAACAACCATACACTCTCTTTTATATTCAAATTTCATTTCAATTGTCGAAGAACAAAATCTACAGCATTATTGGTAGAGCCGAGCCATATTACGGAGGACAAAGACCATTAAAGATACAAATAGAGCCGAACACGACTGAAGGTCAAAAAGCCATGCTAAATCGAAAAACCCTGAGTTAGTGTTTGTACCAAACAAACAACCAGAGGCCACACAAAACTCTCATACATCCCACACAGAGTCGACAAAATTAAATCACAGTCGAATAGCATATACAGTGACTAAATAACCAGACCAGGAGACGGGTCGTCCTCAGAAACCAACAATTACAGACAGAGAATGAAGTTTCAGGCCTACGCAGGAGACGAACAACCAAAATAGCCAAGTGTAGGAGGAAACGCCGCCCAGGTCACAAATAAAGACCTGTAAGGAGCCAAACGCGAAGCATTAACGAGTATGGTGAAAGAAAAGCTCAGGTGAGACAAAACCCTATAAGAACTAACCTTTCGAAAAAGGATTTCTTACCTAGAGAGCGCGGCCAGCCACCATAGCATGTCAAGCGAACGAAACTGAGCAACTGTAGAGAAATGGAATGAGTTGGGTTAGACACAGAACTAGAAGGAGAGTAAAATTGCAGCATGGAAGGGTTACCTTACCTGTGTTAAACAGAGGACGCGTGCCTGAGAAGCCCTGTGCTTCCAACCAAGACCAGTGTCGTATTGTGAGAAGGCGGGTAACCACAAACAAATACCAACAAACAGAATTTGGAACAGAAACCTCAGAGAACCAGAAAGGCACACAGTAATCACACAGTGAAAGCCATTAACAGCGAACAGAGGGATTGAGTTCAGACCACAGCCTAAATACAACCAACAGGTGCCATAACCACAGCTAGAAGCAAGTAAATTAACCAGAAACCCATGCATACAAGAACCAACGAAGTAGCAGAGTAACTTACCAAAATCGAGCACGGAACCAGGCCGAATAACCTCCACAGTCAAACAAATTTTCCATAAAACGAACGAACAGGTCAACCAGAGGTGGAACTAAGTTTTCAGACAGCATCCAGAGCTAGCAAAACCACGACATATTACATACAAAGTTTCTTTGCAGAGCCAATAAACCACAATATAACCCATCCACAGTTTCATTGCAGAACTAACAAACCCTCGACGGCAGTAGAACAAAAGCCCAAGGAACAATCGAGAGAATACAATAAAGTTAGGGTTAAGGTGTAATTGGAGGCAGGGTATTGCCATTAACTTCTGCACTTACTATCCCAGCTACCACCGTCACCAAGAACCGTGGGCAAAGATATTTTGTCTGCCACGTAATCGATCCGGGTGTTTAATAAAGCATAAAGCGTTGCCAAGTGGGCTGGGTCCCATCACAGTGGTATCAGAGTAGTTTGAGTTGAAGAGGTTTGGGAGAAATGGATACTGGTAGACGACGATGAGGCTGAGGTGCTTGTAGAATGGCAGATGAGGCATTACGAGAAGAACTTAGAGTTCTTACTGCTCAACTAGAAGCAGTAGAGGCAGGAAGGAGAAGAGATCCAGAATTGGGTGATGTGAGTGAAGAAGAAGTGGAAGTGGCAGCAGATGGGCCTGAAGGTGACTCACCAGAAGTGAAGTTATTGAAGTTTGTATTATTTTCAAACAGCAGACCAAAACCAGAACTACGAACTTACGATGGCAGTTTATCTATTGACGTTGTGTTAGATTGGATTAGCGAGATGGAAAAGTATTTTGAATGCGAGGAAGTTAGTGAATACCGTAGGGTCAAGATTGCAACAACAAAGCTGAAAGGACACGCAGCCCTGTGGTGGGACAGTGTCCAGAACGAGAGAAAGAGGTTGAACAAACCACCGATAAAAACTTGGACAAGGATGGTAGCTAAATTGAAGGGCAAATTTATGCCAAGAGATTATCAAATCGCGTTACATAGATAGGTACAGAATTTCAGACAGAGGGGACTGACCGTGAAAGAGTATATAGAGGAATTTTATCAAGTAAATTTCTGAGCTGGATACACAGAGGATACGGCAGAAAGGACAACCAGATATGTAAGTGGGCTGAGGATGGATATTTTGGATGAAATAAGCATTTTGTCTCCAAACAATACTAAGGAGGCATACTAGAGTGCAATCAAAGCAGAGGAGGAACTTAACTGAAGGCAGAATGCCCGGAGAGGACGAGGGTCTACCAGAGGAAGAGGCCAGTCCTATGGCAGGGGCCAAACTTCCAGCAACAATGAGGAAGCCAGCAGTTCAAGGACTTCAGGAACAGAAGAAGAGGGAGATGGAACGAGAGGTGGCAGATCGTTCCAACGCGGTAGAGGAAATGGCCGTGGAAGGGGAACTGGTTATCGGTGCTATAGATGCCACAAGTGGGGGCACCACTCGTTTGAGTGCCCAGAAACAGATTCAACTGGACAGCGAGGCGCATATGTGGCGCAACCGAAGGAAGCAACACCACCCCCTCAAGAGGCAGAAAATGCCACAGAAACAGGAGAAGCTTTAGTGTTGCATAAGGTGTTGTTGAAACCAGTTGATGAGAGTGTCGAATAGACGCAGTGGAAAGCTCTATTCAGGACAATTTGTAAATCGTAGGGTAAGTGTTGTAAAATGATAATCGACAGCGGAAGTACGGATAATTTAGTGTCCACCGAAATGGTGGAGAAGTTGGGACTAAAGCGTTTGAAACACTCCAATCCGTATCCAATTTCATGGCTACAAAAGGGGCACCAGTTGCTGGTGGATGAACAAAGTGAAGTTGAATTTCAGATAGGACGATACAAGGATAAAATCATTTGCGACATTATGCCGATGGACGTATGTCACATCTTATTGGGCAGACCTTGGCAATATGATAGAAAAGTGAGACACGATGGAGTATTGAACTGTTATAAGTTCGAAAAAGATGGGGTTAGGCATACCCTTGTGCCTATCAGGTAAGAGAAGGAAACAACTGAAATAAATGAAACTAAGGCATTGCTAATGAGTGGAAAACATTTTTTAAGGCAGGTTGAGAACAATGAAATAAGTTATGTTGTAGTTAAGAAGACAAGGACAGTTCTATTGCATATAGAAATCACAGATTTACCTATAGAAATACAACAAATGTTGGGATAATTTACAGATATAGTAGTGGATGACTTACCAAATAAGGTAGCTTATCGAATGAGCCCCAAGGATAATGAAGAAATCAGAAAATAGGTGTAGGAGCTATTGGACAAAGGATTGATCAGAGAGAGTCTGAGCCCATGTGATGTACCAACAGTTCTCGCCCCCAAAAAGGGAGGAGAATGGCGGATGTGCACCGATTCCATGGCCATCAATAAAATCACCATCCGGTACAGATTCCCGTTACCGCATATGGATGATATGATGGACTGTTTGAGTGGGGCAGCTTACTTCTCTAAAATAGACTTAAAAAGCGGATATGATCAGATTCAGATACGTGAGGGAGACGAGTGGAAGACAGCTTTTAAAACAAATGAAGGATTATATGAATGGTTGGTCATGTCGTTTGGGTTGAGCAATGCACCCAGCACATTCATGATACTCATGAATGAGATGCTAAAGGAATATATTGGGAAGCTCGTAATTGTTTATTTGGATGACATTCTTATTTTTAGCAAGACACGAGAAGAACACTTCTAGCATGTGCGCAAAGTGTTGGAAAAGCTACAACAAAACAAGTTATTGATAAATCTGAAGAAATGTACGTTTCTGCAGAAAGAGTTAATTTATCCAGGATTTGTGATAGCAGAAAATGAATTGAAGATGGATCCGAAAAAGGTAACCGCAATAATAAATTAGCCGTCACCGAAGAATTTGTTCGAGGTACGTAGTTTCCATGGATTAGCAAGTTTCTACAGGAAGTTTATTAAAAATTTCAGCGGAATTTGTGCTCCTATGTTGGAGACCATCAAAAAGGCCAGCCAACCTTTTCGATGGACAAAAGCAGCAGAAAAAAGTTTTCAGCTATTGAAAAAAAAATAACAGAAAGACCGATTCTCAAGCTACTAGATTTTTAAAAATTATTTTAGGTTTGTTGTGATACTAGTGGGACAGCAATCGGGGCTGTACTCAGTCAAGAGGACAGACCTGTAGCTTTTTTCAGTGAAAATTTGAATGAGAGTAGGCAGAAGTACTCCTCATATGACAAGGAATTTTACGCAGTGGTACAGGCTCTAAGGCACTGGAGGCATTATCTTTTAGGGAACGAGTTCGTGCTGTTTTCAGATAATTCTGCATTACAATATGTAATGCAGCAACACAAACTTAATCATAAACATGCCAAATGGGTAGAGTACTTATAGAGTTTTAATTTTGTGCTGAAACATATCAGTGGACAAGCAAATAAGGTGGCCGACGCATTGAGCAGAAAAGCCCTACTTTTACAGGAAAGCACTGTACAGGTTTTGGGTTTTGAACATTTGCGAGATCTTTATAAGACAGACACAGATTTAAGAGAAGCCTATGAGGCGTGCCAAAACCCTTTGATAAGGGGAAATAGTCCTTGGTTGGACTACAACATACAAGAGAAATTTCTTTTTAAGGGAGGACAATTGTGTATCCCCAGTTGTTCTATGAGGGAGAATATTATTCCTGAAAAACACAGTGGGGGTTTGCCTGGACACTTCGGTATAGACAAGACCTTGGAGAAACTTAGTCATTTTTATTTTTGGCCAAGAATGCGACGAGACGTACAACGTTTTGTGGCTAAGTGTAAGGTGTGTCAATTAGCAAAGGGACATAGCCAGAACACAGGATTGTATACGCCATTGCCTATTCCAGGCAGACCTTGGGATTCAGTGAGTTTAGATTTTGTTTTGGGACTGCCAAAAATGCAGAAAGGTTATGATTCGGTGATGGTAGTGGTGGATCGTTTCTCAAAAATGGCACATTTTGTACCCTGCCGGAAAACTAGTGACGCCACTCACGTGGCCCACTTGTTTTTTAATGAGATTGTCAGATTACACGGGTTGCCAACAACCATCCTATCAGACAGAGACGTGAACTTCACGGGACATTTTTGGCGTACCTTATGGAAAAAAATGAACACCCAATTAAGCTACAGTTCTTCTTATCACCCGCAAACCTACAGGCAGACAGAGGTTGTGAACAGAAGTCTGGGAAATCTGTTACGCAGCTTAGTCGGAGAGAATTCTCGAATGTGGGACCGAGTGCTAGCACAAGCAGAGTTTGCTTACAACGATTCGCCGAATCGTAGCACGGGTCTCAGTCCCTTTCAGATCCTATATAGCGTGCACCCTCGTGGAGTGCATGAACTTCGGGATCTTGGTTTACAGGAACGACAGAGTGCAGATGGAGAGGATTTTGCTAATGCAATGAGGGATTTACACGAACAAGTGAAGGCAAAATTACAGGACAGCAGCTCGAAGTATAAGGAACACACAGATTTAAGAAGAAGAGAAGTTCATTTTGAGGTAGGGGACAAAGTTCTGGTACACCTGCGTAAGGAACGTTTCCCTAAGGGTACGTACAATAAACTGAAGTACAAGAAGATAGGGCCTTGTAAGATCTTGCGAAAGTTTTCAGCGAATGCCTACGAAATACAACTACCACCTGGAGTAGGCATATCACCTATCTTCAATGTGGCAGATTTGTTTCCGTATATAGGCGATCTGTTGGAGGAAAAGAAGGATGAACCCAGACAATCCACGCGGAACACCCAGGAAGACAGAGAAACATGGAAAAGACATATGCCTTATGTCCAACCCCCTGAGATCGAAGGCATCCTCGAAACTCAGGTAGTTAGGCGTACTCGGCGAAAAAATTATTTTCAGTACCTGGTCAAGTGGAAGAACCATCCGATTGAGGACAGCTCATGGCTTGACGCCAGGCAGATTGAGCGAACAGGAACATCGGTAGAGGAGCTCATGAACCGGAGTCATGATCTCTTTTCACCCTAGGAGCCTGATGCAGGAGCATCCAGCTCACCGTAATTGGGCAGAAAGAACTCCGACCAGGTTCAACAGCTAGTGATCGAATGAATTGTTAAATTCTTATGGGAATAATTTTTCTTTTTATTTTATTTTACAAAATCAGCAAAAGTTAGATACCTCTTTTATTTTCCAGTTTAGGATTGCTGTAGTCTCAATTGTTAATTAGAGAGTAGTCCGTGTAATTAGGGAAAATAACAATCAACTGTTCCTACAAGTCTTGAAATACCAAATGGGTATAGTTATTGATAGAAGTAGAAATTATGTAACCATATTCTGTAACAGTTAAACTAAATGTAAGCATCAACTGAAAACAGAGGGCTATAAAGCCAAAACAAATGTAACAGAATGGGGTTCAGTTCAGGAGAGGAAAGTTGAGTCAATTTAGAAGGAAAAGAAATAGAAAAGACCAAGAATTCAAAAACAGAGAAGCTATTGCCCATCTAAATTATCTGTATCAGTATTTGTTTAACATTCATTTATGTTTTCACCATCTAACGACCTACTGTATCATCATTATTTATTACATTGTCATGGCTACTATGTAAACATTATTCACAGTCGAATATAAATCGAATAGACAGAATCTTAATGAATTCAAAGTTACAAAATTAACAGTCATCTACTTATTTTACACACGCGGTGAAGCAACAGTTCCAATTCATAAAGTTCAGTTAACAACAACCGAGAATACAACCAACCACGTTTACAAGCTTTCCAACGTTCGAATGCAAAAAAGGACAAATGATAACCAAAGCCGAATATGCAGAGGTAACAAAACAACCACACACTCTCTTTTATATTCAAATTTCATTTCAATTGTCGAAGAAAAAAATCTACAACATTATTGGTAGAGCCGAGCCATATTACGGAGGACAGAGACCATTAAAGATACAAGTAGAGCCAAAAACGACTGAAGGTCGAAAACCCATGCCAAATCGAAAAACTCTGAGTTAGGGTTTGTACCAAACAAATAACCAGAGGCCACACAAAACTCTCATACATCCCACACAGAGTCGACGAAATTAAATCACAGTCGAATAGCATATACAGTGACTAAATAACCAGACCAGGAGACGGGTCGTCCTCAGAAACCAACAATTACAGACAGAGAATGAAGTTTCAGGCCTACCTAGGAGACGAACAACCAAAATAGCCAAGCGTAGGAGGACACGCCGCCCAGGTCACCAATAATGACCTGTAAAGAGCCAAACGCGAAGCATTAACGAGTATGGTGAAAGAAAAGCTCAGGTGAGAGAAAACCATGTAAGAGCTAACTTTTCGAAAAAGGATTTCTTACCTAGAGAGCGCGGCCAGCCACCATAGCGTGTCAAACGAACGAAACTGAGCAACTGTAGAGAAAAGGAATGGGTTGGGTTAGACCCAAAACTAGAAGGAGAGTAAAATTGCAGCATGGAAGGGTTACCTTACCTGTGTTAAACCGAGGACGCATGCCTGAGAAGCCCTGTGCTTCCAACCAAGACCAATGTTGTATTGTGAGAAGGCGGATAACCACAAACAGATACCAACAAACAAAATTTGGAACAGAAACCTCAGAGAACCAGAAAGGCACACAGTAATCACACAGTGAAAGCCATTAATAGCGAACAAAGGGATTGAGTTCAGACCACAGCCTAAATACAACCAACAGGCGCCATAACCATAGCTAGAAGCAAGTAAATTAACCAGCAACCCACGCATACAAGAACCAACGAAGTAGCAGAGTAACTTACCAAAATCGAGCACGGAACCAGGCAGAATAACCTTCACAGTCAAACAAATTTTTCATAAAACGAACGAACAAGTCAACCAGAGGTGGAACTAAGTTTTCAGAAAGCATCCATAGCCAGCAAAACCACGGCATATTACATACAAAGTTTCGCTGCAGAGCCAATAAACCACAGTATAACGCATCCACATTTTCATTGCAGAACTAACAAACCCTCGACGGCAGCAGAACAAAAGCCCAAGGAACAATCGAGAGAATACAATAAAGTTAGGGTTAAGGTGTAATTCGAGGCAGGGTACTGCCATTAACTTCTGCATTTGCTATCCCAGCTACCACCGTCACAAAGAACCGCGAGCAAAGATATTTCGTCTGCCACGTAATCGATCCGGGTGTTTAATAAAACATAAAGCGTTGCCAAGTGGACTGGGTCCCATGACCTCGACTGAGAAAATCCAACAGTGAATGATCACAAGTCGAGTAATTTCGACAACAGTAATTTTGAATCGAATCTTTATATACTCTTTAACTCCCAACATTATGTTTCCTCGAGATTGGTTTCCTTTTGATTTGAAATCAATTTTAGGTGAGAATTTGAAACTATATTGAAAGTTAATAACGGTCAAGTGGACATAATTCCTAAATCTTGAATGACTATTGCTTTCTAAAGGTAAACATCCTTTTTACATTATTATAAATCTTGTTGGAGTTTTATCGACAAAGTTCGTATAATATAAATATAAATGAAAATTTTGACATTCGAGAAATTTTTACAATAATAACATATTAAAATAGATTAGCTTTCATGATTATAAAGCTTAAAATGATCTTTTAATAAAAAATAGTATTGAATCTAATAATAGTGATGATGTTGTGCACTTTATAAAGAAAGAGGGTATCAAAGTGTTTCTTCAAATCTTAAATGAAAAATGTGAAATGATTGTCAAATTTTATAATGTAGCCTGTTATCAGCAAATTACAAACTAAGAGATATCACATAATTACAAACTAAGAGATATGTTACCGTTTGAGTAGGGAGAGAAATGAATTTTTTTTGGTTTTATTTTTTATTTCTTCGGATAGTTTAGTTTTTGGGAAAGTGATTTTTATTTTTTATTTTTGATGACTTTTTAATTTATTTTTTTAAGATTTCAACTTAATGGAGAACTCATATAAATTAGTTGATATATATCCCGTACTTATTTTCTTATACCATAAAAGTATTTATTTTCTCATACAATAAAAATATAATACATGTCAATATTATTTTCAAAGTATGGAAAGAAAATGAAAAAGGAAAAATTAAAAACTTAATACCAGTAATATGTTTTGATGAAGATTTTAGGCGAAAAGAATTGTAATTCAAGAATGTATATAAAATTAATGTTGAACCAGAATTTAAATTTATTATAATAAGTTAGTCATTTGATTAAATATTATATTTATATTATGAGTTGAAAATATTTAATAAAAGTAATGAGAATGAATTGATACTCTGGGATGCTGTAGAGATCATAAAGTTGTTAAATATTTATGGTTCTTTTTTATTTTTAAATTTATATTAAATGTTTAAATAATAAACGTTGCGAAAAAGAAATTCATTGAAAATCTGATCGTTATTAACTTAAAAGATGTTTCCAAAAGTAAATCATGCGGAAAATAATGAGATGGTATTTTAAATCAGATTCCAAAAGAACATAGGGTTCGATCCAAATTTTAGGGCTCTTGAAATGACCTGTGATGATTTGTTCTCGGTTTCTCCTCACTGCAAGAACAAGGTCGAGGAGGACAGCTAAAAATCACGAGTGGAAACTGAATAGGTTACATTTATTCCAAGCAATGGAAGCATTGTTCTATTTCTTTTGAAGACTATGGCGCCAGCTCCTTGTTCATTTTTTATAATAAGATTAGGTTTGCTTTCCTGCAAAGAGTTGACCGCCGAGAAGCGGGCTACTATACTTATCTGTACTCATCTTCTTTGCTGGTTGACAACGACTTGCTCTAGCAACTTGGGCCACCAAGGCTTTTCCATTCATTGAAGGTGTCTACACAGCAAGGACGATTGACCTCAATGGTCCCTTACCTCTTTAACTCTTTTCTATATCAATTCGTGCTCACAGAAAAAAAGTAATAGAGTTGTGATACCTCGATGTAACCTTATGCTCTTTTAATATATATATGATAAAATTAGGGCACTGTTCTTGACCGTTATTAACTTCAAAATTTGTTCCCAACTTCTCACCTAAAAAAGATTTGAAATTAAAAATAAATCATTAGGATAAATAATGTTATCAGATTCTAAATTAGACTCCAAAAGCACATATGTTTCGATCCAAAATTTTAGGGTTTTCGAAATGAATTGTAATCTATTCTGAACAATGAAAGCATTGTTCTGTTTCTTCTAAGGATTTACCATGCCGTGGGTTCCTCGTACACATTTTTATAATATGGTTTCGGTTTGCTTTCCTGCAGAGAGTT
>APFE030465956.1:0-16442 GCA_000404065.3 Pinus taeda
AAATAATTATTAAATTCATTGAAATAGAATTTTCTAGATTTAGTTATTCCTAAGAGCTAGTTCGTAACTAAACTCTTAATATTTTAACATTTTAATATTATATACATAATTACTAAATTCATTAAAATAGAATATTCTAAATTTAGTTATTCATAGCACCTAATTTTTAGCAAAATTTAAAACAAAATTTTTCTTACCTTAATAACTAATTTTGTAGCGACTAACTTTGGGCAATGATGCATCCATGCTATTTATTCCCACATATCGATTGATTTCTCACTTTCTCATGAGGATGAACCACATTATTTGGTTTGAATCGTTGACCAAATCCTAATAATGTGATTAATCTATGTTATGGAACAATCTCACAAAAAGATAGAAAAGATAGATCAATGGCTTAGAGATAAGCCTCTTCGAGGGGGCAACCTCCTTTCTACATTACACAAATGAACAATTCTTGGATGATACAAATGACAAGAGCTCCTTTCTATATATAGGAGTCTAAGGGGTCATAATATAATCAAAGTCAAGATAACAATAATAATATAAGGGCACAATAATAACAATAGTGGGCTTCTATGGGGCACAATAATAACAATATGGGGACTACATGGGCACAAAAATATAATAAGGGGGTTGTAATAAAAACAATAATGGGTTACACTCGTAGTATAGGGACCTAACATGCCCCTCTCCTTAAAAAAGGGTTGTCTTCAACACTTGAGTGCTCCCCAAACCATCTTCCATGTATCTTTAATGAATATTGTTCTTAAACCTACATCATGCAACTTTCTTACACAAATCAAATTTCTAGCCAATGGAAAAATATGCAGAACACTTGGAAGTGTTCTAATCCTTCCACCTTGAAACTTCAACATGTATTTTCAGTGACCCACGATTCTAGCCATCATCTCATCCGCTAAGAACACATCACCATAATCATATTGCTCGTACTCGCAAAACCACTCTGTGTGGGGAGTGAAGTGAAAGGATGCACCTGCGTCAATCAACCATGCCTCATGATCTACATGTGTACATGAAGAAGATGCCAAGTACACATCCCCACCTTCATCTGAGGGGGTTTTTGCCTCTGCAAAAGGAGCATCATCACATCGCTTTCCCTTCTAAGGAGCTTTAGCTTTACAGTCCCCTTTGAAGTGTCCTTCCTTTCCGCATTTCCAACACACCTTTAAAGACTTTTCTTGAGATTTAGATCTCCCTGTAGATTTGGATCTCCCACTCGAGGACTCATTTTTGTTTCTGTTTTGCGACAAACCTCGTACAGACAAGGCATCAACATTTTGGCCCTCCATATTTTTCTGTCTCATCTCCCCCGATAGCAAGGATGAGACTACTTCATCAAACTGCAAGGTAGATGCATTGATACTTATTGCAACAATGATAAAATCCCACGAATTGGGTAGAGAACAAAAAAAATTGTTGCATTTATATTCATCTAAAATTTTAATATCAACAGATAATAACTTGCTTACCAAAATATTAAAGTCATTCATATTCTTTGTCACTGAGTCTCCATCTTTCATCCTCACGTTTTACAACTTTTTCCATAGGAACAGTTTATTGACTAGAGACTTATATTGGTACAAACTCCCTAACTTGTCGCACAAAGCCTTCATCGAAGCTTCCCCTCATGTATTAGCAATACTGAATTTGAGTAAAACAATCGTATTTTGCTCGTTGCCTTCCCATTCAACTTCGTTGAGTCTTCATCTGACATTGTTGTTGGTTTACTACCTAAATCTACTGTGATCCATTGGTCTTTATCCACCAACACATCCTCGAGCTCAAGTGTCAACAACTCAAAACTATCACCAATAAATTTGTCAATCCCTATCTTTCCACTACTCGCCATATTATTTCACCACTCATGATATTTTCAGGCCAAGATGTAGATATTTGTGAAGACTCTTAAAGTGAGGAAGATCTTCCTCAATGTTGAAAGTAGTGATACCATTGATAATGTGAAGAGAAAAATCCAGGTATTGGAATCATGTTTTATCCCAATTAGGTTTATGTTTTGTTTTTTCTAGTTGTTTGATGCGAGTGGGGCTTTCTATGACAAAATTGTAGAACTTAGTTTTTGTTCTCAAATTTTTTGTTATATGTGGGATTTTTCTTTTACTGATGGATTTTGGTTATGAATGGATTCATTTATGATTTTCTTTCTAGTCTCAGTGGTTTTGTTCTAGGCATTCATCCCATGTTGTTGTCGTTTTATCTTGTTTATTGTGGGTTTTTGTTGTGTCATGTGAGCTTTGTGTATGCATACTTTTCCTTCACTTTTGATTGTGCAACTATGTTTGTCGCTGATTGCGCTCTTAACTATTGGTCATTCTATCATGAATTTTTTGTTTTTGTTTTTTTACTTGTGTTAATGAAATTAAACACTATTTGTGTAGAATCTTTTACTTTTACTTCTATAAAATGCCTCTCATGTATTGATTACCCACCATATATATAGAGGGGAGATAAATTTTATACCTGCATTGATCATCTACCATCTATTTGCTAATGAGATGCTACTTACATTATACACCTACATACTCACCTGGACTTAACTTTGTGTACGTTGTGTGTCCGCCACTTCTTTGGTATATCTTTAAATCCTAGTGGAGGATATAACAGCTCCCCATGTTCCCCCACTCTACTGACCTCTTAAATCTAGCAAGTCTTAACAAAACCGCAATTGTGAAACTCCCTTTATACGTTCACCTAGTATTCATCTATGGCTGTCATAAGTTTGTGCCATATATCCAAGTGAGCGAAACTTGGTGGGGATGGAACCTTATCCTATCGTGAGAAACTTCTAACTCCTCAATGTTACTCCCGAGCCTGTCAAGCGTACTAAAATTTGATTATTTGGTATTGGTACTTACTAATACTTCTTAAAATCATTGTGGATTTTTACTGCTTGTATATTTCTTGATGATAGCCTTTTGTATCTTTGCATATTTTGAAGCATATGTAAAGTATTCATTTACAATCTTTTAAATCATTGTGTATTTTTGTAATATCTATGGTGTATCGTACTTGCTGATAGTTGTTTAAACTATTGATGAGTTTTAAGGTTTTTCGTAGTATTTGAAGCTTAAGCATTGTGTACACAGAGTGTTTTCTTTCTGTTGTAAAATGCAATTGCACTTGGGCTCTAAGTAGGTGCGTTATTTGGTTTTTGTGACACTATAAGGAGGGTATCCCCCCACATGAGCAGTGATTAATATTTGCTGGAAAGCAACTAGAAGATGGGCTCACTCTAGCGAATTATAATATGGGAAACCACTCAACTCTTCACTGGCTCTTGCAGTTAAGGGGAGGCATTTCCATCAAGGTCGAAACCCTTACACTAAAGGAAGTCAAGATAGATATTGAAAGCAATGATACAATTGACCAAATTAAGTAGCCAGTTGAGGAAAAGGAAGGAATATCGACTATATAGAAAAGGTATGCAATACTCCTAGATCCATGTGCAAGTATATTTGTGTGCCTTTTATAATATAATTTAGTTCTTTTATAGTATGATTTCATCTATTTGGGTGTCTTCTGTAATATAATTTAGTTATTTTATAGTATGATTTCATTGTGCAAGTGACTCTATATTCTTGTAAGTTAAGCATATGTGTGTTCTTAGAGTCTAGACCACAATGAGTTCAATTCAATGTTGTAGCAATGAGTTTTTCAGGCTCAAACCACATTTGCATTATCATCAACTTTTAGGATTTTTTTTTTAACAATTTTGTATTTATTTGAGGTTTTAAGTAGCTTCTAGGATTTTCTTCAAAATTCTGTATTTATTTGGGTTTTTAAGTAGCTGGTATGTTTCGTGATACTGTAATTTAAAGAACATCTTTCAATTTTATCTCTTCAACCATTGGGAAGGAAATACTTATGCAATAGGTGCAATTTTTGGTTTTTTTTCTTTTGTGAAGGTCATTAGTGTTTCATGTTTCTCTTACTATATTTTTCTCTCTAACACTTGATCCTTGTAGTTCTCTTGGGAGGCCTGATAACAACTTGTGTTGTAAGTTGTATCTGCTTTTAGTACTCTACATAGTAGATTGAATTGTAAGCTGAGAACCTTTTGTGAATTTGAAATTTGGTATTCAACATGATTATACTATATATGTTGTGAGATTATAAAACTAAAAGAATTGTTTACCTATAAATTCATTTATAATAGATGTAATTTTGCATTTTATATTAAATTCGAAAGAGATACTTTGGGCAAGACAAAATATTGAAATGTTGAATGATGTACATAAATAAATTTCTTATCTGTATTGAAGGATTCATTTTTTTTTAATACTATTTTTTTTTTTTGATGCCCATTGCAGGCTCATCTATCTAGGAAAACAAATGAACGATGAAAAGATACCCACTGAGTACAAGATTGGGATTGGTTCTGTTCCTCATCTAGTGTTGGCTCTGGGTTGGGGTCGTTACTGAGATGGATAAGAAATATTTTTTGCCACTCAAAAATCAATTCTAAATCAGTTTTAACTAAGTGATGAAGATTATTGATGCATTTAGCTACCTAGAATTGTCCATTTTCCTAAGGTTTGTAATGTCTTGTTCTCCTTAAAATTAACCAATTAGTCTTGCTGGGGGTTGTTGGTGAGATGGATAAGAAATATTTTTTGCCACTCAATATTCAATTATAAATCAATTTTAACTAAGTGATGAAGATTATGGATGCACTCAGTTAAGTGGAATTGTCCATTTTCCTAAGGATTCTAATGTCTTACTCTCCTTAAAATTAACCAATTCAAAATTTGTGGATTTGTTTTTATTTACATTCTGTGTTTATTTTCTTTGTTCTACATATCATTCCTAAACACTTCTAAACACATAGATGACATTAATTCCTAAACACTTCTAAAGATATTGCTGATATTAAGTGATTAGTGGTTGGAATTATGATGCTAGGTAGGAATACTTGTGTGGTGAGAGGATTATGTGATATCTCACATTTTTTAATGGAGATTATATGCCCAGAAAGTACAAACATGGAACGGAATATGTGGTATGCAAGATATGTTTCTTTTGTGGTGAGAGGATTATGTTGTACCTCATTTTTTTAATGGATATTAAACGTTGGGAAAATACAATCATAGAATGGAATATGTAATATGCAAGATATGTTGCCTTTGTGGTGAGAGGATTATGTCATATCTCATTTTATTAATGGAGATTAAATGCTAGGAAAAACAAACATAGAATGGAATATGTGATATGCAAGATATGTTGCTTTTGTGGTGAGAGTATTATGTTATATCTCATTATTTTTAATGGAGATTAAATGCTCGGAAAATACAAACATAGAATGGAATATGTGGTATGCAAGATTTGAGATTAAGAATCTCGTAGTGTGATTTTTTTGGGATATATGAATTGTGGATCAGTGGAATCTAGGTGGGTATAATATTTATTAAAAGTTATAAACAATGATGTACATGGGAGAATCTCACCCAACCAACATCTATGGCACCATCAAAATGCGTTGTCACTGTCTGAAGTGCTAGTATGATATTTTTTTGGATAAGTAACCTTTGCGTAGATTTCCTACAGGATTGAGATCTCTGCAATAAGGTTTCCTCATCGCAGGATTAGGATCTCTGCCAAGTTTTCATAATATTGTTGTATTTGCTATTGAAATATGTTTTTGGTTATCAAATGTACTCATATAGATCTTGTTAGTTTCCAATTTATTTTTGTTTGTGTAGGATTTTCATTCTCATGTATGTTGTGTTAAGGGTGTGCAATTGGCTGGAAAGATTAGTTCATATATTAAAATTACATTAGTTACCCATCTACAAGTGGTGAACATTTTTATAACCATTCCTTAGTGATCAGGTTTTTGGTTATCAGTTGTACACATGTTTCTAGATTGTTTCCATTTTTTTATTATTATAGTGTTTAATTGTATCTAACTTGCTGGAAAGATCACCTCATAGATTAAAAATCCATCACAAGATCGAATCATGTTGCTCATTAATTTATTATATCGATATGCCCATATGTTGCATAAAAAACATTGATGGTAGATACCTCATAAATAGCCCCACTTTGTTGTACAATATCTACAATCCATGACACAATATCACATCCACATTAATTAGTTGTACAATAGTAACATTCCAGCATAGTTCATCATATTGAAAGGAAATTCACCATGACATCTATACATGGTCACTACATATTGACAAATTCTCTGGAATTTCATCAAGGTAATTTGTTGAATTTGTGGTGTAGACCTTTCCATTATTGCAGGTCGCTTGTATAAAAATTGAAAATTGATCTTATTCTTGGAGTGCATTTTACATTAACTAAACTCTCTAGAGGTCCAATCTCTTATAATGTAAGGTATAGAAAATCAAAATCAAATTATCAATTGTGCAAAATGAAGAGAAACTAATGACAAAAGGGATGAAGTGGTCATGAAACAGGAAGAAAACAAAGTTAACAATGCTTAAAGTCTTAAGTTACTTCAACTCTAAACCAATATTTCAAACCTCATTGAGGCCCTAGTAAATTACCATACTTACCTTTCTCTTCCCTCCACCTCAAAATTGTACATCAATTTCTGCAATTATATTTATAATTTTACCAAACTTACCATTCTAGTTGCTCCACCACAAAATTCTACTCCAATTTTTATAGTTATATTTATAATTTTACCACACTTATCATACTGCCTACACCACCACAAAATTTGAATTTGATTTGGATGTTACCATTTGGCTAAATATTGTGTTTTGCACAGTACATAAAATGAGATTAAAAGAATTAATAGTGCATTACATAAAATGAGATTAAAAAAGTTATAAATGTATTAATCCAATTTAATTGGTAAATGTGATGGAAAGACCAATTGAGTGGGTAATGGAAACATGAATTGACTAACTTAGATTAATTGAAAGAAACTAGATGATAGAAAAACTGAGTTATTTGGAAAATTTATCCAATTTTAAAGAAAAATGATTTTGAAAATACATTAAGATAAGAAATAATAGCATTGTCCATCTCAATGTTAATCCAATAACAACTAGTTGAAGGTTATGTTTGTCAAAAAATACACAAATCAAATTTATTAAGAAACTTGACATGTGTGGAACACCACCTGTACGACTAAAACTTCCTCTGCACACCTCAGTATTAAAATTGATCACATGAGAAATATATACATGAAACACACATTTAGGGAAGTTAAAACAACACGGTAGAAAAAATGAACAAACTACTTAAGGTTTTGTTTGAACGGTCACTCCATTAATACATTTTTTCATTAATATTTAGAGAAATGGATTCATGGATATGCCTAACGCTTTCTTAAACAAATCAAACTTGATTCTACCAAGAGTTTTGGGAAGAATACCACAAGAATTGTCACAACTATTACAATAGTCAATATGGGTTTCTTTTCACTCAACTTTCTCCATGAAAAAATGAAATTGTGTATGGATATACTTTGTGTTCTTATGAGCTACTAAATCATTTGAAAGTTTGATGGAGCTCTAGTTGCCCCATTTAATCATTGTTACAACCTTCTGTTCTCATCCAACATCAAGGAGAAGTCTCCTCAACCAAACTGCTTCACATCTTGCTGCACACATAGCTTGATATTCACCTTCCACAGAAGACAAGGATACTGTGTTCTGCTTTTTGGTGGTCCATGTAATGACCTGATAGCCAATGCTAAATACTAAAATCTAAGGTTCCCTCAAGATACCTTAAAACAACTTTTGCTGCAATCCAATGCCTCTCAAGGTGATTTGACATAAATTGGCTCAATGCACTCACTGCATAATCCAAATGAGGCCTACATGTAGTCAAGTAGATTAGACTCCCAATGAGTTGTCTATACAAAGTTGCATCTACCTCCTTAGATCCATCTTCATTCTCATGTTTTAAATTCTGCTATAAAGGTATTGTTGTAGCTTTGCACTCATTCATTCTCAACTTTTCCACTAAGCTCCTCACATACTTACTCTATGACATAAGAGTTTGTCAAGAATCCCTCGGGACTTCCACAACCGAAACAATAATGTAGCTCTCCAAGGTCTTTCATCTCAAAGACTTGTGACATCTCTCCCTTGATTTATTTAATGAGATTATCAACATTATCAACATTCCTTGTAATGATTAGATCATCTAGATATGATGAAATCAAAAAAATACTTCCCTCTCTATCAAACATGGTATAAATATTAGGGTAAGTTTTGCTCCTTTTATAACCATTATGTAGGAAAAATGAATAAATTTTGTCATACCATGAACTTGGTGCCTATTTTAGTCCATACAATGCTTTCTTCAACGTGAAATCTAAATGTTCTTCACCCTTTTTGAAAAACTCCTCAAGTTGCACTAAGTAGAATTCTTCTTTTAATTCTCCATTTAGAAATGCAGATTTAACATCTAGCTTGTAAATCATCCAATGGTGTTTGGTAGCTGAAGCAATTATCATTCTAATTGTGTTTAATTTAGCTACAGGGGAATATGTTTCATCATAATCTATGCCTTCTTGCTGCGAATACTCCTTTCCAACAAGAATATCTTTATACTTATCTATGCTCCCATATGCTTTAAATTTAGTATTATACAACCGTTTTCATCCTATAAGTCATCTGCCTTTAGTTAATTTAACTAAATGACAAGTTTTGTTTTTGATGACTGATTGATATTCCTCTTCTATAGCAGTCCTACATTCACTATATTGATTCATATTTTTATAACATGAGGGTTAAAAAAAATTCGTCATGCTAGTTATCAAAGAAATTTTCCTATATCTTACTAGAAACTAAACCTTCCTACCACATCTCCTCAGTGGTAGGGTAGCTTCAAACCTTGTCTCATTATCATTTTCTGCACTTGTCTTGACAATCCCTTCCTACTGCTGCTCCTTCTCATTGTTGTCACCTCATTCATCATTTCCTTCTTCCATAAACAAGGGCACATTTCATTCTTCATTAGCACTCTCATGGCTTCCATCACTAACTTGCTCATGAAACACTACATCTCTACTCTCAAACACTTTATGAGTAGAGGGATTAAACAATCTCTAAGCCTTAAATTATGTACAATACCCAACAAAAATGAATTTGGTGGTCTTTGAATTGAGTTTCTTTCTATCTTCCTTCGGGACATGGGCAAAGGCTTTACTGCCAAAAACTCTCAAATCCTTAACTGTGGGCTTATAACCAAACAAATCTTCAAAAGGAGTTTTGCAATATAAGCTTCTCGATGGACTCCTATTCTTTAGATATATTGGAGTATTGATCGCTATAGCCCAAAACCCATTAGAAAGATTCTTACCTTTCAACATACTACAAGCACACTCCACAAGGGTTATGTCCTTCCTCTTTGCAACCGCTTTCTTTGTAAACTGTTGTTGTATCCCATTATCTTTGAAGTATTTGTGGACACAAACTTTCTTTTACTCTCCCCCTTAATCCGAGTGGAGAATCTTGATTCTTTTACCTGCGTCATTTTCAACCATAATTCTGAACTCCTTGAAGTATTCCATAGTTTGGCTCTTCTTCCTCAAGAAATACACCCAAGTAAATCTAGTACATTCATCAATAAATAGTAAAAAATAGTGTGCACCACTTGATGATCTTGTCTCCATAGGCCCACATAAATCTATGGGCACCATCTCGAGTATATCTCTCCTCCTTCTATCAACATTCATAGGAAATTGATATCTGTGAAACTATCCTAGTGCACATGCACCACAATCAATATGAACAAGTTTTAAAATAGGAAGGCCTTCAACAATACCTCTTTTCTCTAACAACAGTAGATCATTTAAGTTAATATGGATGTCATTATACTGGACTTACTTTGTGTGGTCGAATAAAGTTGTTTATTGGGTACAATGTTTGAACCTATCAATTCCACCTATATAGCCCTCATCCCCAAGTCGAACTCCACGATATGTTTCAATGATTTCATACCTATATCCCTATGTAATTTCCTTTATAAAATTATCATGAATATTATTACAAACCACATTAAACCAATCTTGTCAAGCCACATCTCTACAGAATAGTTTTCCTTTCTACAAAACCAACAAATCCATGAGGCCATAGGCATGACAGAAGAGGCCCTTCAATCCATCAAACTCAAGAAACTCATAGGGGTGTTACTAAAAGTTGACCTCTCAAAGCCCTTTGACATGGTGAGCTGATTATACCTAAGGATGATACTTACCCATCTCGGGTTCCCACTATTTTATATCAGATGGATTATGTGCTGCATCACCTTTGTATCGTTCACAATATTAATCAATGGATCAACCTCCCACTCTTTTTGGGAAAAGCGTGGAATCAGGAAAGGGTGCCCATTATCCCCTCTGCTATTTCTCTTGGTCATGGAAGGCCTAACAAGGTTGATTTTGTTAGAGAAGTGAGCGAGGAAACTCATGGGCCTCAAGATGATGAATCAATGCACACTATCTCATCTGCTCTTTGTTGATGACGTTCACATTTTCCTTGATGGGGGAATACAGGACAACATCACACTCTTTGAAGTGCTTAAACTATTTAGCATTGCAATAAATATGGAAATAAATGGGCTCAAATCTAATATGTCATTCTCTATGTGTACTCAACAGGAAACCCACATTGCAATACAAAATTTCCCCTTCCAAAACCTGTCATTGGAGGAAGCTTTGAAGTACTTGGGCTTTAGGATAAAAGAAGAGGGATACAAAATTATAGACTCAACATGTTTGATTGCCAAGGTGGAAAGATGATTAAACATTTGGAGCCATCACCTACTCCAAAGAGCCAGTAGACCGGCGCTCATTAAATCGGTTCTGGAAGCCACACTGGTCTTTTGGATGTCTGTGGCCTAGATCCCCAAGGTATACTACAAAGGATTGAACGAGTATGTTGTCATTTCTTATAGAATGGCCACAAGGAAGGAAAACCATATGCATGGGTCAAATGGAGTAGAATTTCTACTCCCAAAAAAGGGGGAGGTTGGAGCCTAAAAGTACTCTCTACTTTTGTACAAGCACTTGCTCAAAACTAGGTTGGTTTCCCTTGATGAAAAATAGCCTATGGTCGAAGGTGGTTAAATACAAATACATATGGGAAAGCTTTGTTTTGGATTGGTTAAGGTTACATACCTGGAACATGAAGGGTATATCAATGATCTCAAGGGATGTAATAAATACCCTTCCCACGATAAGAAGGGGCCTCACATGGAGGATCGGTAATGTTGGGTCTATCCACATTGGGATCGATCCATGGATCGGCTCTACAAACTCCTACCATCTCCCACCTGACCTGATTACCTTCCTCAATAAAAATGAAGTGGTGAACATAGCACAACTCGGAGACCCTCATAATACAACTATATATTAGCAAGCGTGGTTATCTCGAGAGGCCTTAGATATGCCAACTCAATTGCACATGGAGTGGAGGACTTACATGAAGGCATTAATCAACTCCCATGTGAGATTAAATGATGAGGATGATGACATGATATCGTGATTTGCATAGAAAGGAAACTATAACCCAAAGGATGGAGATCCTATCATCCATGTCGGCGATAAGCTTGAATCTCTGAAAAGCTCGTGGAGTAATATCTGGAAGTTAAAAGGTCCACCATGCACTTGCTTACTGATGTGGAACATCATTATGGATAAAACCCTGAATGGATCTAATCCTAGGAAATGATCATATCTAGGGCCTCCATGGTGCGTTTTATGTCGAGCAGAGGAGGAATCAAATAAACATTTCTTCCTCTCATGCCCCAATACTCAATAGGTATAGGCATAGGTCTTATACACACTAAAATTACCACTTACATGGACTGGCATTGATACACCAACTGTGTGGAACAGGTGGTGGGCAACAGAAACTAACCCAAGAGCTTGGAACCTACCTTTAATATTATGCTCATACATTTGGATGTGGTGGAAGAACAATATCTTTCAGGGGAAAAAAATTGCCTTGACACAGATAATTCCCAAGATCTGTAATAGCTATTTGGAAATCCTAGTCAATGGACACATTGTCCAAACTCGGAACATTACTCCAAAAGTCATTAACAAAGCGCACCCTTTCGCATATTTCAATGGAGCAGCACAAGAATATGGTTGTGGTTGCAGAATTATCCTCCATGTGAGTGAAACACACTATTCTCACATCTGTTTGGGGTTGGGGGATGGCACAAATAATTTCGTGGAGCTCCTTACACTCTTTCATCTCTTATATTTTGTTATTTACAGAAATTGTAGACACATACAAATTTATGGGGATTTGATGATTGCTAATAATTGGTTCAACTCCATATCAGCATGCCATGCATATACGCTCAGAACCATATTGGATGATGTTTCATTTCTAAAAACACAATTTTGTCTTGTTTCATGTACTCATATCTATAGGGAGCACAACGAATCCATGAACCGAATTCCAAAGGAGGCAACACATCATCCTAGAGGGGAATGGATGGTGAGGGAGCATACAAATTAGTAGATCTATGAGTTATTCCATAAACCATACATGGATTATGATCTACATAGTGTTGACCATGGAAGAATTTTTGAATATTTAAATAAAATGTATATGATTAGATACTAACAGCATAACCTACGCAAGGTATTTTTGTAGTTTCTCTACACTTACAAATAGTCCACATTTGACCACAGTCACCTTTTATTCGTATGCCTATGGCATTTACAACATGTTATTTTCTCTGTTAATGAAAATCAGGATAGGTAAAACTGTAGATATAATATATATATATTATATATATATAATATATATATATATATATATATATATATAATAATGAAGCATTTCATCTATTTATTATTATTCTTTTTATTTATTTATTTATTCATTTTTTTCATCTCTTTTTTAAATATGTCCTTTTTATTAATTTAGTTAAAAATATATTTTCCCCTTGTTTGGTTACAATAAGATGCTTTATTTATTTGTTTTATATTATTGTTTTTTAAGTCTACCAAGCTATTTAATAGAGTAAGCCCTCCGATAACAAATAATATTGTATAAATAATTATTAAATTCATTGAAATAGAATTTTCTAGATTTAGTTATTCCTAAGAGCTAGTTCTTAACTAAACCCTTAATATTTTAATGTTCTAATATTACGTACATAATTATTAAATTCATTAAAATAGAATATTCTAGATTTAGTTATTCATAACACCTAATTTTTAACCAAATTTTAAATAATATTTTTCTTACCTTAATAACTAATTTTGTAACCACTAACTCTCATCAATGATGCATCCATGCTATTTATTTCCGTAGATTGATTGATTTCTCACCTTGTCATGAGGATGAACCACATTAGTTGGTTAGAAATATCGACCAAATCCTAATAATGTGATTAATCCAGAAGACATATTTCTACAATATGGATCACAAATTCTTAGATCTAACATGTTTATTCTTGTTTGGTTTCCTGTGAAGAATTGCCACGGATTGGTAGTTTGGAGGGTTCAATACACCCTTAGGTTTCTAGCCTTGTTTCGTTTTGTGTAAATAGCGTTAGATGGTCAGAAAAATTCTCATACAAACACAATTAGAATGTATCGGACATGAAATCTTGTTGAACATTGTATAAAAATTTGAGAACTTTGTTAGTTATACTATGAGAGATGCCTTTATATACTCAAAAATTCTATCTCAAACAAGTGTCTCGGGGAAGATCATCATAACTCTCTTTTGATAGATTAAAATTGAATTTTGTAAAAATTGGTCGAAATTTGAGAGACTCTAGTTTCTTGGGTACTATTTTAATTGCCAAATGTTGAAAGAGTGTCTTGTGGTAATCCATACAAGTTCTGTCTATTCCGCGAGTCCATAAAGAGGTCATCTTTGGAGATTTGGTGTAACATTGACTTGAAGAATATAATCTCAATGTAACTAGTGTTGTTGGAAACACGATCGCATAGGAGAAAATTTTGTATGTTGGAAGGCCAATATTATAGAGATAGAATAATTTCAAGATCAAGGTCCAAAATCAAAGGGAAAAGCTATGTATTTTTAAAATTTGCATCACTTTTGTTTGACAAAATAACATGAAGAAATTCAGATGGCATAGTAAAAGAAAAAAAAGGGTTGAATGGAGATAAATATTAAACAAAAATATTCAATGGTGGAGCATGCTTTTTCCAAAATCTTTTCCATATTAAAAATTAAAAAATATAAAGAGGGTATGTCCTAAAAGAATAATTAAAGGAAAAAAAGAAAAGAGAAGGACAAAAAAAGTAAAAAATATGAACCCCAAAAAGAAATAAAAATAGATCATGAAAGTGTGAAAATTTAAATGCCACTACTTTCTACTTTAATGTGAAAAATAAGATTTTGTGCATATTGTAAGAAATGCTACAATCCATGATGGTCAAATAGTTTAATCTTGAATCATCCATTCTTTAAATTTTATGTTGATAGATAGAGAATAAAGATCTAGCCAAACTGTTATATCTTGGCAGATCATTAGTTAGGTAGAGAATAAAAATGAGCTTATGAGTTTAATATGAACCATTGTGAACAGTCATCGGGAGATGAACGGAATTATCACTCCCTAATGTATATAACAATGGGTTACCTATGGAATAATAGACGAACCAGTTGTTTGTTTTCTGGAGTTACTTGCTGGCCTGACATGGTATCAGAGCCAGCTCCCTGTTTACCGTTTATGTCTTTGTAACTCCTGATCTGCTCCATTGCTCTCTCTATAGTTCTGTCTACCACACTTGCACTGCCCTAACATATTCTATTTATGATTTTTTACACCCTGTTCATTTGAATACGTTCAGAGTCCAAAACCATTTCATATTCTCTGACTCCTGCAAACTCACCTCTGTCCATAACACGCCGCCTTTCCAGCACTGCCTCAGCTGTAAACTCATCATCTGCAAACTCACTATTGAAATGGTGAATGATGGTATCGTTGAGTGATGGTATTGTTCAAACGTTGAATGATGGTATCGACCTCTCAATGGTGGCTCAGCGAAATGGTGGCACTGCCCAGACTTGAACCGGTGACCTTAAGCTCTTTTGCCTCTGTTGTAAACTCACTATCAAATATTGCAAGTGTTGCCTTTCCAACGCTACCTTTGCTTGATCTTGGACATATGGGAATATGCTTTTCTCGTAATATTTGGTAACGTTGTCCCTTTGAATCCTATTGAACTACGCTATGGTTTAACTGCGTTGAACGGTTTAATGATTTAACTGCTGGAAATGTTGAATGGTGGTATTTGAAACATTGTATAATGGGCTGTATAATGGTACAACGCTGAGGAATGGTATATTGAACTATGGTATAGCGTTGTGGGTTTACTTACTATTCCACAACTCCCTTAATCTGCATATTAGCGTTGTTTATATGGTATTAAATTGTCGTTTTATTGAATGGCATTAAACTGTGCTGAATGGATTTTTAACACAATGTTCCTTGGTCATAATCGACTGGAGGATTATATTATTGCTCAACATTGGAAGACTGTAAATTGACCGAAAGTTACTCAGGTCTATATTATTTCTGCACAGGGTATTATTGTAAAGTGTTTTGAAACAGAAGACCAGAAAACTTTCATATGATTCCAGGGTATAAGAGTGGGACGTTTGAATGTGTTTTCTAATGGTATGCGTTGTCTAATAATCCAGTGGTTTTAACGCTGTACAGTTTTCTTGTTTTAACGCTATCCCATTGCACTGTGTGGTTGAATTGGTATTTGAACTACAGTTTATTGAGTGATATACACCACCTATGAACTGCATTTGAATCCATCTAGCGAATAGTCTATGGCATATATATTGAATGGTATATATATTGAATGATATATATATATATATATATTGAATGGTTTTCATTTGTGCGTAGAGCTCTAGTTTAAAAGAAAAGAAAAAAGGGAGGTGATATGGCAATATTATATGAGGATATTTTATAAATTTTGGAGACATTTGAAGAAAACATAGTGCATAAAGTATTTGAAATCTTTTTTCCCTTTTGAGTAAAATTTCACTGTATATCAAGAGAAGTATTTTTTCTATCAGTAGAAGTTTTTCTTTTACATAATGCATTCAATCATATCTATGGTAGGAATAGTTCTCACTGCCAAGGAGAACTATGCTCATTGGTGTTGGATGATACAACACACCCTCATCTTCAATGAGTTGTGGAAAGGAGTGTGTGTCGGAGAAGGAGACAGTGACCGAGTACGGCCTACCTCAGACAAAGAGCTCGCCATTTGGGAAAACAAGAACAGCAAATCTTATGCATTAATCACATCATCTGTAAATAAAGAGGTGAGTCACCATATTTCATCATATTCAACTGCCTTTGAAGCTTTACAAAAGCTGAAAGAACTCTATGACTCACATTTTGCACTTGAAGTCGTCCAACTCATGATTAAACTCTTCACTCTTGAACTG